>SJXQ01011624.1:50606-197234 GCA_006408695.1 Aepyceros melampus
AAGCTCAACATTCAGAAAACGAAGATCATGGCATCTGGCCCCATCACTTCATGGGAAATAGATGGGGAAACAGTAGAAACAGTGTCAGACTTTGTTTTTTTGGGCTCCAAAATCACTGCAGATGGTGACTGCAGCCATGAAATTAAAAGGCGCTTACTCCTTGGAAGAAAAGTTATGACCAACCTAGATAGTATATTCAAAAGCAGAGACATTACTTTGCCGACTAAGGTCCGTCTAGTCAAGGCTATGGTTTTTCCTGTGGTCATGTATGGATGTGAGAGTTGGACTGTGAAGAAGGCTGAGCGCAGAAGAATTGATGCTTTTGAACTGTGGTGTTGGAGAAGACTCTTGAGAGTCCCTTGGACTGCAAGGAGATCCAACCAGTCCATTCTGAAGGAGATCAACCCTGGGATTTCTTTGGAAGGAATGATGCTAAAACTGAAGCTCCAGTACTTTGGGCACCTTATGCGAAGAGTTGACTCATTGGAAAAGACCCTGATGCTGGGAGGGATTGGGGGCAGGAGGAGAAAGGGACGACCGAGGATGAGATGGCTGGATGGCATCAGGGACTCAATGGACGTGAGTCTGAGTGAACTCCGGGAGTTGGTGATGGACAGGGAGGCCTGGCGTGCTGCGATTCATGGGGTCGCAAAGAGTCGGACACGACTGCGCGACTGAACTGACTGAACTGAATTTGCTGTGGGGATAAGCTTTGGTTAGCCTGGAGGCAGGAATACTAGCTAGATGGAAGAGGATGGTGGTGAACTATTTGAAGGTGGAAAGAACAGAAGCCCACCGTACATCCACCAGAATTCAGAACACTGCAAAAACAGCTATAAGTCACTTCCCCTATCTGGGCAGACACATAAGCACACACAAGATTCTACACTCTAACGATAGTCTTACTCAAAGAAAGTTTCAAGAACCTTGCCACATGTTCCAAGGGGCAGTTAGAATTATTGTACTTGATCAAATATATTTAGAAATACTAGGTTAGCCAAAATGAAGCAGATCTCTTTACTGCAGGCCATCTGAAAACCTCTGATATGTGACTGTGAATTTGCTAAAAAGAAGATACAATACATGACATTTTTCACATGTAGTTGAATATGAACTGCTTCTCCTTCAGTCTTTCCCACATCAGGAGATGGTGTCTTAACCCATTCAGACCAAAATTCCTCTTTTCCTCATCCAACACAAGTCCTGTAGGCTCAACTTTCAAAATAGATGCCAAATACAACCACTTCTAGCCACCTTCATTGCAATCCTCTGGTTCAAACCACCATCATATCTCCCCTGGATCCTTGCAACGCTTCATAAGTCAGCTCCAGGCTCCCACTCCTGCTCCCTACAATCTATTCTACCCACAGCAACCAGAGTGATCCTTCTGAAATGTAAGTTGGATCATGTCATTTTCCTGCTTAAGATAAGAAACCACCCAATGGCTGGTTTCTGATGCTTTATTATGGCTCCTGAACACTGTGAGATCCGGCCCTGCCCCTCGCTGACCCTCTCTCTCTGCTTAAGCCACTGGGAACCACATTCCCCGCTTCTGTTCCATGAATCCACCAAGCGCATTCTCATCTCAGGGTTCACTTGCTGGTGCCTCTGCATGGCAGACTCTTTCTCCAGATCTAACAGGACTTGCTTCTTCTCATCATTCAGGTCACCATAGACAGAGGGAATTTGCCTCATTTTTTACTGGGTCCTCATCATATAGAACAGTGCCAGGCACATGACAGGAGCTCAGAAAGTACTGAATTGAATGAGTAAATTTATATTTGAATAGCATGCCACCCGACTCATGATTTCAGGAGCATATTTGGCTAGTTATGTGATAAAATTTCTTTCCTCTTGCCATTTCCCAGGTAAGAAGAAAAAAGAACCCAAATAAATAAAAACAAGTCACCATTCTTCCCTTTGATGTGCTGAAACTATTTCTTCACAACAGCCTCAGTTCATTTTACAGGGAGAAAAAAGAACAGCCTGACTTCTGCAGGTTAATTCAAAGCTCCAATATTGGCTGACAAATGAGGGATGCTATATAACAGCCCTTGTCTGGCTTGTGTCTTTGGCACAAAGCTCAATAAATATTGGCAGGAAGGGACAGGAAGGGAGGGAGAGCTGATCTATCAGTAAAAAGGTCTTGGTTATTGGCTGTAAAGTCCACTCCTTGGTTCCAGTTGCTTCATGCCAACCCTCCATAGATCAGACTGGTCAGTCCTAAAGGAAATCAAGAGTACTGGAGTGGGTTGCCATTTCCTTCTCCAGAGGATCTTTCCAACCCAGGGATCGAACCTGAGTCTCCCGCATTGTAGACAGATGCTTTACCATCTGAGCCACCAGGGAAGTCCAAAAGGAAATCAACTCTATTCATTAGAAGGACAGATGCTGAAGCTAAAGCTCCAATACTTTGGCCACCTGATTCGAAGGGCTGACAAACTGGAAAAGACCCTGATGCTGGGAAAGATTAAAGGCAGGAGGAGAAGAGGACAACAGAGGACCAGATGGTTGGATGGCATAACCAACTCAATGGACATGAGTTTGAGCAAACTCCAGATGGTGAAGAAGAGGGAAGCCTGGTGAGCTGCAGTCCATGGGGTCACAAAGAGTCAGACATGACTAATTGACTGAACAGCAATAACAACCCTCAGTATTTCCAGGTGCCTATGAAGATTCCAGCACCATGATAAGCCCAAAAGAACACAGGAAAAGACAAAGAGAAGATCCTTAAGGAACATACAAGTTGGATCAGGCATCAGGCAGAGGTTAGAAGCAAAATTCAAATCCCAACACAGTCTAATCCTAATCTAAGCACAGTCTTCTCTCTCCTGTGAATGATCTCTTGCTAGTTTGGAAGGCTTTGGGCAAATTATAATCTTTTTGAGCTTTGTTTGTTTATCTGTAAGAGGAAAATATTAACCTTTGGCTCAAAAACTCATTGCAAAAATTTAATACGCACAAATATCACTGTGCTTAGCATAATTTGGCACATGCTAAGTTTCCAAATGATCAGCTATTAACATTAATAACAGTATGGATGTCCAAAGCCTCAGTTTCTACACCTTTAACATGGGGTAGTGGGTTGTTCATGGGATTTTTATGGGTATTAAGTAAGTAGTTCTCAATCTTTGCTACATCTTAGAATCACCTTTGTTTTTGTTCAGTCACTAAGTTGTGTCTGAGTCTGCAACCCCATGGACCTATAGCACGTCAGGCTCTCTTGTCCTCTACTATCTCCAGGAGTTTGCTCAAATTCATGTCCGTTGAGTCAGTGATGCTATTTAACGATCTCATCCTCTGCCGCCCTCTTCTCCTTTTGCCTTCAATCTTTCCCAGCATCAGGGTCTTTTCCAACGAGACAGCTGTTCAGCTTCAGCAAAGCTCCTGACATTAGGCTGCCACCCCCAACCCCGTTACCCCTAATTGCATCATAATCTCTGAGGGCGGGGATCAGGCATCAGTAGTGTTTAGCTCTCTGTGCAATTACAGTGTGCAGCCAAACAGGAGAACCAATGGGCTGAATTAGCAAAATCACATTTGTAAGCACATGGTAGATGCTGAATGTCTCTTTCTTCTATTCCAATGACTCTGGGAGAATGAATTCCTCATGAGATCTGAGATCTTTGCCACTTCCATGATTATATAAACAGAAATGACAAAGCTTTTAGAAATCAAATAGATACAACTTCATAGACCAAGATAGGTTATGCAAATTATATTCAAATCAACAGCTAGTTATGCAAATGCTCTTGTGGCCCTCCTAACTATGTTATAAGCCCACATGAAGCCCCAGGAAGACTCTGGTGGAAATACATGCCTTAAATGACAGATACAAAGAGAGAAAGCTACCGTCTCAATAGCAGATGTTCCCAAAACAAGGCAGCTCGCCTGAGTACGAAGAAAACAGTCTTGGGAAAGAGAAGAAAGGGTAGGTTTTGGCTCTAATCAAGCAGATGATCTTTAGCAGTTGTGTTAGTCGCTCAGTCGTGTCTGATACTTTGCGACCCCATGGACTGTAGCCCACCAGGCTTCTCTGTCCACAGGATTCTCCAGGCAAGAATACTGGAGTGGATTGGATTGCCATTCCTTTCTCCAGGGGATCTTCCTGACCCAGGGCTTGAACCCATGTCTCCTGCATTGCAGGCAGATTCTTTACCATCAGAGCTATAGGCAAGTCCAGATGATCTTTATTGGAGTTTAATGATCTTAAAACTAGACATTACTCTTCCTGTTTCAAGAAACACATTTGCAAAGTCTGCTGCAGGGGGAAAGTAAATGAGCAATACCAATAATACAGGTGTTTTTACCTTGCTTTTCTTATATGGCTTTAGAAGCACTTTATAAATATTAGTTAATTAAGCCACCAACAGGTTTACAAAGAATATACTATCATCCTCATCCTTCAGATGGATGAAACCATCCTTATTGAAAGACAGGGCTAATCTGTTATCTCAGGACTAGTCTTGGCAGTTCTCACAGTTGAAAGGATGTGGTTGGTGAGGGGGCTCACTTCCTCTGCATTCATTTATTCACAGTCATTCATCCTGCAGGCATTCCTTGAGGGCCTACTATGGGAAATGGGGGGGTGGAGATAAAACCACCTACTGGGCTTAGTGGGGAAATACTAGACTCTGAAGACAAGAATCGTGTCTTAGTCTTACCTGCACGCTTAAGATCTAGAGCAGTGCCAAGCACATAGCAGTGTTCACTGCACGTGGGTTTAAAAATGAAATGAACAAAAATGAGTGAGACACAAATCCTGCTAAACACACACAGTCTGAGGGAGGGTGGAAGGGGGGGGACCCATATTTCATGCCTTACTCCCCCTCCCTTAATAACAACAACTGCTAGTTATTCTATGCCAGGGACCAAGATAAGTGCTTTAGACCCAACAGCTCAGTGAACCCTAAGAAAAACCCTAAAAGGCCAGAACTGTTAGTCCCATCGGAGAGAAGGAATTGAGTCCTAAAGAGGTATTGATGGAAGACAGTAGGGAATCATGATTTCAAACCATGGGCTCTAGAATCCCAGCTCTGCTCCAAATACTAAGTCCTGATACCAGTGACTATGAACTTACTTGGAAATAGAGTCTTTGCTTGGAAATAGTCTTTTAATTAAAAAAATTAAATTAAGGATCTCCAGATGACACCATCCCGGCGTTAGGCCGTGACTGACATCCTTGTAAGAGATCAGAGAGGGAGACTGGAGCCACAGAGAGGAAGTCATGTGAGGGCAGGGGTGGAGCCTGGAGTGATAAGCCCCCGCCCCACCCCACACCAAAGGAAAGGCGAGGGATACCAGCAGTCGTAAGAAGCTAGAGAGAGGCAGGGGACAGGTCCTGCCTCAGAGCCTCCAGGAAGAACCCTAAGGACACCTTGATTTCATCCTGTGTGTGAGCTCAGTCACTCAGTTGTGTCTGACTCTTTGCAACCCTGTGGGCTGTAGCCCACCAGTCTCCTCTGTCCATGGGATTTCTCCAGGCAGGAATACTGGAGTGGGGTGCCATTTCCTCCTCCAGGGGCTCTTCCCCACCCGGAGATCGAGCTCGCATCACCTGCACCTCGCGCCCTGGCAGGCAGCTTCTTCACCACTGAGCCTCATGGGAAGCCCCTCGATTCCAGACTTCTGGCCTAAACAGCTGTGCAGGAATAAATTTCTGTTGTCCTCAGCCACCAAGTTTTTAGTAATGTGTTAATACAGCAGCCCTGAGAAACTAACAAAATCCCTACAAACTTCAACTCAAGCACTTTCTCCTTTTTCTTTCTTTTTCAAATTTTAATTATTACAAAATGCCTCTAGCCTATTAAAAGAAAAAAAGAAAAAACGACAGACACCAAGTTAATGAGCACCATGGACTCATCACCCACCTTGGGACATGAAGCTGTACATATACTAATGAAGCCCCAAAGGCACCTCCACCCAAGTCCACTCTCTCCCAACAGGAAATCAGTCCCCTGAATTTGGAGTTAATCATTCCCTTATGCCCTTTTATACCTTTACTACATATGTATGAATTCCTAAATAACAAACAGAATTATTTTGCCTGTTTCTAAACAGTCTCTAAAATGGTGTCCTAGAACACATATACTTCAACTTGAATTTTAACTCAACAATGTTTTTGAGATACATGTTGATTCATGTGGTTCAAATTCACTTATTTTCACCACTCCACCGTATGCATATGTCACAAATGCACTGATAGATTCTCATGTGGATAGGTCTTTAGGGTTGCTATTTTTGTTTTTGTTCTGCTTTTTCCAAAATAATATTTTTGTGGTTATTACAAACAATGCATCAGTGAGCCTTCCTGCTTCCTGGTGTGTAAGAATTTCTCCAGGGTTCTGTTTCTCAAAGTGTGGCTGGAGACCCACCGGTGAATAATGAAATCATTTCAGTGGCTTTGTGGTCAACACGGCTATTTTTTTTTTTTTTCTTTTTTGGCAGAAGACAAAATATTAAAGTGCATCATATGGCAAGAGTAAGTATTGCTTCATAAAACTTCTGCTTCAATTACAGATAACTGTATACTGGGTTGCCATGTGAAATGTGTTATTTTACTGGCAGAGCCAGTAGGAAGTTTAGTAAGCAGTTCCCTTGGGCCTTGCTACTCAAAGTGTGGCCCAAGCATCAGTATCACCCGGGGGCCAGCCAGGTTAACAGAACGACAGGCCCCGTTCAGGATCCATTGAGCTCTGCATTTTAGTAAGATCTCCAGGTTCTTCATCACTCCAGTAAAGTCTGAGGGCAATTCTAGGGATAGGCCAACAAGGACAGCAGTCCCCAACCTTTTGGGCACCAGGGACCAGAAGACAATTTTTCCAGGACTGGTAGGTGGTGTGATTCAGGCAGTAATTCCAGTGATGAGGAGCAGCAAACGAAGCTTCACGAGCTCACTCCCCCTACCCTCAGAGCCACTCACCTCCTGCTGTGCAGTCCAGTTTCTAACAGGCCATGGGACCAGTACAGGTCCTCGGCCCAAGGCTTGGGGACCTCTGAACAAGGGGACCAGCTGAATCATAGAATGTGCCATGTTTATTTAGCTTTACTAGATATTGCAAAAACGCTATCCAAAGTATTGATATTAAGAAGCACCTTTAAAGATCTGCTTTCTGTGGTAGAGTTCCTAGTAAGTCTTCATTTGATCAAAGCATTCTGCAGCTACAAATTTTTATTTTTATTTCCTAAATCACAGTCCTTTGCTGCTTTCCTGCAACTTCCTTCTTCTCCATCCCTCCTGGCTGCCTACAGAGGAATGAGGGAAGTCTGGATAAACAAGGCCCCCTTCTGGGAGAACAGGGCTTCACTTGAAGACAGATCAAGAGGGACAGCTGTCAACACATGGAACCACCTGAGACGTTTACACATCACATCCCAGAGAGACACCAGCCCCAGGAGAACACTACAGGCCCCACCTTGGCAGCTTCCGGCTTTCTTGAGGCTAAGGGAAGGCTGCAGCCTTTTTCAGTGAAGCTGACATTGTTCCTGGCTAGAGCAGCCCTGCTCCCGGATGCAAAGTTTAATATGATTTTTTCACTCGAGTAACCAAAGCATTTCTGATGCATTGCTTTTCATGAGGTCCTGGCAGTGTATCAGCTGAGCCATTTCCTGAGGCCTCTCCTACTTTCTGCTCCGGTTCACACTTCCTTTTCCTGGGGTTTCAATGCCTCACTCACTACCCAGCATCCGCTTCCTTATGCAGAGTTGATATAACAATATACCTCTGTGCTGACAGCCATGCTCACTGAGGGTCCATCATAAGCCTGGAGTGTGCTGGGCATCTCCCCCACCCCCAGAGAGACACAATTATCCCCATTTTACACCTGAGATTATCATTCCAAGATGTGCGTTGTCAGACAGAATTGGAGTGGGTTCTGGAAATCAATGGCATCTCAGTGCCATATGATAGATGGCAGTGATGGACATCCCCTGAGAACAAGAGAACTTGGTTGGTTTTCCTCATGGTCTGAGCAGACAACTGCCGCTTCTCAATATTGTAGTCAGCCTGTCCCATCAGAATGACAAGCATATAAGCAAGGAACATGACTCCTGGCTGTTGTCTGAGGATCTTCCTTTGGTACTTTCTGGTAAGACCAAGAAAGCACCAGCACTAAAACTTGCAGAATGGGGTTGAGGGTCTTGAATGAAAACCATGGAGTCCTCCTTAAGAACTGCTCTTGAAAGCAGGACCTGCTTACTATTGAGCATAACAAAGCCCCCCAAACAGTACTTAAAACAACAGCAATCCTTTACTTTGCTCCTGGATCTGTGGGTTGGCTGGGCTCATCCAGGCAGCTTTCTACTGGGAATATTTCATGCCCTTGCATTCATTGTAGTTGACACCTGGGCACCTCAGAGGTTTCTTCACTCACACATCAAGCACCTGGGCTGGGAAGACTCACGCAACTGAGGGCAGAAACACCTCTTCTTCTTGATGTCGTCCCTCTACATGGTACCTGCAGGATGGCCATACTTGGGGAAGAAAGTTTCCAGACTGAGTATCCCAAGAGAAACCAGCAGAGGTTGCCTTTCTGTTCTAAACTAACCTTGGAAGTCACAGTGTCATCTCCACTGCATTCTGTTTACCCAGCGATCACAAAGGCCCACCCAGATGAAAGGACAGGAAGCAAACTGCACCTCTTGAAAGGAGGTGTCAAATCATGTGTGGACATGTTTTAAAACCCCTACAGTCTGCCTGCATGGCACAAATTATACACATATAGCACAAACCCACCCACTCCCAATGACCTCTGAAAATCTCTCCTAGAAGCATTAAACTCAGCTCAGGATCTGTCGGGCTTCCCCAGTGGCTCAGAGGTAAGAAACCACCTGCAATGCAGGACACAGGTTCAATCCTTGGTCAGGACGATCCCCTGGAATAGGAAATGGCACCCTACTCCAGTACTCTTGCCTGGAAAATTCCATGGATAGAGGAGCCTGGCAGCCTACAGTCCATGGGGTCACGAAGAGCCCAACATGACTGAGCATGTGTGCACATGTTCACGCGGGATGCTGTCATCTAAATCAAGTCTAACTGTGGGTCCAGATTCTTGCATGAAATTCAACAAGTATACTTTCCCTTTATCTGAAGACTTGTGGACTAAAAAGACAGAGTATCTTCCCTCAACACACCCAACCCACCACAGTGAGCCAAGCAGACTGCTATAGACTTTACCACTTAAAAGCAAGGAAGTGGGAGCCACTCAATAGTCCACAGAAATTCTCAAACCCAATAGGGTATATGTCACCAGTTCCTTGATTAGGGCTCAGTCCAACTGTCTGGAAGGTACCATCAGGATCATGGATTTTACTGGGGCTCCCAGAAACTCTGCCCCCCAAAACTGCCCAAGTCAGCAAGTTCCATAGGAGTCTATCAATGAGATCACTTTCCTGCCCAAGCAGTCTTTAATGATACTTATCATTCTCCTTTTCATTTTTAAAATGTTTTTAAGTACATTTTCCCTAAAACCACATTGTGATTTTTTTTTCAGTTGTGTCACAAAGGCTGGGACACATCCCTATTGGTTGCTTAACAGTCGCAAGAAGCAGAATGAATGAGCTCATCGAGGGGACCATTCTCTGGTGAACTGGGAGGGTGACAGGAAGATTCAGGGTAACAAAATTTTGCACAGTACCTACTACGGGCCAGGCATCAGATAAATGAACCAGTATACAGCACAATGTTTAGCATCAGAAGGACTTTAAATCCTATGTTATCACAAGTGGCAGGATTTCCTTTCTCATGGATGACTAATATTCCATTGTTACATACATATATATGCATGTATTCTATGTGTCTTACATTTTCTTTATCCATTTATTCATTGACAGATGCAGGTTGTTTCTATATTTTGGCTAATTGCAAATAATGCTGAAGTGAATGTGTGAGTGCAGGCATTACTTCAATATTCTGTTTTCATTTCTTTTAGATGTATACCCCAAAGTGGATTGCTGGATTATATGATAGTTATTTTTAATCTTTTAAGGAGCTTCTATACTGTTTTCCACAGTGACTGCACCAATTTACATTCCTACAATGTACAATGTACAAGGTTCTCTTTTCTCCATACCATCACCACTGCTTTTTATCTCTTGATTTTTTGATGATAGCCATTTTAACAGCTGTGAGATGGTATTTCACTGTGACTTTGATTTATATTTTTCTGATAATTAGTGATATTGAGCACCTTTTCCTGTATGTGTTGGCCATTTGTATGTCTTCTCTGGAATAATGTCTACTCAGTTCCTCTGCTTGTTTTTAAATTGGATTGTTTAGTTTTAAGCTGTTAAGTTGTATGGCTTCATATATATTTTGGACATTAATGCTTTATCAGATATATGATTTGCATTTTTTTTCTCTCACTCCATAGGTTGTCTTTTTATATTGTTTGCTTCTTTTGCTGTGCAGAAGTTTTTTAGTTTAATGTATATTATTATTTTTGCTATCATTATCTTTCCTTTTGATGTCAAATGTAAAAAAAATTATTACCTTAAAGTCTCCACCAAAAAGTATTAGAACTAATAATTGAATTCAGTAAACTTGCAGGATACCAGATTAACATACAGAAATCTGTTGCTTTTCTGCACACTAATAAATGACTTGTCAGAAAGAGAAAGCAAGAAAGCAATTCCATGGACATGTACACACTGATATATTTTACATAGATAACCAACAAGGACCTCCTGTATAGCACCAGAAACTCTGCGCAATGTTATGTGGCAGTCTGAATGGGAGGAGAGTTTGGGGGAGAATGGATACATGTGTATGTGTGGCTCAGCTCCTTTGTTCTCCACCTGAAATTATCACAACGTTGTTAATTGGCTATATGCCAATACAAAATAAAAAGTTTTTTTTAAAAATTCCATTTACAATTGCATCAAAAAGAATAAAATAGGAATAACTTTAATCAAGGGGGTAAAGGTTAAATTCTAAAAACTGTAAAACATTGATAAGGAAATTGAAGATGAACAAAGAACTTGAAAAATATTTCATGTTCATCGATTGGAAGAATTAACATTGTTAAAGTGTCCATACCCCCTAAAGCAATCTACAGATTTAATGCATCAAGATACCCAAGACACTTTTCACATAACTAAGACAAATAATCTTAAATTTTTCTAGAACCACAGAAGACCTCAAATAACCAAAGCAATCTTGAGAAAGAAAAATAGAGCTGGAGATATCATGCTCCCTGACTTCAGACTATACTACAAAGCTACAGTAATCAAAATAACATGGTACTGGCACAGAAACAGACACGTAGACCAACAGAATAGAGAGCCCAGAAATAAACCCACACACATATGGCCAATTAATCTATGACAAAGGAGACAAAAATATAAAATGGAGAAAAAACAGTGTCTTCAGTAAGTGATATTGGTGAAATTGGGCAGCTACATGTAAAAGAGTGAAATTAGAGTATTTTCTCACACCATATAAAAAAATAAACTCAAAGTAGATAAAAGACTAAATTTAAAACTGTAAGCTACAAAATCCTAGAAGAAAGCATAGGCAGTATATGCTTTGACATAAGTCTTAGCAATATTTTTTTGATCTTTCTCTGCAGGCAAAGGAAATAAAAGCAAAAATAAAGAAATGGGACCTAATTAAAAGCTTTTGCACAGTGAAGGATACTATCATCAAGATGAAAAGACAATTTACCAAATGGGAGAAGATAATTGCAAATGATTTATCTGATAAGGGGTAAGGGGTTAATATACAAAATATATAACAGCTCATACAGCTCAATATCAAATAAACAAATGATTCAATTTTAAAATGATTGAAAGATCTGATTAGACATTTTCCCAAAGATACATACAGATGGCCAAAAGATACATAAGAAATTCCTCAATATCACCAATCATCAGAGAAATGCAGACCAAAACCACAAGAGCTATTACTTCACATCTATCAGAATGGTATCATCAAAAAGATAATGAATAATAATTGTTGGCCAGGATGTGGAAAAAAGGGAACAATAGTGCCCTTTGGTGGGAATGTAAATTGGTGTGAACCATTATGGAAAACTGTGTAGAGGTTCCTCAAAAATCTGGAAATAGAACTACCATATGATCCACAGTTCCACTGTTATGTACATATACCAAGAAAAAGAAAACACTAATTAGAAAATATATATGTTCATAGCAACATTATTTATAATAGTCAAAATAAGGATGTGATCTCAATATCCAGCAACAGATGAATGGATAAAGAAGCTGTGGTTTATATCACAATGTAATCTTACTCAGCCATAAAAAATAATGAAATTTTGCCTTTGGCAACAACATGAATGGACATGGAGAGTATTATGCTTAATGAAGTTATACAGAGAAAGACAAATACTGTATGCCTTCACTTATATGTAAAATCTAAAAAAGTACAGTAATCAAATAAATATAAAAAAGTAGAAACAGACTCATAGATACAGAGGACAAACTAGTGATTATAAGTGGTTACTTATAAGGATGGAGGAGGGACAAAATAGGGAAAGGGGATTAAAAGGTACAAACTAATAGGTATAAATTAAGTAAGATACAAAGATAATGTACAGCACAAGGAGTATAACCAATGTTTTATAATTTCAATTGAAGTATAATCTATAAAAATATTAAGTCACTATGTCGTACACCTGAAACCAATGTAATATTGTAAATCAGCTATACTTCAATTAAAAAAAGAATGATGTAGGAGAGTAAATTAGTAATAAAAATTTTTTGACAGATTAAGATGCTACCATCTCTGCTAAGATTAGAAAGCCACTGAATCAGAAAGTTACCTGCCAGTCAGTATACAGAAGCTTCTGTATTGCCAGTTCCAAAATTACACCACCTCCACTAATCTGGAAGTCAGTTGCTGCCAGGACATCCTCTGCAGTCAGGACATCGCTGCTTGTTACTGGCTCAGGAACCACAGTGAGTTTGTCACAATCCATCACAGCATAGTGGATGCCTTGCAACCTGCCTCCTTCCCCATTTGATTCACTTTCAAGTTACAATTTCGCAGGAGTTAATTGCATATCAGAGCCCAAATCACATCTGGAATCTGATCAAGAGCAATTCTGGGAAATGCTATATGTTATATGACTTCTGCTGCTCTAAGGAGGTGGAATAGTACTGAATGAGCCAATCCACATTGATGTCTGTGTAAAATCTTCCCCATTTTTAGTTATCTTGAACACCTTTTATAAGGCAGACATGATATACTTCTTGAAGGTTTTGGGAAATATACCTGTATATTTTTGTTATGAAGAATCTTATAAACCTACCAACTGAATTTATTTTACGCATGATAAAAGTGGTCAGTTCAGTTCAGTTGCTCAGTCACGTCTGTCTCTGCGACCCCGTGGGTTGCAGCACAGCAGGCTTCCCTGTTCATCACCAACTCCCAGAGCTTGCTCAAACTGACATCCATAGAGTCAGTGATGCCATCCAACCATCTCATCCTCTGTCGTCCCCTTCTCCTCCTGCCTTCAATCTTTCCCAGCATTAAGGTCTTTTCCAATGAGTCAGTTCTTCGTATCAGGTGGCCAAAGTATTGGAGTTTCAGCTTCAGTACCAGTCCTTCTAATGAATATTCAGGACTGATTTCCTTTAGGACTGACTGGTTTGATCTCCTCACTGTCCAAGGGCCTCTCAAGAGTCTTTTCCAACACCACAGTTAAAAAGCATCAATTCTTCAGTGCTCAGATTTCTTTATGGTCCAACTCTCACATCCATACATGGCTACTGGAAAAATCATAGCTTTGACTATATGGACCTTTGTCAGTAAAGTAATGTCTCTGCTTTTTAATAAATTGTCTAAGTTTGTCATAGCTTTTCTTCCAAAGAGCAAGCAAGAAAAGGGGTAAGAGAAGTCATATTTGTGTTAATTTATAAATGAATAAAGTATCTGTAAGCTTTTATAAGTAATTGACAAATCTTAGGGCCGGAAGCAACAGTTAGAACTGGACATGGAACAACTAAGAAAAGGAGTTCCAAATAAGAAAAGGAGTACATCAATGCTGTATATTGTCACTCTGCTTATTTAACTTAAATGCAGAGTACATCATGAGAAACGCTGGGCTAGAAGAAGCACAAGCTGGAATCAAGATTGCTGGGAGAAGTATCAATAACCTCAGATATGCAGACGACACCACCCTTATGGCAGAAAGTGAAGAGGAACTAAAAAGCCTCTTGATGAAAGTGAAAGTGGAGAGTGAAAAAGTTGGCTTAAAGCTCAGCATTCAGAAAATGAAGATCATGGCATCTGGTCCCATCACTTCATGGGAAGTGGAAACAGTGGAAACAGTGTCAGACTTGATTTTGCGGGGCGCCAAAGTCACTGCAGATGGTGATTGCAGCCATGAAATTAAAAGATGCTTACTCCTTGGAAGGAAAGTTATGACCAACCTAGATAGCATATTCAAAAGCAGAGACATTACTTTGCCGACTAAGGTCTGTCTAGTCAAGGCTATGGTTTTTCCAGTGGTCATGTATGGATGTGAGAGTTGGACTGTGAAGAAAGCTGAGCGCCAAAGAATTGATGCTTTTGAACTGTGGTGTTAGAGAAGACTCTTGAGAGTCCCTTGGACTGCAAGGAGATCCAACCAGTCCATTCTAAAGGAGATCAGCCCTGGGTGTTCTTTGGAAGGAATGATGCTAAAGCTGAAACTCCAGTACTTTGGCCACCTCATGCGAAGAGTTGACTCATTGGAAAAGACTCTGATGCTGGGAGGGATTGAGGGCAGGAGGAGAAGGGGATGACAGAGGATGAGATGGAGTGGTCATGTATGGATGTGAGAGTTGGACTGTGAAGAAAGCTGAGCGCCAAAGAATTGATGCTTTTGAACTGTGGTGTTAGAGAAGACTCTTGAGAGTCCCTTGGACTGCAAGGAGATCCAACCAGTCCATTCTAAAGGAGATCAGCCCTGGGTGTTCTTTGGAAGGAATGATGCTAAAGCTGAAATTCCAGTACTTTGGGCACCTCTTGCAAAGACTTGACTCATTGGAAAAGACTCTGATGCTGGGAGGGATTGGGGGCAGGAGGAGAAGGGGACGACAGAGGATGAGATGGCTGGATGGCATCACTGACTCAATGGACTGAGTTTGGGAGAACTCTGGGAGTTGGTGATGGACAGGGAAGCCTGGCGTGCTGTGATTCACGGGGTCGCAAAGATTCGGACACAACTGAGCGATTGAACTGAACTGAGGGTGCTTTTGGGAGAGATAGTGGGTAGTTGGAGAATATGGTGGTAGGGGAATTTGTATCATATAGATGTAGAGCATTTTGAGTTTAAAGCCACATGAATGTACTATCTATTGAAATATAAAATATAAAAAACCAAAAAGTACTGACAAAACTTACATTATATTTTATAATTTTAAGGATTTCCTCTTGATTCATTCCTGATATGCTTTGTTTTGTGTCTTTCCCCCTTGATTGCTAGAAACTTGTCTATTTCAATTCAGCTTTTTCAGATAACTACCTTTCAGATATTCTATTCTTCCTTTTTTTTTTTTTTTCTTTGCCATTTCTTCAGTTTCTGAGTGTAGTTTTATTATTTCCTTTCTGGAGCTAGTTTGTTAGGTTTTCTCTCCTCTGCTTCTAAATATTTTCTTAACATATTTAATACCCCCTTTTCCCTACCCCATCCCCCATAAATGCAGTTAAGACGTTAAATTTACCTCTAGATGCACTCTAGGTACCCTACACATTCTATCTATAGTACTTTACATTTTTGTTTTTTAAACCATCAAGGCCATATTTATTGTTCATTTTATCAAGTTGAAAAATTCTGTTTATGCAAGTTAATCTTTTAAATGCAGTAGACTCTAGAGATTATGGCATCTGATTTCTTTGTACCACATTATGAAATAAAACAATGGGTACATCCTTCTGATATGCAAATCAAGGAAATGAAAGCAACACACTCATTTTGACACCTCAATTAGACATTCCCAGGGAGGTTTCTCACTTAAAAATAATTTAAAAGCAAACAAACCCTTATGAAACCTAAACTACAACTGTGATTATGTCATCAAATATCTTAGTCCACAATTTTTGTTTCTGAGGTGAAAGATGTGAAAGTTCAGAGTTTTGTCTTGTTCCTAAATTTTTCTTTTTGCAGTTTTTTTCCCTTCTTCAGACTTGGCTGTTATCATTTATCTATTTTGCCTTCTCTTTATTCATCAAAACCAGGGAAAATCAGAGAATCTATCACTGATGCTTATTTGCCGTCTGATAACATTTAATATGAAGCTAATTTGAATTTCAGTCTCCACCTGCATTTAACTCCTGTTCTCCATTTGTGGGTTTTAAAAGTATCTCCAAGAGATGAGACTATATGAGAGAGTCAATGGGATGCTTGAAATCTCATAAAGCATAAAAATTAAAGCCCTGCAAAGAAGCCTGAAGTATTTCTTTTAGGTAACTCAAAATGAAAGACAGATAAATTGACATCTGTATCTATCTCCCCTCAATCCTGTTCCTTTGAGGATACTGTTCAAGGTGGAACCCAGTCCTTAGAACTTCTGAAGATGCCAATTACTCGTGGCCTCCCCACCCCTGAATGAGTTGGTTCCACCACCTGTGTCACCACAGGTGTGACTGTTAGAATATCAACTTCCCGCTATGTTTCTTGCCTTCCTAAAGGAAATCAACCCTGAATATTCATTGGAAGGACTGATGCTGAAGCTGAAGCTCCAATACTTTGGCCACATGATGTGAAGAGCTGACTCATGGGAAAAAACCCTGATGCTGGGAAAGACTGAGGGCAGGAGGAGAAGGGGTTGACAGAGGATGAGGTGGTTAGATAAGCATCACTGACTTAATGGACGTGCATCTGAGCAAACTTTGGGAGACAGTGAAAGACAGGGAAGCCTGGTGTGCTGCAGTCCACGGGGTTGCAAAGAGTCAGATAAGACTTAGTGACTACTATGTCCCTTGCTCGCTTTCTGCCTTATCATCGGTGAGCTTCTTAAACTCAGCCCTTGCCAATTTTTCTCCCTCTACAGATTTTTCTTTCTGGCACATTCACCTTTAGTACAATTCAATATGTGTGCTGATCACTTACTATGACAAAACACTCTGATAAGCACTAATTCTAATTATGTTTGTAATAAAACTCTTCTCATTTCTGGAAACATGTATAACATCATTCCTATTTTTAGATCTGTAGTTTCTGATAAAAGTGCACTGGAACATCGTTGCTTCATTCCTATCTTTCCTACTCTTTTTGGCTACTTGTTGCTTTGTATTATAGTTACGTTTGTGTGTGACTTTTTTTTTTTTTACTGAATCAGATAAAATTTTAAAATACTGAGAGAATTTATCTAATATTTTCATGCTATTTACAATGTCGTGTGACATGATATACTTTTAAGTTTAATCGGCATCATCAGTATTTTCTCCATACTTTACTAAATCTGTCCTTAAATCAACAAATCAAAAACTTATTTGTACTGTTTCCAAGAAATAGAAATAATTTCTCTTCTTCTATGTAGGTACCCTGTTGAAGATAAATTATACCACCTTTAATTCAGTTTAGTTCAGTCACTTATTAGTGTCCTCCTCTTTGTGACCCCATGGACTACAGCACACCAGGGTTCCCCATCCATCACCAGCTCCCAGGGCTGGTTGGAAACAGTTACTCTGGGCATATTTTTCTTCTGTATAAATTTATAGCTAAGTTGACCTACCCATCTATTTATTTTTCACGGGCTACCCTGGTGGCTCAGAGGTTAAAGCGTCTGCCTCCAATGCGGGAGACCTGGGTTCAATCCCTGGGTCGGGAAGATCCCCTGGAGAAGGAAATGGCAATCTACTCCAGTATTCTTGCCTGGAGAATCCCATGGACAGAGAAGCCTAGTACATTACAGTCCACGGGGTCGCAAAGAGTCGGACACGACTGAGCGACTTCACCACCTTCACCATATAAACACAAAGATGAATTCTGCTATGGGGAGAGAGAGTGGACTGTTTACCAGAGATTTGACTCTAAATTAGTTTTATAACTCTAAGGAAATAATTTTTCCTTTCTAGCCTCTGACTTTTTTTCCACAGATGAGATTGAATGAGATGAAATAGATGATTGCTAAGATTTTCTTCAGATTGTATGGTTCGTGGTGATGGTAGATTATTGTTCTTAACATATTTGTTGCGTTTTCCAGTGAACCTTTGATTATTTCCAATACTGTAATGTCAGGCTTAGTCATGTACCCAGAATTGCCCTTCCCTGTGGGAAGATTACACTTCTCTGCTCAGTGGTATCAGGCATCACCAGGCAACACAAATTGGCCAATGGGAAATAAGCAGAATCTGTGTGTACCATTTATGATCAGAAGCTCTGAGTCATCCTAGGTTCTGCTCTCTCTCTTTTCCACCTACCACAACTATGACAAAGTTCCACATAGAAGTTGCTTCTTTATGTGGATGGGATGGGAAGAGAATGTGGAGTAAACAGCTAACTCCCAGCTGACAAATGCAATAACATCTTTGTTGCTATAAGCCCTTGAGAGACTAAGATGTCTGTTAATGCAGTATCAACTAGCAAAAGATGATTAGTACGTTCATCAATGATTGGATATTAGTTCAAAATTAAAACTTGAAAGTAATGCCCTCCAATTAAAATTTAATTTAAAAATCATAAAAGTAATATGTATATATACATATGCTGTGCTGTGCTGTGCTAAGTTGCTTCAGTCATGTCTGACTTTGTGACCTCCTAGACCATAGCCCCCCAGGCTCCTCTGTTCATGTAATTCTCCAGGCAAGTATACAGGAGTGGGTTGCCATTTCTTCCTCCAGAGGATCTTCTTGACCCAGGGATTGAACTTGCTTCTCTTGCATCTCCTGCATTGGCAGGTGGATTATTTACCACCACCACCTGGGAAGCCCATATATGTATATACATATCTTAATATACATAGATAGTCATCCCTGATCATCACTCTTCAATCTCCTCATCTTCCCCAATTCCACTCTTCCCTTCCCGTCATAAGCCCTTCTTTCTTTTGTAATTTATTCCTTTCATGTTATATATGGATAGACATGTTTTATTATATACTATATATATGAAGCAATTTAAAAATAACATAAGTATAGAACTGACATTAAAGAAATTGCCCTATATTTCTACTTAGAATATTGCTTCAAATTTCTGCCTTGAATGGCTCTTCCAGGTAAAAATGAAGTTATTAAAAGCAGTTCTTTATTTTTAAGGTATTACGTGTGTGTGTGTGCGCATGTGTGCTCAGTATGTTTGACTGTTTGTGACCCCATGGAATTTTTCAGACTGAAGTGGGTTGCCATTTCTTTCTCCAGGGGATCTTCGCAACCCGGGGTTCAGACACAAGTCTCTTGTGTCTTCTGCATTGGCAGGCAGGTTCTTTACCAGCTGAGTCACTGGGGAAACATGCCTACTCTAAAAGGCAGTATTCCTTAGCAGTTCATGATTTTCGACTATTAGTTCAAGAACAGGACTTCTCCTGAAGTACTGATAATACCATTTGTTGTCATTTTAAGATTTATTAAAGAAGTTGAGTAATCTCCAAGCTAACCAATATGTTATTTGTTGCACAAGAATATTGACTAATTTTTCTCGTTTCAGTAGCAAAGAAAACCTGAAAATAAGCTCTGAATGTCTATGCTAATAACAGCAATATGACTTTGTATCTTCAATATCATCAAGGTAAGCTTTACAGCAGTTTCACTACTTAAAGTACTTTTTCTTTGCTTGTTCATTAACCTTCTTGTTTTTTAAACCAGTGATATCTTTAATACATTTCTGAAGGGCAACTACGTGAGGCTTTGTGCATGCTCAGTCATGTCTGATTCTTTGCAACCCTTTGGACTGTAGCCCACCAGGCTCCTCTGTCCATGGAATTTTCCAGGCAAGCACACTAGAATGGGCTGCTATCCTCCCCCAGGGGATCTTCCCGACCCAGGGATTGAACACACATCTCCTGCATTGGCAGGCAGATTCTTTATCACCGAGTCATCTGGGAAGCCCCCATGAGGGTTAGAGGCTTGCAGTTTTTCGCATTCACATCTAATTTGTGACTTCTCTCCGAATCAGCACATGATTCTCTGTTTCTGCTCAGGCCAAATATTCCTGAATAACCCTCAGGTACAACTAGCATTTTTTATCATCTTATTGAGATATAATTCACATGCTATACAATTCACCTCCCTAAAATGTACAATTCAGGAATTCCCTGACTGTCCAGTGGTTACAACTTGACACTTCCACTGCCCAGGCCTGTGCAGCATGTAAAAAAAAATAGTGTACAATTTAAGGGCTAAGTGTATTCATAATTATGCATTCGTCACTGCAATCAATTATTTGGAATATTTCCTTACCTGACAACCCCCCCACACATAATTCCTGCAGATGTCACCCCTTAATCTCATCTTTCCCAGCCCTAGCGATATACTTTATCAGTTTGCCCATTCTTGTAATTCATATAAATGGAATCATAAATATATGGTACTTTGTGACTGTTTTTCCACTTAGCGTGTTTTCAAGGTTCACTCATGTCATAGCATGTATCATTACTTCATTTCTTTTTATTACTGAATAATAGTCCAAAACTGCAATGTTAAGGCCTATTTATTCATGGCTATACCACATTTTATTTATATATTCATCAATTGATGGACTTTTGGGTTTCCACTTTTTGGCTATTATGTGTATTGTGGCTGTGAATATTTATGTGTACATTTTTGTGTATAAATTTCCTGTAGGTATATACTTAGGAATAGATTGACCGGATCATATAGGAACTCTGTGTTAAGGAACTTCCAGACTGTTAGTGACAACGCCATTTTACAGCCCTACCAGCAATGTATAAGGGTTCTAATTTCTCCAAATGCTTGCTAACACCTATTATTGTTTTTCTCTTTTATTATAATCATCCTAGTTGGTGTGAAATGATATCTCATTATTGTTTTTTTATATGCATTTTCTTGATGGCTAATTATTTTGAGCAGCTTTTCATATGTTTACCATTTTATATTTTTTTGAAGATCTATTCAGATCTTTTGCTTATTTTAGAATTGGATTATTTATCTTTTTTACTATTAAGTTTTCGTAGATCCTTTTATATCCTAGTACCAGTCAGATATAGGATTTATGAACATTTTATCTCATTCTATAGGTTGACTTTTTGCTTTCTTGAGGGTGTTTATTGGAGGACAAAAGTTTTTAATTTGATAAAGTCTACTTTATTTTTTCTTTTATTGCTAGTGCTTTTAGTGTCATATTGAAGAAATCACTGCCTAATCCAAGGTCATGAAGATATCACTGCCTAATCCAAGGTCATGAAGATTATGTGTGTTTTCTTCTAAAAGTTTAATAGTTTTTACTCTCATATTTAGGTCTTTGTTATATCTTGAGTTAATTTTTGTATTTGGTATGGGGTAAGCATCCAGCCTCATTATTTGTATGTGGTTATCATTAGTCACGGTACTATTTGCTAATAAGATTATTCTTTCCCTATAATGGTCTTGGCACCTTATTTAAAATCTGTTGATTATGGATATATAGGTTCATTTCTGGACTCAATTCTTTTACATTAATGTATATTTTACCCTTATGCCAATACTACATTGTCTTGATACTAAATTTTATGGTAAGTTTTGAATGATCATCTTACTTCCAAATTTATATTTATTTTGATATTTATACATAATCTGTTTATCTTGGGTTTTACTTAAGAGGTATGGGCACTAGTATATCCTTATAATTGTTGCATTTTATACGTGCTTCCTCAGTTGTGTCTCACTTTTGTGTCCCCATGCACTGTATGTAGCCTGCCAGGCTCCTCTCTTCATGGGAATTTCCTGGCAAGAATACTGGAGTGGGTTGACATTTTATCCTCCTGGGGATCTTCCTGGCCCAGGGATCAAACCCAAATTTCTGTCTCCTGCATTGCAGGCAGATTCTTTATTGCTGAGCCACTGGGAAAGTCTTTGCATTTTATATTTAAAGGCAATAAAGTATAGTGGTTATGGACACAGTGAGAGTATATCAGTTTATACTTTAACTAAGAAAGCACCAACAAGCTCCCGGGTATTGGGAGCTCATTTTTCAACAAATATAAGGAAAAAATGGAAACTCATTTTTCTCCAGAAGAGCAGAAAAGTAAAGCAAAACTGCCTGTGGAAAACTGTGGGGAGGAAGCGGCAATAAGAGTCTATTCATGGTCATTCTCCAGGAATTTAAGAAAATTTTTTTCTCTAATAATTCTTTTAAAATAGTTTAAATAGTTGGTCTGCCTGCAAAGGCTTGTAGCCTCTTCTGCAGACACCAAGGAATGTACTTTCAAACAACCTCTTGCAATCTCTTCTCAGAACTTATTATTGAGTATGGGCCTGTATGAGAGAAAGCAGGGTAGGTTTCTACCAAACCTATTTCAGCTCTCAGATCATAATTTCAGTTGTAATTTAAAACATAATTAAAAAATAATCTATGAAAAACAAATATAGCAAATATTCAAAGGACATAGGTTAAGGATATGGGGACAGCCTGTAGGGACCAATCTACCAAGTTCAGGCATTGGCACCATTACTGTATTGAAAAGGTCTTGGGATCTTTTTCTGTTTTTTGGGGGAAAATATTTGTTAGCAACTTTCGTGGCCAAATTATTCTCGGGAGGAAGCTTCAGGGCCCTGATCTGCAAAGAGTTCTAGTGAAGAGAAAACCATGTTGGGAATTGTGAACAGTCAGCGATGCAACACGAGGTGGCGCTCTCATCCCAGTGAGTGCTGTAGAGCAGTACCCCAGATAAAGGATACGCAGCTTCGGGAGACCGTGTAGATCTGACTGCCATTGGAAGACTGCCTGGCAGACTGAACAGCTAACCCGGTACAGAGCCATTGGTGGGGTTGAGAAAGTACGCTAGGTACTTTCTCAACAATAGGACCGAGGGCAGAGAGCAGTATAGCAACAACCTGAGAACGAGTTATTACTAGTGTCTGGACACTGCTTTAGAGTATGCTGATTAGTTACCTTTATTATTTATTTAGGGCTTCCCTGGTGGCTCTGTGGTGTTGGAGAAGACTCTTGAGAGTCCCTTGGACTGCAGAGAGATCAAACCAGTTAATCTCAAAGGAAATTAATCCTGAATATTCATTGGAAGGACTGATGCTGAAGCTGACTCCAATACTTTGGCCACCTGATGCGAAGAGCTGGCTCATTAGAAAAGACTCTGACGCTGGGAAAGATTGAGGGCAGAGGAGAAGGCGATGACAGAGGACGAGATGGTTGGATGGCATCACTGATTCAACGGACATGAGTTTGAGCAAGCCCTGGGAGATGGTGATGGACAGGGAAGCCTGGTATGCTGGAGTCCATGGGGGTCACAAAGAGTCAGACACGACTGACTGAACAAAAACAAAACAACTGATGGCTGAGATGGTGAAGAATTAATCTGCTACAACGCGGAAGACCTGGGTTCGATCCCTGGATCGAGAAGATCCCCTGGAGAAGGGAATGTCTACCCACTCTAGTATTCTTGCCTAGAGGACCCCACCCCTCTGGCAGGTACAGTCTATAGGATCACAAAGAGTCAGACACGACTGAGTGACTAAGTATTTATTATCTCCAACACCATAGTTCAAAAGCTTCAATTCTTTGGTGTAAAGCCTTCTTCAATTAGTCCAACTCTCACATCCATACATGGCTACTGGAAAAGCCATAGCTTTGGCTATATGGATATGAATGCAGAGTTCCAAAGAATATCTCTCCAAGGAGAGATAAGAAAGCCTTTCTAAGTGATCAATGCAAAGAAATACAGGAAAACAATAGAATGGGAAAGACTAGAGATCTCTTCAAGAAAATTAGAGATACCAATAGAACATTTCATTCAAGTGAAGTGAAAGTTGCTCAGTTGTGTCCGACTCTTTGTGACCCCATGGACTATGTAGTCTATGCAATTCTCCAAACTAGAATACTGGAATGGGTAGCCTTTCTCCTTTCTCCAGGAGGTCTTCCCAACCCAGGGATCGAATCCAGGTCTCTCACACTGCAGGCAGATTCTTACCAGCTGAGCCACAGGGAAGCCTCTCACTGCCTCTTTCATTCTTTAATTGAAATATAATTGATGTACAATATTATGTTAGTATAAAGTATGTTACATAAGATTTTGCATTCTCTTTTTCTCAATCAGTTATGTCAGAGGTTTGGAAATTTTGTTAAAATCATTAAAGAACCATGTTTTGTGTTTACTGAATTTCTCTGTTGCATCTTTCCTACTCCAGCAACTTCTGCTTTTCTCCGCATTACATATCAGACCTCCTTAGCCTTCTCATTTACTTCTGATGCTACCTTTGGCAGATTTTAACAGGGATTAGCTGACAGAAGTGCAATTTTCAGATTCTCAATCTCAGCTTTACAAAATACCGAAAGGAAGAATGGGTTTGGAGTTGAGAGGGAATTGTTTAAGAATCAACTAATATGATCCAAATGATATATTTTTGGAATTTAACTTATATTTTCCAGTGGAGAAAAATAAAACATATTATTCACCCCTCACTTTTCTCTCCTGCTCTTCCTTCCTTTCTTATACTCTAGGCACAGGTGAAATAATGATTATATGTAGAGAAATTGGAAAGGTTATACTACTTAAGTCTTAGTATACATTATATTCCTATTATTTTTTGCTCAGATTTTATTATAGAAAAATAACTCAGTGGATCCTTATTTAAGGTTAATTAATATTAAATATGCAACTATGAATACATTTTATTAATGTGATATTGAATTGGAGTTTTCTTTCAAAACATATAATATTTCAGTCTTGTCACTATTCTTTATTTCTATTGTATAATATTTTTAAAGCTATGACTATAATACTATTTTTATAATTGAATTTACTTTCTTTTTAAAAATTAATTAATTAATTTTAATTGGAGGATAATTACAATGTTGTGATATATTATATTCTTGAAACACCACATTTACTGCAAGATTTAGTGAAGTGCTCTTGAACTAACAGCATGGTGTGTGCTAGGAGCCAGGTACTTAAGTCAGATCTGGGTTTGAATTCTGGCTAACTTACTAACTGGGTCTATGGCCTTGGGTAAATTACCTAACTCCTCTGAGCATCCATTTCCTCTTCTTGCTGTGAGGGTTAAGTGAAATAATACCTGTAAAAGTCAATGCTTGGCACATTATAAGTGCTCAGAAAGGGCTAGCTTTTTATTGTAATTACACAGAGCCAACCATTATAGAATATGGACTATTTTCCCCATGATATAAAGCACCATGGAATATTTTTTTCCCTTCATAGGGAAAACACAGCAGAAATGTCTAACATCTGTTAATGCCCTGAAGTCCAAAGGTAGAAGAACTTAATGTTTAAAAGCTACCATGGCCATGGAGTGAACAAATATTTGGATGAACACCAAGGAAGTCACAGGTGGTTAAAATATTAGCTGGCTGACAAAATAATTCAGGTTGCTTAATGGTGTACAAAGGCAATGCAAAATACTCTTTCTAGATGTGTAGTATCTTTGCTGTTAAGTTCTTTCTAAAGTATCTAAGAATTAAGGAAGTAAGATATTTTTATATCATAGGTATATGAATCAACTCACTTTGAGAGATTTTTGGTTCCTAGAAGTCAAGGAAAAATACTTTTACAGTGTTAGTTTTTCTTTTATATGATTGTATTACTTGTAAATGTCTTGCCTTAAAATAAATTTATGCATTTTTTGCCTTATATAATTTTTGGACATTTAAATTGCATTAGACACTTAAACAGTTATGTGCAAGTAGCAATTCTCTTGGGCCTTTGGCCCCTGTTGAAACTGGGTAGCTTTCTTTGCACAATATCTAAGTGGCCTATATAAATTAATTCAATTCTGTTCCACAAACATGATCTGAGCACCTGAAATAGGCCAAAGAGGTTTACAAACAGGACTGTTATCCATGAAGCTAAAGGCTATGTGTGCATGTATTAATGGAAAAAGATAGCAGAGCACATGAATTTACATCATCATTAGGGGTTTCAATTTAGTAAAGGGGCAGATATGTGGGCAAACGTCATTTACTAATAGTGATTAATGTACAGCTTTTTGGTTAATTAAAGATAATGTTTCTGAAAGTTCCGTGTCTTTCTTTTGAGTACTCTGATATTTTCCGACTAATTTTCTTCTTATCACTTTATTATTGTTGCTCAGTCGCTCAGTCGTGTCCGACTCTTTGTGACCCCATGGACTGTAGCATGCCAAGCTTCCCTGTCTTTCATTATCTCTGGGAGTTTGCTGAAACTCATGTCCTCACTTTCTTGCTAAACCTGTTTTTCCCTCCCAAACTCTGATTTGCATTAAGTTTGAGGAATTGAATTAGGCCTGTTTAATATTGTTGCTAATCTGATGCTTGCGACAGTTATCATTTCAGTTGCCTTTGGATTGTGATTCATAACCAATTAAGCTAAAGTAACATTAATGTACTCTATCTGTCAACCAGCATTGTGATGTGAGAGAAGCTGATAATCTTCAGGTTTTACAGGTGATAACTAGGATCAAATAGGTTAAAAACCATCAAATTACAGAGCAATTTAAAGCAGCCCAGAGATTAGAACTCAGGTTCCCTGACTCCCTGTTCAATCCCTTTGTATACTCAACATAATTTTGCCACCATCTGAGTAATGTTACAGAGTCTTCACACGTACCCCAAAGCGCAAATAAGAGATTTAAGTCTTCTAGCGTTTGGTTTCCCCATCGAAATATATTTGTGTCATTTATCTCTTGAAAATTTTCATGGAGTGTGTTTAAAAGAAATAAGACTGCTTTCACTTTGTTGTAAGAAGCCATCTGGAGCTCTTGGTATACACTGTGTAACTGGGTAAACATTGGAAATAATTTGTAATTTGGCAAGACACCATATAAAATGAAAAAAATGAGAAATTTTAGTGAGAAGATCCTTAGAATATATATATTTCTATTTTAGAAATAATACTCTTCTATAGAAGTGCTATAACTACATTATGGAATATCTGGAAACTTCAATGGGAGAAAATTTCTGGTTCAGTTCTAGAAAGGTAATTACATCACTATTCTGCTTTCTAGTTTATACTCCTTCCTTCCATGTATCTACTTAAAATACATAATTATACTCACAGTAAACATAAAATTTCCATTCTGACTTTCCTCAATGTCATAACGTAATGTGCATTACACTTTCAAATAAGAACGTATAAAAAGAGAAGTTTAAATTTTCAGATACTTTTGTTTAAATGTGAGTCAATTATAAATTCGTCACTGAAAGGATGTTTAAATTTTAAACATGAAAGACTTCTAAGGGAAAGTTGTTAAACTAAAGTGAGAAAATAATTATAGAATTAAAGCTTACTATTAAAAATGAAATGAAACATATTTTAATGTAAAGCACTTACTGTAAAACACATGTCTTTTAATTTGGTGATTCTCTAATGTGCTAGGAAAGTTTATTCTTATCCATTTTCATGCTCAAATTTTTTTTCCCAGTGAGCCTAAGGCACCTAGCTTCTATTTTTAAGTGTTGGTAGAATTTGGACTTAAGGAAAGAATGTAAAGGGGAAGAAAAAAATGACATGGTATGTAGAATTCCTTTTAAAATAATTCAGAAGAAAAAAGTGAGTTGTAGGTTAAAAATACCAAAAATGTTGATAATTTTTGAATGTGGGTGATGCATACATTTTACTATGTCCTGTACTATTGTGTAATTTTGCAAATTTTAAATAATACATAAAAACAAAATAGAGTGGTTCAACTCCTTTCTGCCAAGAAGATTTTTTAAAATACATTTGAAATCTAGATTTGGTTAAGAAAGAAGAAAGTTTTCCAAGTTTTTAGTCCACATGAACATCAAGAACCAGCTCTGAGGGGTTCTGATCATGGAGTTTCTTCCCAGCTTTGAAATGATACTGCCTCTAAGGATGATGGCTGTACCATGAGGCTTACTATTCTAGAGTGGAAAAGAGATGTGAAGAAGGAGGAGAGCCTGAATCTGCCTGTTTAGTCCCCAGGAGACTGTGAGAATTAGATACCAAGAGAGCTATGAGATCCACATATCCTGACCTCCCCTCTCTGGGCTGAAATCCTAGAGGGGAGGTGTGTTAGGTCAGCTGATGGCACTGTTGGTGCTGCTCAGTTGCTAAGTCATGTCCAACTCTTAGTCTGTTGAGGGCATGGGTGCATTTATTTTGGTGGGTGGGTGTTGGGAGCAGAGAGGTTTCTGCTCCATTCCTCTGATCAGCTGGGTGTCCCCAGTCTGCAGGCAGACCCTGCTCCACATGGGGCAGCCCTAACAGAGTAAATGGGTGGAACAGTGTGGGGAGGCCAAGCCATGATATCTTCACACTCATAATCCTCCCTCTCCATAGCTGTAGACCCTGAAGCAGACAGTGAAGTGTCCAGCGATGGGTTCCTGCCGACAACACCTCAGGGGCAGTGCCCGGCTATATGCCCGGAAATGTGCCCAGCTATGTGCTCAGATATGTGCAGGCCTCTAACTTTACGCAAGGCCACGAGGGCACATGGACTTCTTTGTTCATATAGCTTGATGCCATTTAGGGGTAGTGCTGGGGTGAGCAAAACTTGAAAGAATAGCCACTTAATCAAAACAAAATGGACTGAGTTATGAAGCAGATTATTTAAAGTAAGAGAGATGAAATATCTCTATGGACTGAATTGTGCGTCCCCCCAAAATTCATTTGATGAAGCCTGAACTGTCAGTGTGCTTGTATTTGCAGATGGGAACTTTAGGAGGTAATGTGGTTTAGATGAGGTCATGAAGGAAGGATCCTCGTAACTGAATCAGTACAGTTAGTACCTTTCTCTCTGTGCCGTTGAGAATACAGAGAGGAGTTGACCAACTGCAAGCCACAAAGAGAGCTCTCACCAGATCCTGATCATGTTGGAATACTGATCTAGGACTTCCCGCCTCCAGAACTGTGAGAAAACAGATCTACTTTCTTTAAGCCTCCCAATTTATGGTATTTTGTTATGGCAGCCTGGTCTGACTGATACAGATACTGTAATTCATCTGGTCATTTTAATTTTTTTTGGCTGCGTGGCCTGTGGGATCTTAGTTCCCTGACCAGGGATTGAACATGAGCCTCTGGCAGTGGAGGTACAGAGTTCCAACCACTGAACCATCAGGGAACTACAGACACTGTAATTCAAAAATTAAAAATGTACCCCTTTCCCCCAGTGGGGAAAGAACTCATAATTACTTATGGAAAACAAAAAAGCTATATATATTTTTTATCATACATCTGAGTGTAGTGGGAATAAATTTTTAATACCACTACAGTTATAGACATATCTGGTAATTATTTCAAATTGTGTACAATGGTTTACCAAACAAGTAAGTTAGTCTCTGGGCTTTCCAGGTGGCGCTAGTGGTAAAGAACCCACCTGCCAGTGAATGAGACATTAGTTCTTAGTTCTGTCTCTGGGCGGGGTCCAGTCCATAGGATCTCAAAGAGTCGGACATGACTGAAGTGGCTTAACACACATGCAAGCTAACCTGTTATCCAGCTTCTAAAGTTCCTTTTCGCCACAGCAGAAATCATTGTGTGTGTATGTCAGTCACTCAGTCGTGTCCGACTTTTCATAACCCCAGGGACCATAGTCTGCCAGGCTCTTCTGTCCGTGAGATTTCCCAGGGAAGAATACTGGAGTGGGTTGCCTTCCCTTCTCCAGGGGATCTTCCTGATCCAGGGATCAAACCAGGGTCTCCTGCATTGCAGGCAGATTCTTTACCATATGAGCCAGAAATATTGTTTATGTGTAAATGTATATTTATATTTGTATATATTTTGTGAGAAACTGCCTCCTTTACCAGAACCCACTTAATAATAGACTCCCAAGTTTATCTGGGCATGCCTAGAAAATAACTGCATTTCCCTCCTTCCTTGGAATTAGGTTTGTCCATGTGACTATATGCCAACAGGATGTGAGTAAAAGGTGAGGTGTGCCTTTTCTGGGTATATCTTTCAAAAGGATGAGCCTATTTCTCCCAGCTCTTCTGCCAATTTCCACTCGCTGGAGGATGCAGAGCATGGTACAATTGATTTGAGTCCAGATATGGGTGGCATCAGATTAAGGATGGCTGATATGTCAGCCCCAGACTGCTTATATCTGGCTGTTACTTTAGGGAAATGATGTTTGTATTTTAGTTAGGCCACTGTACTTTATTTTTAATTGGAGGATAATTGCTTAATAATGTGTTGGGTTCTACTGTGCAACAATGTGAATCAGCTATGAGTATACATATATCCCTTCCTTGTTGAGTCTCTCCTCCCCCTGTAATCCGATACCTCTAGGTCATCACAGAGTACCAAGCTGAGCTCCCTGTGCTGTATAGCTGCTTCCCCTTACCCATCTATTTCACATGTAATAGATGTCAATGCTATTCTCTCAGTTCACCCCACCCTCTCCTTCTGCCCGTGTCCACAGGCTTGTTCTCTACATCTGCATCTCTATTCCTGCACTGCAAATAGGATCATTAGTACCATCCTTCTAGACTCCACATCAGTTCAGTCGCTCAGTCATGTCCGACTCTTTGCGACTCTATGGACTTCCCCAAGCATGCCAGGCTTCCCTGTCCATCACCAATTCCCAGAGCCTACTCAAACCCATGTCCGTCACATCAGTGGTGCCATCCAACCATCTAATCCTCTGTCGTCCCCTTCCTCTCCCACCCTCAATCTTCCCAGCATAATAGTCTTTTCCAGTGAGTCAGTTCTTTGAATCAGGTGGCCAAAGTATTGGAGTTTCAGCTTCAGCATCAGTCCTTCCAGTGAATATTTAGGACTGATTTCCTTTAGGATTGACTGGTTGGATCTTTTTGCAGTCCAAGGGACTCTCAAGAGTCTTCTCCAACACCATAGTTCAAAAGCATCAGTTCTTCAGTGCTCAGCTTTCTTTATAGTCCAACTCTCACATCCATACATGACTACCGGAAAAATCATGTGTTAATATATTTGTTTTTCTCTTTCTGACCCAACTCACTCTATATAACAAGTTTTAGGTTCATCCACTTCACTACAACTGACTTGAATTTATTCCTCTTTATAAGCCATGGTATTTCGAGGTCTTTCTGTTATAGAAGATTAGTGCATTAAATAATATACAGGAAAACAAACAGAAGCAAACTCTAATACTAGTTTGTTTATTGTTTTATTTTTAAAAATTGATAATGTACTTTAAAGATACTTTTAGATCTCTATTCTTCTATCCAATGTTTCCAGAAATCTCTACATATCTCATTTATTCATTCAATCACTGTTTACTGGGAGCCTATAATGTGCTACCCTCTTAAGTGTCTTCTATGAGAAGACATGGGGGCATGCTGGAGGTTAAGTCCCCAGAAACAGTCTTCATTTGATGAAGGATAAAGCTACTGACAGTTCTAAATTGTGCTCCACTCATGCTCTCAAGGAGTCTCCAGTGGGACTGAGCCCCAAGTGCCCACAATAGTAACTTACCCATTAACACACAGCCTTCACCACCTTTTCTCTTTTTCTTGTCTTACTTTCTGATTTCCTCACTCTGCCTTCAGGAATCAAACTATAAATCTGCATAAAGAGAAAGACTGAGGAGAGGAAATTGTCAGTGAGGCAATGCAAGGAAATTTCTTAGACCTGAAGGACATTATAACTGACCCTCAAACAATACAGGTGTGAACTGCGCAGGTCCACTAACATACAGATTTTTTCCATAGTGATGGTAACGATCCATAGTGGATTGAATGTGCAGATGAGGAAGCATGGTTATAAAGAGCTGACTGTAAAGTTATACACAGATTTTTGCAGAGGGATGACACCCCTATCTCCCTGTTGTTCAAGGGTCAACTGTAATGACTGTTTTGAAAAGAGGGAATTATGATCCAGTGCAATGGCTGAAAAAACTCATAGCAGATACTTCATGAAATTCTAGAACACTAGTGATGAAGAGTCCCTGATTCCAGCAGGGATAGATATTTAATTTCTTCAGCTCAACAAGAAATCAAAAAACATACGGGGCTCCTTGTTAAAAAAAAAAAAAAACTATTAAGAATTTAAAGACTGCAGCAGCAGAGCACTAAATTAAGTGGATCCTTTTTGGATGCAGGACATGCGTATATGAAGTGGCCAAGGATTCCAGGAAGATGAAAGTATCAGAAAATCAGGAAAAAAACACGTCTCTCTTCCCCATCGTTCTAAGCTATGACTGTGATTCCTTCTTAACTCAGGATACAGACACAATCATAAGACAGTTACCTCATCTTTCCAACTCTCTAATTACCATCTTGTCTCCACCTGTTCTTAAGCTTTGGGTTCTCTTGTTCAGTCGCTGAACTATCCTAGCTCCTGTCTAAAAGCCTATTCTTCAACTCATGTACTGGATCCCATAGCATCTGGCCTATTCAAGGATTTTCTCCTTCATTTGGCTCCTTTCTCCTGCATCATTAGTTTTTGCCTTTCTTTGGGATCATTCCCATCAGAATATAAATATCACCACCATCTTGAAGAAGTCTCACTTGGCCCGAGACTTCTTCCAGTTCAGCCTCATTTCTCTGTTCCCCTTTATAGCAAAATTCAAGGGAAAAAAGAGTTGTCTTTAATTACTCTTCCATTGTTACTTCTTAACTCCCACCCCAACTCTCTCTTCAGTCAGGCTGATAGCCACATGGCTCCACTGGAACTACTATCGTCAAAGTCAACAATGATCTCCTCATCTTTTTATAACAGATAGTCAAATCTGAGGTCTCATTCCTCAAAATTTCAAGGGATTTTGAGATATTTCCTTATTATTTCTAATTATTTCCTTCTCCTTAATGATTTTTATCTTTAAATGAGGACATCTCACTTGTCTAGTTTTTCTCCTAATTCACTGACCATTTCTCTTTCCTCTCCTGATTCCTCCCCAGAGCTCAGTCCCTGGTCATCTTCTTTTACACTATCTAAGCAATTAATTTTATCTCATGGTATAATTACCATCTGGTATATGCCATATTTAAATCTTCAGCCTTGGCTTCTCCTTTGAGGTTTAAATTTATATATCCAAATGCCTACTTGAAATCTTGGATGCCTATCAGGTAACCAAGATGTAATGTATCCAAAATAGAACTCAATTCCGTCTCCAAAATGTCCAACCTCAACAACTCAATAAAATGGACCCATGATTTACTCAGTAACTTTGGCCAAAACATAGCAATTATCCTTGTTTTATCTCTTGCCCTACATGCCACATCGAATTCATCAATCATTACATCATGTTGGCTTAAATTTCAAAACATGTCCTGAATTTGGTGATTTTTTTCACCACTTTTGCCACTACCCTGGACTCTCCTTTAAATAATTGCTATATCCCCTAATAACTCTCCCTATGTTTTCTCTCTAATATTTACTCTCCATATAACAACCAGAATATCATTCACAGAACTTTATAGTGTAAGAAATATATTTATTACTCTCTTTTACAGATGAGAAAACTGTGTCTGAAGATGGTTAAGGCACTTAATAAATATTTGTTGAATTAATTAATGAACATCATTTGGAACATAGGGACTACTCAATAATTTTCATAATAGGGTCTTAGAATAAAATCTCCCCAGAATGTAGGATTTTAGAAGAAGAATTTTACATATATATTATGGTGACTCAGTGGTAAAGAATCCTCCTGACAATGCAGGAGACATGGGTTCAGTCCCTGGGTTTGGAAGATCCCCTGGAGGAAGAAATGGCAATTTATTCCAGTATTCTTGCCTGGAAAATTCTATCAACAAAGCAGCTGGTGGGTTATAGTCATGAAGTCACAAAGAGTTGGACATGCCTGAACGACGAAGCATGCACATTCACATAGAAGTCATAATTTGCCATTATCCAGTAGAGTCTGCCTGCAAAGCCGGAGACACAGCAGATGAGGATTTGATTCGTGGGTTGGGAATATCCTCTGGAGAAGAAAATGGCAACTTACTCCAGTATTCCTGCCAGGAAAATGTCATGGGCAGAGGAGCCTGGTGGGCTATAGTCCATGGGGTCACAAAGAGTTGGACACGACTGAAGCTACTGAGCACGCATGCATAGAGAGGATGGCTCAGATGGTAATGAATCTGTCCACAATGCAGGAGACCTGGGTTTGATCCCTGGGTTGGGAAGATCCCCTGGAGAAGGGAACGGCAACCCACTCCAGTATTCTTGCCTGATGAATTCCATGGAGAAAGGTACAGTCCACTGGGTCGCAAAGAGCTGGACATGACTGAGCGACTTTCACTTTCATGCTATTATACAATTCTTATTGTGCAAGAATAATACTAACTTTGCTATATTATATAGGCAAATCGTACATTGCCTTTCCATTTCACTCTGGGTGAAAGTTGAAATCCCTTCAATGGCCAATAGAATGCTCTGTGATCAGCTGTCTTTACCTCTCTGACTTCTTCTGGTCTCTCTCCATTTGATCACTCTATTTCAGACACACTATCACTATTCCCATACATCAGGGATGCTCCTGTCTCAGAGCTTTTGCACTAGTTCTTCCCTTTGTCTTGAATGTTCTTTATCCTTATACATATGTGGCACCTACCTTATCTCATTCAAGTGTTTGCTTAGCTATCACCCTCTCAGTGAGGTCTACTCTGACTGCCTTATTTAAAATTGTAAGCAATCTTATGTCGTCTGCACTCCGAGTCTTCCTTTATTTGCTCTAATTTTAATTTGTCCATAATACCATGCACCCTTTAAAATATAATTTACTTATTTATTATGCTAATATTGTTTGTCTCCCTGTGCTAGAAGGTAAATTTTATGACAAAGGATTTTTTAAATTAATTTGCAGCAATAATATTGTTGAGTGAAAGAATGAATCAATGACAGTTGTGAAATAACCTGAGAAAGTTATTTTCTGTATGAAATATTGAGAATTTATATTTATAAAGCCCGGTTTATTAAGACTATATGTGAACATTTTCTCACTTATAGATTAATGTCATGTATTTTTAAAAGGTAAAATATATTCTACCAAATTTGAAAAAGCATTAAGGGCTATTGAAAATAAGACTATTATTTATGACTTACTTATCACAACTAACCCCTACATGAATAAAGTAAGTTTGTTTTGTCCATCTATGGTTATTAAAATCAAGTTCTTGAAATCAAATGACTTCACAATGACTCATAATTCTTACATTATCTCCTTACTTCAAGGTTGAAGTAACAATATTTGCAAGACTACTTTCTAAGCTATATATTTCTCAGATTTTCCTTTTTAACTATGCTATATGACTCTGAATTTTGCTAAGGCTAAAATGGTCTTTCTTGGATAAGAAGGGAATTTTAAATTTGTCTTCAACCTGCTTTTTGTCATGGTTATTGACCTGGGCCAGTTTTTTTCAGATGTCTCTAACACCAAGGTTGCAAGGTTTCAAGAAAAATAGTTCCAAGTATCTAGAGTGACATCAGCGAGATGGCAAGATCGACTTTCCCATGGATATACAGAATATGCACACAGGTATAAATTATACATGACTAAAGAAGAGGGAAGAGACAGGATTTCACAATGCCCTCCCCTTCACTCCAAGCAGCCAGAGAGGGCCTTCCTCAAATGTTCTAGAACCAAGATACTTCGTGGAATCTAGAAGAATTCCATGTTGTTCTATTGTTGCCACTCGTCAAAACCAGCCACAAAAAGGGTCAGTTCGCCATCATTTATCCAGTTTGGAGTGACATCCTCTGTACTTTGAAGCTCTGCTCAGCCCCCTTTCAGATACTTTTCTGCTTGACAGTGACCTTGACAGTGGCCCCGGACACTTGTAATGCACACACTCCCAAAAGGCTGAGGCTTTAGCCATCTTAAGGAGTAAGGTAACTTGAAGTCAGATACTTTTCTTCATCCAAAGGGGCTAGAAAGAATCAGTTTGAAATTGCCTATCCAGCTTGAAGAGCAGCAGAACAGAATGAATTGTCTATAAAATTTTATATACATGGATGTGTCCAGTTCTGAATGTTAGAAAAATACCAATTGCAAAGTTTCAACCTTCCTAAGCATTGATATGTTCAGAAGCTCAAATATATGCATAGAGAAGGTTTTTCTTAGATTTATTTAAAAATAAAAAGATTCTCTAGTCATGGAAGTTAATATTTTGTTCTCTCTCTCTCTCTCTTTTTTTTTTTTTTGGCTGCACCATGCAGCATGAGGGATCTTAGCTCCCCAACAAGGAATTGAACCTGTGTCCCCTGCAGAGGAAGAATGGATCTTAAACCACTGGACTGCCAGGGAGATCCCCCAAAATTAATATTCTAGTTGTCCCCAAAGTCTCCAATTTGGATATAAAATCTTAAATAAAATGTGGTTATATATAATATATATTTATTGATATATATGATATATATAACACACATATATGTGTACATATGTGTGTACACACATACATAGTTTAAACACTATGTATAATTAAAAGAAGTAAATAAAATAAAATATTTGCAGAATATCTGAAACACTCCAGTCCACAGAAACATAACTTGAAAATCACTGCTCTAGATACTGGTTATTACAAGGATCAGTAAAGATGATGTGTGCTTGAGAGAACCTCATAATCTTAGAGGGGCTATTCAATAAAGTGTACATTAATATAGTTTGTTGTCTAGTTTCCAACTAGTATGAAAATGATTGCATTTGCAAAGGGTACATTTTCTGTTTTGCTTTTCCTTAATTTCCTTAAGATCAATTCTATTATTCTTCAGTGCAAAATACTATGTGCAATGATCAAGAGTTAATTGGATTTTAAAGCTTTAAAGCTAGATATAACTTCTGAAGTATGCTTCTGCAGTTTCTCATTCTCCTTAGCATCTAGAGCCAATGTGAAACTATATAAGAAGGTATATGAAATATGTGATTTCTGATGTCATCTATACTTTCCTAGGATTATTAGGATGGTGCAAGAAAACAAATCTAGACAGTGTATTAAAAAGCAGAGACATTGGAAGTGCACTCAGCAGTCCCGCAGATCTGTCTCTTGCTTCAACAGTGCTTGGAGGGAACAGACCCACGGATGCCACTTGCTTCAGGCTCCGACTGCTCTCCAACCTTTTTTCCAGTCACAACCTTCGGAATCAGCCACTCAGCTGTCCATGATCACTGGGACCAGCCACCATTTTTAAAAAATCACTCTTGAGAGTCCCTTGGACTGCAAGGAGATCCAACCAGTCCATTCTGAAGGAGATCAACCCTGGGATTTCTTTGGAAGGAATGATGCTAAAACTGAAGCTCCAGTACTTTGGGCACCTTATGCGAAGAGTTGACTCATTGGAAAAGACCCTGATGCTGGGAGGGATTGGGGGCAGGAGGAGAAAGGGACGACCGAGGATGAGATGGCTGGATGGCATCACAGACTCAATGGACGTGGGTCTGAGTGAACTCCGGGAGTTGGTGATGGACAGGGAGGCCTGGCGTGCTGTGATTCATGGGGTCGCAAAGAGTCGGACATGACTGCGCGACTGAACTGAACTGAACTGAACTCCTTATTACCGATCAACCATGAGCTCCCAGATTCATCAGAATTATTCGACTGAGGTGGAGACTGCCCTCCACCTCCTGGTCAACATACATCTGCGGGTCTCCGACACCTACCTCTCTCTTTGCTTCTGCTTCGACCAGGATGTGGTTCTGGAGGATGTGGGCCAGTTTTTGTTTTTTGTTTTTGCAAATTGGTCAAGGAGAAGTGTGAAGGTACACAGCGTCTAAAAAAAAAAAAAAAGAAGGCAAAAAAAAAAAAAAATGCAAAACCAGTGTGCCCGCGCCCTCTCCCTGGACGTACAGAAGCATCTCAAGATGAGTGAGGTAAAACTTAGGATGCTATGGAAGCAGTCCTTCTCAAGGAGAGAATCTGAACCAGGCCCTTTTGGGTCTGCATAGTCTGGGTTCTGCCTGCGTAGACCCCCACATCTGTGACTTCCAGGAGAACCACATTCAAATGAGGTGAAACTCCTCAAGAAGATGGGTGACCACCTGACCCACCTCTGCAGGCTGGCTAGTCCCCGGGCTGGGTTGGGCGAATATCTTTTTGAAGAGCGCATCCTCAAGCATGAATAGGAGTCTCTGGAACCCAGTAGCCTTTGAGGAGCTCCTTTAACATCAGGGCTGCCTGAAGCCCCTCTCTGCATCCACTAGGCAGTTTTTTTCAACACTCTGGAGCCCTCTCTCAAGCCTTGGGCCAAGTGGAAACAATAAAGCTTGTTCAGAAAAAAAGAGCAGAGACATCACGTTGCCACCAAAGGCCCATATAGTCAAAGCTATGGTTTTTTCAGTAGTCATGTACGGATGCAGATGTGAAAGCTGGATAATAAAGAAGACTGAGTGTGGAAAAGTTGATGCTTTTGAACTGTGGTGCTAGAGAAGACCCTCGAGAGGCCCTCAAACAGCAAAGGGATCAAACCAGTCAGTTTTAAAGGAATCAACCCTGAATATTCATTGAAAAGACTGATGCTGAAGCTGAAGCTCCAATACTTCGGTCACTTGATGCAAAGAGCATGCTCAGTGGAAATGAGGGCTTCCTTTATAGCTCAGTTGGTAAAGAATCTGCCTGCAATACAGGAGACCCTGGTTCGATTCCTGGGTCAGGAAGATCTGCTGGAGATGGGATAGGCTATCCACTCCAGTATTCTTGGGCTTCCCTTGTGGCTCAGCTGGTAAAGAATCCACCTGCAATGCAGGAGACCTGAGTTCCATCCCTGGGTTGGGAAGATCCCCTGGAGAAGGGAAAGGCTACTCACTCCAGTATTCTAGCCTGGAGAAATCCATGGACAGTCCATGGGGTCGCAAAGAGTCCAGACACGACTGAGCAACTTTCACTTTCAGATACTGGGAAAGATTGAAGGCAAAAGGAGATGAGGGTGGTAGAAGATAGATGGCTAGATAGCATCTCTGACTCAATGATTTGAGAAAACTCTGGGAGATAGTGGAGGACAAAGGAGCCTGGCGTTCTGTAGTTCAACAGGTTGTAAAGAGTCAGACACAACTTAATGATTGAACAATGAGAACAACAAAATTTACCAGTACTAAGATTCATAAGACTACTTCATGCATTAAATATTTGTTCAGTTTTAGTTTCAATTATTTTGAATAAATAATACACTAAGATGATTCACATTTTTACAAAGGCATAAACAAATATTTCGGTGGAAAGTATCTATTCCATAGCTGTTCCATGGTCATCCAGCTCCAGCACCCCAGGACTCAACAAGTGTTACCATTTTATTACATATCCTTCCAGATTGTTTGAGTCAAGCCAGATCTTTTCTACCATGATGAGTCAATATCTGTATGTCCCTCCTGATACACTACTTTTAAAAACTCCTGTTCTTATTATACTTTGTTATTTTCCTAAGAAATATACCTGAGAGATAATTTCATATGCATTTATAAGAGTTTTTTCTTTCTTTGTACAGGACATCATATTCCACTGAATTGATACAGTGTTACATTTAGATGTGAACAATCATGTTTAAAAAATGTTCTTGAAGTATAGTTAATTTACAATGCTGTTTTAGTTTCTGCTGTACAACAAAGGGGCTTCCCTGGTAGCTCAGCTGGTAAAGAATCTGCCTTCAATGTGGGAAACTTGGGTTCAATTCCTGGGCTGGGAAGATCCCCTGGAGGAGGGCATGGCAACCCACTCTAGTATTCTGGCCTGGAGAATCCCCATGGACAGAGGAGTCTGGCCAGCTCAACAAAGTGATTCAGTTTATACACATACATATTCTTTCATATTCTTTTCCATTATGGTTTACCACAGGATAGTGAATATAGTTTCTTGTGCTACACAATGGCACCTGGTTGTTTATTCATCCTGTGTATAATAGTTTGCATCTGCTAATCCCCAAACTCCTGATACATCTCTTTCCCACACCTTCTCTCCCTTGACAACGAAAACTCTGTTCTCTATGTCTGTGAGTCTGTTTCTGTTTCATAAATATGTTCATTTGTGTTGTATTTTAGACCACATATAAGTGATATCACATAGTATTNTGTTTGCTATGACCAGTGCATTTTCTTGGCAAAATTCTATTAATCTTTGGCCTGCTTCATTCCATATTCCAAGGCCAAATTTGCCTGTTACTCCAGGTGTTTCTTGACTTCTTACTTTTGCATTCCAGTCCCCTATAATGAAAAGGACATCTCTTTTGGGTGTTAGTTCTAAAAGGTCTTGTAGGTCTACACAGAACCATTCAACTTCAGCTTCTTCAGCGTTACTGGTTGGGGCATAGACTTGGATTACTGTGATATTGAATGGTTTGCCTTGGAGAGGAACAGAGATCATTCTGTCATTTTTGAGATTGCATCCAAGTACTACATTTCACTCTTTTGTTGACCATGATGGCTACTCCATTTCTTCTAAGGGATTCCTGCCCACAGTAGTAGATATAATGGTCATCTGAGTTAAATTCACCAGTTGCAGTCCATTTTAGTTCTCTGATTCCTAGAATGTTGACGTTCACTCTTGCCATGTCTTGTCTGACCACTTCCAATTTGCCTTGATTCATGAACCTGACATTCCAGGTTCCTATCCAATATTGCTTGTTACAGCATTGGACCTTGCTTCTGTTACTAGTCACACCCACAGCTGGGTATTGTTTTTGCTTTGGCTCCATCCCTTCATTCTTTCTGTAGTTATTTCTTCACTGATCTCTGGTAGCATATTGGGCACCTACTGACCTGGGGAGTTCCTCTTTCATTATCCTATAATTTTGCCTTTTCATACTGTTCATGGGGTTCTCAAGGCGAGAATACTGAAGTGGTTTGCCATTCCCTTCTCCAGTGGACCACATTCTGTCAGACCTCTCCACCATTCCATGTTCAAGGTCAGGAGGGGCGGCAGTTAGAAGATACCCCTCATCCAAAGTAAGGAGCAGCAGCTGCACTTTGCTGGAGCAGCTGTGAAGAGATACCCTACGTCTAAAGTAAGAGAAACCCAAGTAAGACAGTAGGTGTTGCAAGAGGGCAGACACACTGAAACCATAATCACAGAAAATAGTCAATCTAATCACACTAGGACCACAGCCTTGTCTAACTCAATGAAACTAAGCCATGCTCTACAGTAGGATTTTAAAAATTTTGTATATAGTAGTTTGTATCTGCTAATCCCAACTCCTAGTTTATCCCCTTTCCCCTTCCCCTTTTGTAACCATAAGTTTGTTTTCTATGTCTGTGAATCTGTTTCTGTTTTGTATGTATATTCCCTTGTATCACAGTTTATTTATTATTTATGAGATTTATTTATTTGGCTGCATCAGCTCTCAGCTATGGTGCTCTAGTTCTTTCTAGCTGTGGCAGGAGGGCTTAGTTACTCCTTGGCATGTGAGATCTTAGTTCTCTCACCAGGGATCAAACCCATGTCCCTTGCATTGGAAGGTGGATTCTTAACCACTGGATGACCAGGGAAGTCCTTGTATCATATTTTAGATTCCACATGTAAGTTCTTTCATATGTTATTTGCCAGGGACTGTATTTTCAATATTTGTCTCCATGCCTGTCTCCTCTCCCCAGCCTAATAAATTATTTCTTGTCTCATCTCTTGTCCTTTGCTCTTCCTCAAGCACTTCTCCCAAACATTTTGTTTACTCAGGAATAGTTTCAACTCCTCTAAGAGCTTAAGTTTTAGAAGCCACACAAATATTAAAGAGAACTCTTTGTCCATCATTTTATAGGCCTCCTTCAAAGCATTTAGCACAGAATACCTTAACTACTTTTGACAAAAATCAACATTTTATATAGAAAGGAGAAGTTACTAGATCAAATGTGCTCCCATCACATAGGTACAGATATTTTATTTTATGGAGTCAGACCATCTTCAGTTAGTGAGTATTTGGTAAATAACCAGTGACAGGAGTGTCAACAACCCCTCTCCCCCACAAATTTTGGGCATTCTCCTATAAAATACGGGCATCTTGAGGAATTTATTTTTGGTCAGATTAAGACAAAAGGTAAGAATCCTTAGAGAAATGATCTCTCCTGTGATGTTTTGGAGAATGATAAAGTAAGACTATTCAATAATGAGACAATTCATTAAAAAAATTTTAATGAATTTTAAATTCATTAAAAATTTCCTCTGCTGAACACCAGAGGACACTTAAGAATAAGAGGTAGTAACTATTATCTCTTGCATTTGTAGCTGTAAAACTGAGACAGAAATGTAATTCACTTCAAGGTCACAGCCTATTCGTGGCAGAGTTTGAAACTGACTCTTAACTCCTGTTTTAACACTCATATCAGGGTCCTGCTCAGTGCCTGGCACTATTCTAGGCATGTAACATGTATATCTAAAATGAAATAAAATTAAAAATTTATAGTAGTTTTTAAAACTTTTTCCCCTTAGGGATCCCAGATTAATCTTGGTTGCTTTTAACTATATCAAGACTTTGAAACAGGGAGAATGTAAAAGTTATTTACAAAGATTGGTAAGTTAACCTAGGAAACGTTTCCTGGAGTCATCTGGGCACATATCAGTAATAAAAAAATAAGCTATATGTGAGTTGCTGTGTGCATTTTTTATCTCTCTGCACCTAAAGCATATCCTGTTTGCTAAACATCTTGGACTCTTCATTCCCATTTGTTTGCTCTTTCTTTTTGGACACCACAATTCCCATATACATGTACTTATGTGTTTATAACATACGTTAGCAATAATAAAAAGATATAGTAATAATAGTCAACATTTATTGAATTCTTATGGCTTCTCAGGTGGTGCTAGTGGTAAAGAACCTGCCTGCCAATGCGGTTAGACATAAGTGATGTGGTTTTGATCCTTGGGTGGGGAAGATCCCTTGGAGGAGGGCACAGCAACCCACTCCAGTGTTCTTGCCTGGAGAATACAATGGACAGAAAAGTCTAGAGGGCTAAGGTCCATAGGGTCACAAAGAGTGAGACATGACTGAAGCAACTTAGCATGAGTTCTTGCTGTGTGCCTGGTACTTTCTAGGTACATTACATGTATTAAATCACTGAATCCTTTAAAACAAACTCATGTCCCCAATTTATAGTTGAGGAAATTGAGGCATAAAGAAGTAACCTGTCCGAAAACTAGTAAATGGTGGAGGGAAGATCACACCGAGACAGTCTGTGCACTGAGCTGCTTCTCTATGAACATGAGAAGGTTGTTATAAGAGCTGTGGGTTCTTCTTATATTGTACATTATGAGGATTTCTGGTGGGCTGCCATCTATGGGGTCGCACAGAGTCAGACACAACTGAAGCGACTCAGCAGCAGCAGCAGCAGCAGCAGAGAAAGAACTTCTACAAACAAACTAAATCTAATGTCCCTGGAACCATTTCGCTAATTTGTGTGTAGGATGGCACCCATTCCACTGGTGTAGGAAATGCCACCCCTCTCCCCTATTCTTGTCTGGAACGGAGGAACCTGGAGGGCCAGAGTCCATGGACTTGCAAAGGAGTCAGACACGACTGAGCATGCTCACTTGCATGACACTCACAGCCATACTTTTAAGACTGTTCATACTGGAAGAGGTAAAGTGACGTCAGGTATAGAAAACTGATACTAGAATCTCTAGTTTTACTTCACCAGGTTGTCCCTTACAAATGCCTCTTCATTGATGTGTTAAGGGAACTCAGCAGAACATGTGAGACATAACAAATAGTTTAAAATATCTCCCCAAATTAGGTCACTGTCATATTTTAAGTTAGTGCTTGTTTGATTGTATTTACCATTGGAGCTCCTCACAATTGTTCATTGTCACCACATTATAGAATGATGGGACATTTATTAAATATCTACCAGGTAAGGTCTCCCTGATTGATAACACAAATGCTGGACTCAGCATTTCTCCTTCTCCCCAAAGCTAGGCTACTCCCTGGAGGTCACTTCTTAGTGTGGACTTTCTGTAATTCATTTGCCAAGAGTATACTTTTCAATGGACATAGTTCACTCTTTGTTGATCAGAATTGTAAAGTATTTGCTGTCTGCCTGGGTTTTGCAAATTATCTGTGGTAAAGGATTAAAGTGTAAGCATCAGGTTATTGGCCTTCAACATTATGTGGCCTGATGTTATAGTTTAAAAAAAAAATCTTTAGATGATTTCATTCTTTAGTATATTGAAAGATTTCTACAAGATGCTTTGCTGTATGCAAAAGAAATTAACTATGATCAGACGTGAGTCTAAAGTTTAAAGGATGATATTTCTATATATTAAAATGTGAAACCAAACTTTGAATGAACAGAAGTGCTTTTTGCCTATATCTTTATTTAGCCCTCATTGCTAAATGTCTTGTATCATAGATTTTTTGGCTTTTCTCTGCTTTTTAACTTGTAAAATCTTTGGGAGAAATTTCTGTGCATAGTCATATTTTTGAGCATATCATAAAGGACCCAAATTGATTATAATACAACATATATTCTTAAGAAAGATTTTGAATTAACTATTTGTCCAAATTAAATGCAACTATAAATCTACCTCATTATTTGCACAAGAATATTTAAAGTATAGGGTCAAGATATATAGGTATGGTTGCCAAGATAGGTATTTTATCATTAAATCAGAAAGTGTATGTGACTAACCAATGAATTATTCATAAAGGTAACCAAGCAATATTACACAAAAATACCACTTGCAACTTAGTGGGACTGCAAATAAGTAAAAGTAGAAATTTATTATTTTTTTTATCAAGGTAAATCTGGTTTTGATTGTCACATATATGTGTATGTGCATGCTCAGTCATGTCCTACTCTTTGCGACTCAATGGACTTGTAGCTCGCCAGGCTCCTCTGTCCATAGGATTCTCCAGGCAAGAATGCTGGAGTGGGTTGCCATGCCTTCCTTCGGGGGATCTTTCAGCCTGGAGATCAAACCCGCGTCTCTTATATCTCCTGCATTGGCAGGCAGGTTCTTTACTGCTAGTAAAGAACTGCTAGTTCTTTACTTGGGAAGCATGATGAGCTGGTTACCTGGACTTTATACTCTTTTTTGTAAAACAAAAGACATGAAACCAAGTATCTATAAGGACTTTTCTAGTCCTAAGATTTTGCTTTTGTTCCTTAAAACTGTATGGTCAGAATAATGAGGATAGGAAAATGTCCAGATGGAACCCATATGCTAAGACCTAGATTAAGTCATACCTCTGATCACCCTGCTCTGAGGAGCTCCCTGTGGCCTTTTCTGTCTGGATAACTTCAGAGTCTCTAAAGGCCTATTTGCAGTTAGCCCTATGCTGTTTTGCCTTCTTCATTAAAGTGCTCTTGCATGTGTGTCTATACGTTCAATTTCATTTGAACACACTCAAAAGTAAGAGCCCGTGCTAGTCCCAGCCTGCTTTTCCTAAAATTCATTAAGTGTCAGTATGTGCCAGGCACTGTTTACTCTTGACCTGCATTAACTAATTTAATCCTCATAATGATCCCATGAATTAACATTATCCCCAATTTGGAGGAGACAAAATCGAAGTAGAGAAAGCAGAAGTAACTTGCCTAATTCCCTATAGCCAATTGTGGGACTGACATTTAAACCAAGTCTGTGCTCAACACGTAATACTGACACATATAGTACCTAACAAGACTCCAGAAACATGTGGGGAATATAAGAGACATTAGATATTCATTTGAATGAGCTGAATGAATAAATAACAAAGAGAAAAATGTACAGTAGCAGTTCTATGTCATGGCTATATGATCTCATCCAGAAATTTCCCAAATAATTATTACTGAGAGAATGCACATTACCACGAATACCTTGTTTTTCCTCTGGTTGCCACCTTGGATTTCCCTGGTGGCTCAGACGGTAAAGCGTCTGCCTATAGTGCAGGAGACCCAGGTTCTATCCCTGGGTCAGGAAGATCCCCTGGAGAAGGAAGTGGCAACCCAGTCCAGTACTCTTGCCTGGAAAATCCTACGGATGGAGGAGCGTGGTAGACTACAGCCCATGTGGCTGCAAGGAGTTGGACATGACTGAGAAACTTCACTTTCAAGAGTTGATGTGCAAATATCAATTATATCACCTTTACATGGCCTGTATTTGTATTTATCATTCCAGTCCACTCTGCTTCTGCTTAACCCAGCAGCTTTATATCCGAGCATCCATTTATCTTCAAATTCCACAGATGTCTTATCTAACCACTGAGCTTGAAAGGCAATTGTTAGTCAAACAAAATGGAAAATAACCTCAAACCTAATCTTCCTAGGATGAGCAGGACTTTGCGTGGCTTAGAAGGACTTTGGCTTTTAGAATTATGGAAGAGTATCCTTCCTATAGGTCTTCTAGAAGTGAAAGAGCAGTGATTGAAAAGAATATGAGTTAAAATATTTTAAGTTAAAGATTTGTGTGCTTGCTTTTGAAATAGTAAAATAAAATAAAATAGTAGATTCCAGCTTTAATTTATTGCTGAATCATCTGAAATTTGAAATATTTATGGATACTTTAGTGTTTGATTCCCAATGTGGTTGCCAGTTCTGTTTTCCTACTTATCTTGCACTGTTACCTCTACCAGTTGTCTATCTTGCGGCTGCAGCCTCTGGGATTTTTCCAGGAAAGGTAAAAAGGCAGGCCTCTATGACAGAGACTTGATTTTAGGAGAACAAAGAATAAAGCATAAAATGCGAAGGGTAGATCCTTACGGGAGCTTCTGCAGCTCAAACCGAAGGAAGAATGTTTCTGCTGCCAATGCCAGTGTATGTGGCTTTGCAAGTATAGTGAAAGTTTTTAAGGACTATCAGTGGAGGACAACTGCCCTAATTTTTTGAATGACATTACCAATTGACTCTACATATCTTTGTTCATAATCTTTGCTCTGTTGCTCAGTAACTGTTGACCTTGGGCTAGTTATGTAACCTCAGTTACTTTACCTCAGTTTCTTCACTTATAAAATAAAGATAATAACAGTGTTGCCCTTGTAAGGTTCTCCTGAGGAGCAAATGAGCTAATCTGAGCACTGCTAGGAACAGGGGTTGGCACACTGTAGGCACGTTATAAATGTTTGTTAAATAAACTGCTGCATTTTTCTCCTGACACACCCAGCAGTGCTTCAGTATAGTTGAACTAGCTCTAACCTAGTGTAAAGGTACTTGAGATCTTAATATTTGAAGTTTCATCATGAGTGAATGCAAAATTTCTATTATTTGCAATATTGACAATAAGTGAAGTGAAGTTGCTCAGTTGTGTCTGACGCTTTGTAACCCCACAGACTATAGCCCACCAGGCTCCACCGTCCATGAAATTTTCCAGGCAAGAATACTGGAGTGGGTTGCCATTTCCTTCTCCAGGAGTTTTTCCTGACCCAGGAATTGAACCTGGGTTTCCCGCATTGCGGGCAGATGCTTTTACCGTCTGAGCCACCAGAGAAGCCCAATAAATCCATGGACTTTCATGATGCTTTTATGGATATCAAATGGTTTATAGACTCTAGACTAGAAACTGTTTGTCTGTTTACTTATTCGTTCACCCAACAAGCATTGTGAATGAATACTCATAAATATTACATGGAAGAATGTATGTAATTATTTGTATGTCTCTTAAATTTGCTAGAGATGGATATTTAATAACATTTCCTATTTCCCACAATACAATCATTTCATAATTTTTAAAATTAAATTTAATTAATGGGTTTAACAGTTCTCTACTAGGTGTCCGATGATGGGCGAGGCTGTGTTCTCTCCCTGTTGTTCTGGTGAATTTAAATGGGAGTTATAGGCAGGAAGCATCATTACTTTACCGACAATTACTTTGCCTCCAAGGTCCGTCTAGTCAAAGATATGGTTTTTCCAGTAGTCATGTATGGATGTGAGAGCTGGACTATAAGAAAGCTGAGTGCCGAAGAATTGATGGTTTTGAACTGTGTTGTTGGAGAAGATTCTTGAGAGTCCCTTGGACTGCAAGGAGGTCCAACCAGTCCATCCTAAAGGAAGTCAGTCCTGAATATTCATTGAAAGGACTGATGTTGAAGCTGAAACTGCATACTTTGGCCACTTGATGCAAAGAACTGACTTATTAGAAGGGACCTTGATGCTGGGAAAGATTGAAGTTGGGAGGAGAAGGGGATGACAGAGGATGAGGCAGTTGGATGTCATCACCAACTTGTGGACATGAGTGTGGGCAAGCTCTGGGTGTTGGGTGATGGACAGGGAGGCCTGCTGTGCTGCAGTCCATGGGGATGCAAAGAGTCAGACACAACTGAGCAACTGAACTCAACTGAACTGAGTGTCTACTACAAGACTGAGATTTTGTGGAGAATGCAATGTGCTTAGTCGCTCAGTTGTGTCCAACTCTTTGCGCCCCAATGGACTGTAGCTCACCAGGCTGCTCTGTCCATGAGGATTCTTCAGGCAAGGATACTAGAGTGAGTTGCCATGCCCTCCTCCAGGGGATCTTCTCAACCCAGGGATCGAACCCAGGTCTCCTGCATTGCAGGCAGATTCTTTACCAACTAAGCCACCAGAGAACAAATATTTACTCTTATAAAAAAATGAAAATTTAATCAAACCATACAATTCAAGAGGTTGATTAATAACTAATAAAAGTAGCAGAAATGATTAGAAGACAGTGATAAGACTATAAGACTGGGGGAGAGAAAGTTCTGAGGTAAGCTCTGAAGAGGAGGAAATAGAAATAGAAAGCAGAGGAAAGTCATCATGGTGGGAGACTGCCTAATAAACAGAGACCTTGGTCTGGACATGAACTTGGTAGGCTGGATAAGACAAAGATGACCTTCCAGCCCCTTGCACAGTCTTCTCACACATTACAGTGTTATATACTTTATAGGATTGTGGAAAATGTTACACCAAATATTCCTGACTCAGTAGGGGAACTCATATGTGAAAGAGAAGTAAAGATTATGCTACAGAGACCATCCCTTCATTTATTTGTTTGTTCATTTACTCACTCATTCAACAAATATTATTGCATATCTGTTACATGTCAATCATGTGTTATTCCCTGAGGATATTGAAGGAATAGAGAAAGATAAAGCCTCTGCTTTCATGGATGTTATAAACTAGTGAATCAAGTTTCTGAAGCATACCAAGGTAAGGAGCCTGGAATTTATTAAAATGTAACAGGGAAACATTAAAAAATTTCAAGGAAAAAATGTCTTAGGATTAATTGAAGATATAAATATGAGATATGAACATTAATTAAGAGTTTATTATAATAACTCAGGCATTATTTGGTAAGAGCCTGGACCAGAGTTATGTTAGTATTTTGGAGTTAAGGATAAATGTGAGATTTAAAGAATGAATCAAAATTATTTAGGAACAGATTGGATACTTGAGGTTAAGGAGAAAGAGATATTAAAATTACTACGAGCTTATGGAAATGAGTGACATGGAGAATTAAGGAATAATAGGTCAAATGGATAAATTTGGAAAAAAATTAAATGAGGGTTGTGGTGGGAAGATGACAAATCAATTTTGAACATACTCACATACTGAGCTTATGTAAGGGGAGGAGTAGATCTTCAAGTTTTTTAACAGTGACCATAGTAAGAAATACATTTTACACAATGAACTAATATACATTCCATTGCTATATATGTATAATATATATATATATAGCAAACATTCCACAAAATGATATTTTCCCTAAAATATGTAACACACTCTGATCAGTTCTGCTCATTTCATTTTTCTAAAAAATACTGGTCATCACATGAAATTTATTTTGTGACCCTTTATGAAAACTGTTCTAAAGATAGTTGAAAATCAGGATCTTGCTGTAGTTGGTGCATTGTAGAGATTTTTGGCAATAAGGAGCAAGCTAATACTGATTTTGGATTGTGCCATCAGGTGTTAGGAAATAAATTCAAGTTCACAGGGTACAGAAATTCTTCCTAGATGACCATAGTCACACACAGACTCCAACAAGCTAGTTAGACATACCCCAGGATCTGGATAGCAAAGAATGTTAAAAATAGCATGCAATCTAATCATATTTTTTGATATAAAATTGTATTTTAGTTTAAAAAGAAGGATATCTGTATTAATGTCTGACTACACCAGATTTTTCCTAGAGAGTTAAGGAATGTTACTCATACCTTCTCTCCTCATGCTTGCAGAAAAATCACATATTTGATATTTCCTAGGAATATGCTCACAATTTTAAAGTAAAGTCAAAATGAACGAAAGAACAACCTCTGAATGGACCGATTTAGGTTACTGTAACCATCAGTTTAATTTGGTCAATGAAGCAGCACTAGTACCAGGGCAGTAAGCGGCCTTGAAAAAATCTCTCTACAGATGGCCTTGTGTCACAGGGTGGTTGAGTCATTGGAAAGATTTTCATATTTGAGCTTTTCTAGCACCCTGTTTGTTTACTCCCCTAAACTGCGTGCAAAAGATTATGAATGGGAATGAGTGGTGACTTGGGGCTTGGATTTGGATAGGGAGTGCAAAGAAGCATCAGTCATACAGCAACAGGCTAAGAATTGAGCAACACGCCAGGCAATGAGTGTGGCTACAGGGTCAATGAGATCTATCACTGGGCTCTTTATTGATAACTATATCTCCACATGCCTAATGGCAAGAGTGTCTCAGCTTTTTCAGTTGGCCAGAATTGAAGTCTACTGCTAATATGTTCACTTCCATTTTATCCCTCCAACTAAATTGATTCCCAGATTACATTCCAATGAGAAACAAAAAAATGTGGGAGGACATAGAGTATCAATATCATGTTGCTCATGACCTCTTACCACCTGAGGGCACTTGATTCTCGTCAGTCAAACTAAACTGACAGTGAGTGAAAGTTTTGAATTGCTTCCATACCCTAGGCATGCATTGAATCTGGTGTTAGGTATAGCGAACACAATACATGGGGTATGCCTTGAAGGACCTTATTATACTGGACATGTAGGATACAAATTGCAGCATTTTAATTGTAAGGAAACATTGATCTAACAATCTTCATGATCAAAAAAAAAAGAGAGAGAGAGAGAGAGAGCGAGAGCAAAATAAATTTCTGAACAACAAAATAGAGATTTCAAAGTTCATGCACCAAAGTTCAGGTCTTACAGGCTATTTACAAGAGTCAGTTAACCTCTGTCCTAGCGGGATAGCACCTGCAGGGTGAGAGTTGAGAACTATGGAATCACTGCTTCAGGTTCTTCACTTGGTTACCTGTCTGAGATTCCACTCAGGAATTCACAGACAGAACATAGTCATCTAAAATGCTTCTGTTTCTAAGAAAGTTAGGTAGAGTTTTGTGGAGAAAATAAAATGCTGAGGGTTTTAGGACCATGTGTGTGTTAGCCACTCAGTTCTGTCTGACACCTTGCAACCCCATGGATCACATCCTCCCAGGCTCCTCTGTCCATGGAATTTTCCAGGCAAGAATACTGGAATGGGTTGCCATTTCCTTCTCCAAGGGATCTTGCCAACCCAGGGATCGAACCTGGGTCTCCTACATTGCAGGCAGATTCTTTACCTTCTGAGCCACCAGGGAAGCCATGGGGTTGAGGTAAAGAGAAACTCAGATTTTACAGAGTTAATGTTAACACTCACCTGAACTTGCCCACAAGTTCACAAATGACAGTTTCAGAATGGGGTGCCCATTAGAGAGGAGGCACACAAAGAGAAGGTGGGATGCCACTGGGGGTTGATGAGTCTAACAGAATTGTAACACTGAAGTGCCTCTAAGACACTCATTTGAGGTATGCAGAAGACAGCGCAAAAAAACAGAGAAAAACAATAGAATGGAAAAGACTAGAGATCTCTCCAAGAAAATTAGAGATAGCAAGGGAATATTTCATGCAAAGATGGGCACAATAAAGGACAGAAATGGTATAGACCTAACAGAAACAGAAGATATTAAGAAGAGGTGGCAAGAATACAAAGAAAAACTATGTGAAAAAGATCTTCATGACCAAATAACCATGATGGAGTGATCACTCACCTAGAGCCAGACATCCTGGAATGTGAAGTCAAGTGGGCCTTAGGAAGCATCACTACGAACAAAGCTAGTGGAGGTGATGGTATTCCAGTTGAGCTATTTCAAATCCTGAAAGATGATGCTGTGAAAGTGCTGCACTCAATATACCAGCAAATCTGGAAAACTCAGCAGTGGCCACAGGACTGGAAAAGGTCAGTTTTCATTCCAATCCCAAAGAAAGGCAATGCCAAAGAATGCTCAAACTACCGCACAATTCCACTCATCTTACACACTAGTAAAGTAATGCTAAAATTCTCCAAAGCAGGCTTCAAAAGTATGTGAACCGTGAACTTTCAGATATTCAAGCTGGATTTAGAAAATGCAGAGGAACCAGAGATCAAATTGCCAATATCTGCTATATCATCGAAAAAGCAAAAGAGTTCCAGAAAAACATCTACTTCTGCTTATTGACTATGCCAAAGCCTTTGACTGTGTGGATCACAACAAACTGGAAAATTCTGAAACAGATGGAAATACCAGACCATCAGACCTGTCTCTTGAGAAATCTGTATGCAGGTCAGGAAGCAACAGTTAGAACTGGACATGGAACAACAGACTGGTTCCAAATAGAGAAAGGAGTACATCAAGGCGGTATATTGTCACTGTGCTTATTTAACTTCTATGCAGAGTACGTCATGAGAAACTCTGGACTGGATGAAGAACAAGCTGGAATCAAGTTTGCCGGGAGAAATATCAGTAACCTCAGCTATGCAGATGACACCACTCTTATGGCAGAAAGTGAAGAAGAACTAAAGAGCCTGTTGATGAAAGTGAAAGAGAAGAGTGAAAAAGTTGGCTTAAAGCTCAACATTCAGAAAACAAAGATCATGGCATCTGGTCCCATCACTTCATGGCAAATAGATGGGGAAACAGTGGAAACAGTGAGAGACTATTTTGGGGGGGCTCCAAAATCACTGCAGATGGTGACAGCAGCCATGAAATTAAAAGATGCTTGCTCCTTGAAAGAAAAGTTATGACCAACCTAGACAGCATATTGAAAAGCAGAGACATTACTTTGTCAACAAAGGTCCGTCTAGTCAAGGCTATGGTTTTTCCAGTAATCATAAATGGATGTGAGAGTTGGACTATAAAGAAAGCTGAGCCCTGAAGAATAGATGCTTTTGAGCTGTGGTGTTGGAGAAGACTCTTGAGAGTCCCTTGGATTGCAAGGAGATCCAACCAGTCCATTCTGAAGGAGATCAGTCTTGAATATTCATTGGAAGGACTGATACTGATGCTGAAACTCCAATACTCTGGCCACCTGATGTGAGAACTGACTCATTTGAAAAGACTGATGCTGGGAAAGACTGAAACGGGAGGAGAAGGGGAGGACAGAGGATGAGATGGTAGGATGGCATCACCAATTTAATGGACATGAGTTTGAGTAAACTCCGGAAGTTGGTGATGGACAAGGAGGCTGGCATGCTGCAGTCCATGGAGTCTCAAAGAGTCGGACATGACTGAGCGACTGAACTGAACTGAACTGAGGACAGTGTAATGGGAGAGAGGATTTATCATGAGCTTTCATGAGAGAATGAAGAGGGAGTGAATGCCAGCAATAGACTTTTCTTCCTTTTCAATTTAGCCTCAGGTAATAAGTCTCTCTGTTCAGTGCATGCCCTCGTTTTTTACGAGTACTTCAACGTCCTCAATTTACCTCAAATATTCAATTACAAGCCTTTAGTTTTCACTAATCCTTTCCTTATAGAGAAAAGCCACAATCAGTGGAACCCTGGTCACTGGTTCTAAATGCTCATCAGTGAAAATTTTCTTTGACCCTTAACCCTCTTCCATTGCTCCCCTTCACATCCAACTTTCTTGGAAGAGTTATGTATGCTATATTATTTATTCCTCTCCTCCCATGTACTTTTCCAGCCACTACAGTCTGATTTTTGGTCTCATCATTTCAACAAACAGCTGTATTAAGAACATTAGTAAAGCCCTTGCAATAGGTATAATTTCAATTTTTGTCTACCATTCGTGTCAGTAACCTTTGGGACTCTACCTATTCCAACATAAACATTCTCTTCCCTTACACTCCCTGGTATAACAGTGCTTTGGCTTGTTTCCTCTTCTCTGGCCACGTGTTATTTGAGCTCTGCTCTTTCCACTCCATAACGTGCCCCTCCTTGTCTTATGTTACTCTCTTAACAGACTATCTCAATCTCGTGCTGCTTTGTGACTCAGAAATAGTATTCCAAGCTCAGGCCCTGCCTCTGACCTCTAAACTCTGTCCTCTAAACTTTTTATAGTGTTCCTTTAATTTTTAAAATCTATTTAGGTATAGTTGATTAAAATATTATACAAATTTCAGATGTACAGCATATTGATTCACAATTTAAAAATTGTACTCAATTTATAATTATGAAAGAAAATGGATTATTATCATCATACTGTACAATACACTCTTATAGCTTATTTACTTGATACATAGTAGTTTCTATGGAGAAGGAAATGGCAGCCCACTCCAGTATTCTTGCCTGGAGAGTCCCAGGGATGGGGGAGCCTGGTGGGCTGCTGTCTATGGGGTTGCACAGAGTCGGACACGACTGAAGTGACTTAGCAGTAGCAGCAATTTCTACCTCTTAATCCCCTATACCTATTTTGTCCCTCCTCTCTTTCTTCCTCCCACTGGTAACCACTAGTTTGTTCTCTATACCTGTCAGTCTGTTTCTTTTTTTTGTTATATTCACTGTTTTAATTTTTTTAGATTCCACATATATGTGGTAGCATACAGTGTTTGTTTTTCTCTGTCTGCCTTATTCCACTAAGCATAATCCCCTCCAGGTCCATCTATGTTCTTGAAAATGGCAAAATCTCACTCTTCTTTATGAATGAGTAGTACTTCATTGTGTATTATATACCATATCTTTATCCATTCATCTGTTGATGGACACTTAGGTTACTACCATATCTTGGCAATTGTAAATAATGTTACTGTAAGCATTGGGATGCATGTATCTTTTCACATTATTGTTTTTCTGGATACACACCCATGAGTGGAATTGCTAGATTATGTAATACTTCTACAGTTTTTTGAAGACTTACATACTTTTACTCACAGTAGTTGCATTAACAGTGCAGCCAACAATGTACAAGTATTCCCTCTTCTCATTGTCAACATTTGTTTTCTTTGTGATTCTTGTGAACAGTCTTTTCTCCACTGTATTTTCTTGACTCCTTTGTCATAGATTAATTGACCATGGGTATGTGGGTTTATTACTGGGCTCTTGACTCAATTTCATTGACCTATGGGTCTGTTTTTTGTGTCAGTATCATGCTATTTTGATTACTGTAGCTTTGTAGTATAGTCTAAGTCATGGAGTGTGATTCCTCCAGCTTTTCTCATCTTTCTCAAGATTGCTTTGGCTATTCAGGGTCTTTTGTGGTCCCATACAAATTTTAAAATTATTTGTTTTCGTTTTTTGAAAAATGCCATGGGTATTTTGATAATAATCGCATTTAATCTGCAGATTTCCTGGAGTAGTGTGATCATTTCAATAATACTGATTCTTCTAATCCATGAACACAGTATATCTTTCTATCTGTTCATGTCATCATCAATGTCTTATAGTTTTCTGGACACAGGTCTTTTACCTTCTTAGGTTTATTCCTAGGTATTTTGTTCTTTTTGATGCAGTTGTAAATGTGATTGTTTCTTTAATTTCTCTTTCTGATAGTTCATTGTTACATAAAAATGCAACAAATTTATGTATATTAGTCTTGTATCCTGCCACTTTATCAAATTCATGCTTGAGCTCTGGTAGTTTTTTGGTAGCATTCTAGGGATTTTCCAAGTTTAGTATCATACTGTTTGCAAAACTGTAACAGTTTTACATCTTCTTTTCCAGTTTGGATTCCTTACATCTATTTTTTTGTCTTTAACATCTCTTCTTAGATATCTCAAAGATCTCTGAAATCAAACATGTCCAAATCATATTAATGATGTTCCCACATAGCTCTGGTCTTTGTCCAATGCTCCTTAGACCTGTGAGTCATGCCACAATCATTGCATTATATAAGACAGAAATCTATAAGTTATCATGACACGTCTACTTTTCTCACTACCCATTTTCAATCCATCCAGTCCTGCTAACTGTATCTCTTTGGAGTTTTGTGCTGGAGAGAACTAGCCCCTATCTTGTTCTGTGAAGGGGCCTTACTTATCGACATGTGGACATGGCATTCATTATATCCCAGCTTTGTCCATACCACTTCAAAAAATTGCCTCTTGGCCACTTCTCAGGCCTTGGAGTAAATACATCAGTGATATGGTCTGCCCGTGGGAAGATGTACTCATGTAAGAGGCTCTCTGGTTCTCAAAGAGGTTCAGAGCGTTTGGACAAGGAGTTTTAGGGTCGGGTACCTGAATCATGGTCTAGAAAAAGAGGAAGGTATAGCTGAGGCAGACTATAGCTGGAAGAAGCAAGAGGAGGCCTTCTAAAGCATGGATTTTAGAGAAGAGGATCTCTTGCTTGGGCCAAGACCAGTACTGCTGCTAAATATCTCTTCAATCTGCCCATCTCTCTCCACTTCTATACCATTGATGTAGGTCAAGATCTCACCATCTGGTGCTGGGACTATTGCATTAGTTCCAAGACTAGTCTTCCTAAAAATACTCTTGCCTTCTCTAATCTCTTCCCTAGACTTCAACCAGAGTAATTTCCTGAAGCATAAATCAGATTTTATCATTGGGCTAATAAAATCGTTCAACGTCTCATTGCTTTTAGACTGAAAACCAAAAATACTACTGTAGGTAAGATGACATACAAACCATCTACTTCTATATCTTATCTCACATTGTGCTCTTCCTTAACTCTTGATCTATCCTTTCTCAGTTTCTTCATGCCCTTTCTTTTCTCAAGCATTTGCACATTCTGTACCCTGTGCCTAGATGGTAATTTTCTTTCATCTTTCTTTATGCTCATTTAAAAAATTCTCAGTTTAAAAGTCACATCCCTGGAGCTACCTCTCAGACTTCCAGACTCAATTTTATTAAATAACTATGACTTGGATCAAGAACACTGTTTTACCACTAAATATTTAGGAGGTCTTCTAATTTTGTCAATCATCTTAGATGAACTAGTTCCCCATAGAAGTTTTGTAGCTTTCTACAAGGATAGTACATTTCTCTTGGGTCACTATTAAAGTGACCAATCTCATCCTTAGCTTTGCCTGTAATCCAAATAATTGCAAGTTCTGCTTTTCTTTTCTGACTGCCAGCCTGCTTTTCCACTTCTACAGGGAATTTCATTCTCTTCTAAATTGAATACTCTTTGCTTTCTGTGTTTTTGTATTTTATGAAGCATTTAGAAATTACACATATTTATGCCTTCTTTCATTCCCTCAATCCTATACTACTCATTCCATTTCTTCAGGGAAATTTCCTTCATAAGCAAACATGAACAGAGAGAATGCAAACTTGAAGCTTTACAGTCTGTTCAGTTGCATAGTTACCTGCAAAGGCTAGAGTCCACACATCTTATTTACGGACAAGATTGCTCTTGGATTTAGAGCTTCTCTGATACTTCTTTATCAGCTCAAGAGTACTTTCTGTTGTACATGCACAGCGCTTTACAATGTTGAATTGTAATTATCATTCATGTATCTATTTTCCCTATTAAATGGTGGCTTTTAACATCTAGGGAGGTCTTCAAGAACTTAAAAAGTCAGGGACTATATCTTTATTAATGTTTTGTATCCTAGTAACCTAGGAAATGCTTGACATTTAGTAAGCACTCAGTACATTCTGAGCATAAATGAAAGACTAGGTGGTGCTGCTTAAAATAATAAGTAATAAAATAAGCCTAAAACATTGTTATCAGAATTGTGCCCTGTCAGCAAGAACACTGGTGTTCCTAAGTAAATAATGGGTTTGTTGATGCTAGGACAATGTTTGCTGTTAGATACCATGATTTTCAATGTGTATTTTTTTTTCCTAATCTTCTATGTAATAACAAAGAGAAATTTGAACTCATCAATAACAGTATTTGCCTTTAAGACAGTAAATGCTGAGACACCAATTTATGTAATTTTAATCAATGAATGAATATCTAGTATAAAATTACAATTGAAATAGTAATTGTATATATTTCATATAATAAACTATTGGTGGTAAATATACCAAATATCTCACAACTGTAAATGAAGAGCATTTTGCAAAGGGAGTGCTATTGTCAACATCATACATTACTGAAATTACTTCTTTATGCCATTTGAATGAATATTTTTATTGAAATATACTATTATCAAATAACTATTTTTACAAACAGAAACTCCAAACCTATAAATGTTATTCTAACAAAAGAGTTTTGTTCTATTCAGTATCTACATAATGAGAACCCAATTTTGAACAATTCAGTGCTTGTATGTGCAATAACGTATTTAAAATCATTTAAAATATTTATATTAGTTTATTAAAATTAAGCTAGAGAAGAATTTCTATTTAAAAAGAGAAAATTAGGCCAATTATTTATGTGATATATTTCTTAATAGTTACAATTTTTTAAGTCAAATTATTTATTTCTTGATGTTAACCCATACAGAGATGGTTAAAAAGTTGATAACAATTTCAAGACTGAAATTTCATGGCTCAGTTGGGTGGCGTGCCAGAGAAGTTTCAGCTAAAGTCCACCCCTGCAATATTTCAAAACATCTGCTAAATTTTAAGCTTTAGAAGACATCATGGCGAAAAAAAATTTTATCCTCTAATGAAAACTTCCTAAATTAATCCATTGACCTTTTAATTTAGGAATATTTTAGCTACACAACCTTTGTGGTTTTATAGGAAGTTAAAAATAGTTCCATTTTATAACTTTAATCTCCTTTTTAAGTATTGTCTCTTGAATTACTTTTGAAAAAAGTATAGCATATGAAGAGAGTAAGCACTATTAAACCCTCAGCAGTGTATTAATTTGTTTGATTTCAATCTGTAGCTACTATTGTGACAGAGTTACTAGCATTAACTTCAATTTCTATGTCTGTAGACTATTTGTTGCTATAGAATGGATAAACATGGATTTCAGGCATTAGCTATATTTTTCTTGGTTTGGAAAAATGATGAAAAGATATGGGAACATGTCATTTTATAATTTAGACAAGCTAAATGATCTTTTCATTTCTTAAAAATGTTAACCTGAACTGATCTCACGTGGCCTCAGCTTGCAGTGGCTTGAAGCAGGATTTTGGATCCTCAGCCAGAGATTGAAGTCAGGCTGTGGCAGCGAGGGTGCTGAATCCTAGCCACTGGACCACCAGGGCCAGCAGCCAGTGACAAGACCTGACCTGTCGGCTTTGTAGAATTCAGTTCCTACAAAGAGATGGAATGTAGTGAAACAAGTGAAGTGTTTATTCAGAGGGAAAGTGTACGTGTGAATAGACTCATATGAGTGGACTCGGAGAGGTCGTGCCCTTGGGAGTGTGAATCACTTATCTGGGCATTTCTTCTGGTTTCCTTTGGCCAACCGTCTTGCTCTGCTGGGTTCTGAGTCTGTATCTGGTGTATCTTAGGATCCTTCCATGTGTGCACTGCGTCTCTTCGCCAAGATGCAGTCTAGCAAAGCGGCCTACGGGTAGGTTGACACCACTTACTATGAAGTGACGGCCCGTCCGTTTTGACCTCTGAGGAGCCTTTCTGTGCATCTGTAGTTGGGAAGATTTCCTTGACCTTGAGAAGGAGAAATATGTGGTCTCTTATCTGGACAGGGTTCAGGTCCTCTCCTGCTCCTGCTATTACCTTCATCTCAGAGTATCTGTTCACAGGGAGCAAACTTCAGATGCTCAGCCTGGAGCCATCTAGAGAACTGGATAGAAAGTAATGTCTGAGGAGCCATTGGGCAGCTTAGCAATGGACCAGTTCTCAGCTTTGTATCCCAATTCTCTAACTTGTTATATTCATTCTGTCAGGCCCTTTTCTCATGCTATGACTGTTTCTTTCTTTCTTTTTTTAATGTTTACTTACTCATTTAATTTTTGGCTGTGCTTGGTCTTCATTGCTGCGCAGGCTTTTCTCTATTGGTGGTGAGTGGGGGCTCGTCTCTAGTTGTGGTGTGCAGGCTTCGCATTGTGGTGGCTTCTCTTGTTGTGCAGCTTGGGTTGTAGAGGACACAGGCTTCAGCAGTTGTTGGCTCATGGACGTAGAGCTCAGTCTCAGTAGCTGTGGTGCACAGGCTTAGTTGCTCTGTGGCATGTGGGATCTCCCCAGGTCAGGGATCCTACCCAGGTCTCCTGCATTGGCAGGCAGATTCTTCACCACTGAGCCACCAGGGAAGACCCACTATGAGTTTTTCACTGACTATATGGAATAACAGAATGTTCAAGGTAGAACGGTCCTTAACAATGAGTTAATCCAACTTGACCCATATGGCATAAAGATATAAACAGATTTGTGTGCTCAAGCTTGAAGCTAGAAATTGACACTAACATAATTAAACTGCATCGATAGTAAAGAGTTGAGGAATTTGAAGTAAATGATTAGGAAATCTGAAAGTATAGTGAATTCTAGAGGCCCAAAATAACATGAGGATAGGGAGACAAGGGACCCTTCTGCCATGGGAGATTTGGAGAGAGTCTTGGGAGCTGGGACAAGCCGGCAATGGTGATCTAATGTGGATTTTATAATGTAAACTATTTTTTCTTTGTTCCCTACAAAATTTTCAACAAAGAATTTTCTTACTAATCAAGTGATTATGGAGGGACATGAGGGGACAATTGATATTTGGATTATATTACAATTTTTTGTTTGTATTCGAAATGCCTATGTAAGTTCATGCAATCTGGACAATTTATTTTCTTACTTTTTAATGGGAAATGTATCTTCACAAGTGAATAAGTTAAATTGCTTACCATGCTTCAGTAAGTTAGTCTGATGCTTAACGATCTTTTCCTCTTCTACCCTTCTGTATTTTTTTAGAAAGCAGTCCAGGGCCTTCACGATGTAGGATCTACCCCCACCTATCCATACATACAGACATCCAAGTCCACAGTATAGTAGGAAGCATACTAAGAAAAGATTTTCCTATTCTTAAATTTCTCTTCAAATAGCTCCAAATTTCCCTTGTTTTGGAATGACTTTGAGTTAAGTGTTTCTAGAAAGTCTCTATTTAAATACCGAGGCTATTATCAAATATTGTTGTTGCATTTTGATGCACGTGTTTCACTTTTTTTCTAAGAGAAGGCAACCAAGAGGTAGTAATCTATCACAAAAGGACACGGCATAGGAGTTGGACCCAGAAAATGAACGGATGGAAGGAAACCTGATTTGGATGACGTTGGTGAGAAGCTTGAGGAATCCCGAGGTAAGTAGGAGGGTGTAAGTTTAAGGTTATGGTTAGCATGACAAATAAGTGGGGGACTGGTCTCAAGAGAGATTTCGTTTGTTTCAAAGTTGCTTTTTCTATCGTGTTGAAGTAAATGCAAAAACAAACGACAACAGGGGAAAAGGCTTAGTTTAATTTCCATTTACATTTCAAATGAAGTATTTTTTCTCTTCTAAATGATCAGTACACTATTAGTATTTCCGTATGAAGTAATCTTCTTTCTTTGTAAAATAATTTAATTAACTTATTTCTGGCTGTGCTGGGTCTTCCTTGCTGCACAGGCTTTTCTCTAGTGTGGAGACTCGGGGCTACTCTCTAGTTGCAGCAGCTTCTCACTGCAGTGACTTCTCTTGTGGAGCATAGACTCCAGGGTGCACAGGCTTCAGTCCTTGCGGCATGTGGCTCCAGGCCTTGTTGCTTTTGTGCGGGCTTCGTCTAGCTGCGGTGAGCAGGGGCTACTCTTCGTTGTTGTGTGTGGGTTTCTTATTACGGTGGCTTCTCTTGTTGCAGAGCCTGTGGGCTCAGTAGTTGACATGCATGGGCTTAGTTGCTCGGCTGTATATGGGATCTTCCTGGACCAGGAGTCAAACCTGTATTGGCAGGTGGATTCTTATCCTTTGTACTAGTCCAGAAGTAATCTTGACCGCTCTCTCTTTAAACTTCTTCCATAAAAACGAGAAAGCATTGACAAATTATTGAAGCTAGTTTCCTATTTACTTAGAAACTAGATTCTTTAAGCCATATTTATAACTCTTGGTTTCAATATTTGCATTTACTCCCATGCCAGATTTCTTTGATGATTAACTAAATATGAGTTTAGAAGCTTCAAAGAAGAGAATTTTTACAAATAACTAGCAAATATGTAGTTTTATTCTTCTCAGTTTAGAATGTACCTCAGAATTAATCCAATAAAACTATAGGTATCCTTATTTTGGGAACTGTTGCTTATTAATTAAGATAAGTTTGAAGCAGATAATGTTGTAAATTAAATATTTAAATTTCTCATACATCTGCTAATTGTTCGAAAGGATACACACATGGAAAATGCATTATTATACTATAAGGAAAGATTCGGGTGTTTTCAGCTTTTATTTGAAAACTATGAGATTTTCATTAAATATAGGAATATCAATTTTAAGTTTCCAGAATCAAATGAATTTACTTTTTTTGTTTTTTATATTACCATTATATTTCAATATAGTATTACAGTGCAAAGTAGGTGGAGAAACTAATATTCTTCTCATTTTTTAAACAAAAAATATGCACAAAGTATATGTGTGAATGACAAGGGCCTGATCTGGGGAATTAGTAACACAATTATGTACAGTGATAAGGACTGTGTATTTGATCAAGTCTTCCCAGAAGATGCATTTTAAGGAAAAGGCCAGGGTTTAATACTGACTTCAAATAAAAGATGCCATAATTTATCCCAAAGGCATTATAATTTTATTTAGAAAATTATCACAGTTTCCTTTTTCCTTTTACAATATACATTTTCAGACTTTAAAGAAATGTTTTTCTCCAGTGGAAATAATTCCACAGGCAGATATTAATTTATTTCTGTTCAGCTATGGCCAGAAAGGCATGTTTGGCTCCATTCTTCAGAACTCCCTTAAGCCATTAAAAAGAACTTTTATCAGCTCTAGCTAGCCAGCTATCATCTATATGTGTATTATACATCTCTGTCATGTATCTAAATATCTATCATTTGTTTTTCTATTATCTCTTCTTCTGTGTTTGATTACTTAATCAGAATCCTGAAAATAAAATAAGATCATAGAAAGTGTATTTCTTGTATCATATGACTGACTAGGAAAAATAACGCTTCTCTTAAGTACTTACTAGTCTCTGTGCTTGTATGTGTCATAGGGCAACATGACTGACAGTTTTGATTGACTCAGTTATTTAATTAAGTGAAATATCTGGATTGATAATAATTGGAGCTAGAGAAAGTAAATTTTCCTACTGATTGAAATCCATAGTCCTTCATCTTTAGAGCAAAAGAGCAGAGAAAATAATTTTTCAGAGGTACTGATCAAATCTTGGGTGAGAAGAATAAGCAAAGAACTTTGAAAAAACATTTTTGAAAAGTTATCTTTGTTTCGCTCTGTTTTAAGACCCCAAATTTAATTTATTCTAAAATTTAAAATAACATTAAAGAAAAGCATGTGACTTTTATTAAAAGAGAGGGAGGAATAAAAGTGTGAAATAGGGATGGAAAGGATATGATGCCTGGTAAAGAAGATCTAGGATTCTTATAACCACTAAAGGTGTAATCAGGCTCAGCTTGTCTTGTGTATATTGTGATGGCTCCAGCCCGTTGTGTCCATTTTCTTCCCCATGCCTGTTTAATAGAAAGCTTCATGGGCAATACCCACATTTCCTCTAAGTACTTTGCTCCAGGGACTGAATCACACATTGGCCAGAGCTGAAATGAAAATGTGTATCCATTTTAGTTGTTATTGTTGCTACGGCTTTTCCTCAATTTGCAACCAAAACATCAGCTTTTTCAGACAGAACAATTTTTAGTAATTGTTTAGTAACAGTTTCAGAGAAATGAAAAGACATTGAATCACTCAAATGTGTATACGTGTGTGTCTTTCTTTATTTATCAGTTAAAGTATACTTTGAATTAGTAATAATACAATTAAGAGCTTAACTTTTTAAAATTTATTTTTTAATTGAAGGATAATTGCTTTACAGAATTTTGTTGTTTTCTGTTAAACATCAACATGAATCATCCATAGGTGGCTCAGAGATTAACTCTTTTAATATATCTTATTTCCAAGCTAAGTTATTGGTTTGGTCAAATTTTTGAAAATATTGAAAACTAAAGTGTTCAAATAGTAAATCACAGATAGAGAACACAGTAACGGTACAAATTGTTTAAACTCTTATGTAAAATTTGATAAGGTGTTTTCCACAACTATTGAACTGACAAGGTCTTGTGGAAAAACCAGTTCCAGATGGCAAACATACGCAAGGGATTCAGTCAAACAATTTTTTGGCAAGAATGCTATGAATTTTGTAATCACTTATGAACCAATGAAATACAAAGATGAGTCTAGTTAATAATCTACAATTATTGGCTAAAGAAGTATATTAGTGCTGATTTCCCTCGATTCATAGTATCTTTTCTATCAACCCCACAAAACTTTGGCACAATGAAGTGGGTGACTTTTATTTCCCTTCTCCTCTCTTCAGCTCTGCTTATTCCAGGGGTGTGTTTCGTCGAGATACACGTAAGAATTCTAGTTTTCAATTGTTCAATTTTTCTTTCCTAGACAAGAATGTTTCAGTAAACCTTGAATCATTAATGAAGAAAGTTTTCCTTTAGCATTTATTTTTAGACTGTTATATTTTGTATTTGTGAACCCTTAGGAAGATACCTTATTAATATATTTCTAACATCTTAAGTGAAAAAAATAGTGAGAATTGTTTAGTAACTGTAATTTCCTATTGCACATGAAGAAGTTTCTGCAGAGTGACTTAAACTTCACAAAATATATTTGAAAATAGAATTTAAAAATCCAAATTTCTGAAGGTCTGTTCGCTATACTTTATATAAAAAATACAAAATTTGTGATTTTAATTTTATAAATAGAACTTGTATTTATATTTTCCATTTCGGACTATCTTCTCAGTTAATAGACACTGCAAGAGCATTAGATCTTATCTAAGTTTTAATATAAAGCTATAAATATGTAATGACTTCAATGATTTTTCAAGTAGTATCATTGGTGATTAAATAACTCTTCTACTTAAATGCAGAAGAAACATTTGATCATCATCTTAAGATTTTCTGGAGCAAATGAATACCCAAGTCAAATGGAGAGAAACATAAAAAATAATATCATAACCAGTTGTTTCTTCAGAATTTTAAGCAAATCTTTTTTTCCTCCCCCATTTTCCCCTCCAGACAAGAGTGAGATTGCTCATCGGTTTAATGATTTGGGAGAAGAAAATTTTAAAGGCCTGTAAGTTGAAATATTGAAGAATCAAATTTAATGTTTCTAATAGTGTTGGTTGCAATTTTGAAGTCCTTGTAGTCCTGTCATCAAAGAGTGTAGAACAGTACTCTCCAATAGGATTTTCTGCATTAATGGCAATATTCTGTATCAGTGTTGACCGATATAGTTGCCATTGGCCACTGTGGCTATTGAGGACTTTAGATATGGCAATTGCAACTGAAGATCAAAAATTTAAACAGTATTTAATTTTTAAAATATATATTGTCATTTGTGGCTAATAAAAACTGTTTGGACAGTGTAGATCTGGAATTCTTATATAAGCTACACAGTAGAAAACATTTTACTATGTGACTCCTTTCACAACTCGTTTACTAAATTCTTTACCCAGCAAATATTTCTGTGGTTTTTTGAGACAATTTGAATATTTTTTAATCTAGTAAAAGGTGAGGAAATAGCTTGTTTTTCAAAGTCTGTCTCATCCTATTGCTTGATTAAATAAGATATTTGTGTATGTATGTATGATTTTTGTTTTAAATAGTTGAAGGACCTGTGTAAAGCCCTGGTTAACAATAGGTCTATTTAGAATACATTTTGCTTGCTTGCTCACATAGATGATGTGATAGTATGCATATATTGACCTGCACACACATATATTTAAACATGGTGGAAATATACATCCTGTTTGCTTAGAAAGCCACATATACGTGGTTAGGCCTCAGAACACAGCTGATGTTAATAGGATCTCTGAATAATCGTGAGAAAGGTGTGTAAAATATAGAACATAGACAGACACTATTTGTTTTCTAACATAGCAACCTAGTGCATATTAAAATTTTATTATACTACATTTGTCTGTGTTCTTTATTTCAGGATACTGATTGCCTTTTCTCAGTATCTCCAGCAGTGTCCATTTGATGAACATGTAAAGTTAGTGCAGGAAGTAACTGAGTTTGCAAAAACATGTGTTGCTGATGAGTCACATGCTGGCTGTGATAAGTCAATTGTAAGTATATTCGATTTTGAATAATATTTCTTCTGTAACATAATCTTGAATGTTTAAAAATCAAAAATATCTCATTTTAGTTTTCTCATTTATTATCAAAGACTATATTTGTAAGCAACACTCAAAAGTGAGCATAGAATTTCTTAGATGATAGAGATATTCTAGTGTACGCAGTTTTAAAAAACATTGCTCTACTGAAACCACACACAAAAGTCATAGTGTTTTTGGAAATTTTTTATTTTTAGAAGTTTTATTTTTTTTAAGTAAATTTATTTTCATAGACACTAATAATGATAGGATAGTTTTTACCTTGTTATCTAGGTAAAAACAACAGTATGGCTATGTATTCCTTGTTTTAGAGATATTCATATTTTTACATACAATATAAAATCAGAACTTTGAACTTGTGATATTTTCAGATAGATCTTTAATACAAAGATAGGTCTATATTTCTCTTACCACTTTATATATACATTTCTTGGGACAAAGCAATTTTTCATTTATCACAGAAGGCTTCCTTCTTGTTTTTCTCTATATGTACTTCTGCCTCAAGGCAGAATCAGTTCTTTAACTACCCACAATAATATTACTCTAAATATGAATTTTAAAAAATATATTTAAAAAGAAATGAATAAATTTTGTCTTGAGCCTAGTTCCTCTGAAGTTATAATCACTTTCATAATCAAAATTAATTGATACAGAAAGGATTCATTTAATGGACTGTGCATTGAGGCAAATATTTCTAGAACAAAAAAATTATATTCTAATGCAGTAACAATATATAGTAGATTGTGTTACTCCTCAGTTTTGAATGGTTTCTACTAAAAATTTGGATCTCTCGAAAAGGAACAGATCAAATGAGAAACTATCTGAACACTGTCCTCCCTAATGTGAAATCATTGCTACTAAGAGGATAATTTCCCTTGAGTTTTTGCTTTAATGATTTTTCTCCTGGCCTTTAACCTCAGGTGGAAACAGGAGTTCTGTTCATTCCTTAAATGAACATTCCTTAAAGGCATTCTTTTTGCCCTTCTGTTTTATCCATTATAAGTAATAGTGTGACACTTAATTCTTATGGTAATCACCCATAGATGGTCAAATCAAGGGAAACTCTCTAAATCTGAGGAAAAAAAGTAGATTTTTATATGACATACTAACCAAGGTTTACCAAGATTTTAATTTCTTGTACTATTCTTTGGGTATAAGGAAAATAAAATGCTGCTCAGCAATTTGAAGCCTGCTCTTTTCCATGTAGCACACTCTCTTTGGAGATGAATTGTGTAAAGTGCAAGCCATCGCGAAACCTATGGTGACGTGGCTGACTGCTGTGAGAAACAAGAGCCTGAAAGAAATGAATGCTTCCTGAAACACAAAGATGATAGCCCAGACTTCCCTAAATTGAAACCAGAGCCCGAGACTTTGTGTGCCGAGTTTAAGGCAGATGAAAAGAAGTTTTGGGGAAAGTAAGTAATCCGATTTTTAAGCTTCAAAATTAAAAATTATGAAATAAGTTAAGATTCACTATAACAATTACTATTATGAAAATTATTATCAACATTGACTTGAAAATAATTGAAGTTGACACATATTAGAGGTTAAAGCGTCTGCCTGCAATGCGGGAGACCTGGGTTCGATCCCTGGGTCAGGAAGATCCCCTGGAGAAGGAAATGGCAACCCACTCCAGTATTCTTGCCTAGAGAATTCCATGGATGGAGGAGCCTGGTGGGTTTTTTACAGTCCACGGGGTTGCAAAGAGTTGGACACGACTGAGCGACTTCACTCATTCACTCACTCAAAGACACACGTATAAATTTAGCATTCTCAGAATTTATTTCAAAGTAGTCAATAACATATCACTGAAAGTAAACTATTTTATGCATGCACGTATATTTATATGTATACATATATATATATGTATTTGTTTAACCTTTTCACTGACTTAAAGAATGACAAAGGCAAGTTAATCATTTGCAAATTGAGCTTAATTGGTTAATTAGAAGTCTTTGAATTTTGAAGGCTCGGGGAGAAGGTAGATTACAAATGTTCCTGCCATGCATTTGCTCCTGCTATAGAAAAGTGACTGTTTTTTTGTTTAAAAATTTAGATACCTATACGAAATTGCCAGAAGACATCCCTACTTTTATGCACCAGAACTCCTTTACTATGCTAATAAATATAATGGAGTTTTTCAAGAATGCTGCCAAGCTGAAGATAAAAGTGCCTGCCTACTACCAAAGGTATTCTTCAGAAAGAATAGAAGAACCAATTCATAATCAAACCTCAGTTTCGGGACATCTTATGGCTAAATGAGGAAAATGAAGCCTCCAGCAGAAACTTCTTTACATGGTTTAAACTCCTCCCTTTTTCCCCTAATCAAAGAATTTTTCACCTTTTTTGCAGGGCTATGTCTTTTTCACTAAGGGCTATGTCTTTTCACCTTTTCTGAAGAGCTATGTCTTCCACTTTCCTTCTTCTAATAAGATTTGCAAAGTGGATCTGGTAGAGGGAACTGTTGTGTATGTGTCTGAATATCCTGTCTCTTTCTATAGTGCTAGTTGCTATAGTGAAATGCAAAAACTCATTTTTCAAATTGGACAGTAAGAGGACACCATTTTTGTTTCTCTTTTCATGAGGTTTTTTTTTTTTTTTAATTGGGGAGGGGAGAATTCAAAGTGGGGGAGAATTTAATTGCATCTAGAAGCCTAGGTTTATTGATTTATCCCGTAAATATTTACACTGCATTCTCTTTTCTAGGGAGTTTATTGATGTTATGGGAGTTGTGGAGGAAGGATTAAAATGCATTATGTGCAAAATTAAGAAGTCAGCAAGTTTTATTCCCTTGGATATTAGTGTACACTGTTCTACTTTTCCTTTTCATTCCCTTTTCCCTGGCAATACCTCCACGCTGGTTCTTAACCACCTGGAGGTTCCACTATGACCAGACTGACTTTTCCTCTTTATATAGATCAAAATAATTATTTGCCAATAATAAATACTTGGGAATTGAGGTTTAAATTTTCTCTTTAAGATTTAATTTGGCATAGTCTCATATTTATCATTATGTATTAGATTAATCCTGGAGGAGGAAATAACAACCCATTCCAGTATTCTTGCCTGGAGAATCCCATGGACAAGGAGAACATGGCAGGCTATAGTCCATGGGGTCGCAAAGAGTCAGATGTGACTTAGCAACTACACATTAGGTTAATCCTTTCAGTTGTAATGCTGGTCTATTGGGATTTGCTCAAAAGGTTAAATCTTGCTACTGTCAGAGATAATTTTGACTTATGTAAACCCTATTTCCGGAGAAGGCAATGGCACCCCACTCCAGACTCTTGCCTGGAAAATGCCATGGACAGAGGAGCCTGGTGGGCTGCAGTCCATGGGGTTGCTGAGTCAGACACGATTGAGCGACTTACACTTTTCACTTTCATGCATTGGAGAAGGAAATGGCAACCCACTCCAGTGTTCTTGCCTGGAGAATCCCAGGGACAGAGGACCCTGGTAGGCTGCTGTCTATGGGGTCGCACAGAGCGGGACATGACTGAAGCGACTTAGCAGTAGCAGCAGCAGCACTCTCATCTGAGCTCAAGAAGGGGTGGTGTGTACATAAATTTTTTTTTCTAATGTTCCTCAAATTACTTCTTTTTGCAGATTGACACTATGAGAGAAAAAGTACTGACTTCATCTGCCACACAGAGACTCAGGTGTGCCAGTATTCAAAAATTCGGAGAAAGAGCTTTAAAAGCATGGTATGTTAAATTTAGTTTGCATCTTTTTCATGATGTAAATGATGTTTCAGTTGACAAAATTGTACATCATATGTCATTTTACACAGTGCTTTCACATACATCTTTTTGGTTGTCTAAAAGGTAGAAATTTGATAGAGATGAAAACCAGAGCATCAAAGACAATTTGTCATTATTTTTTAACTTTTTTTCCCTAAATAGTCAGAGAATTTAGAAGACAGCTTTTTTGTTCTTCCAGGACAGGTGTTTAAACTCCCATGTATTTTTAATGATTGTGATCTTAGTATAATAATCCATTGTTTTTATAATCCATTGTTTTTGTAGATCTATAGTCAGGGTCTTTTATCTAATTTTATCTCTCCTCCATCCCTCCAACCAATTATCTGAAGGCGTCTGCTTGTCTTTTTATGTTCTGATAACTAATTTCAGTCATCAAAGTTTCTTCTCATTTTCTGGTAGCACCAGTTCTGCTCTTAATTTCTTGTTTTTGCCAGGGCTTCTGTTTTGATATTATCAGCTAGCTCTAGAAGCATCCTTCAATATTTGGACCAAGGAATCCCTTTTGCAACCCCCTGCCATCCCCATCACCAACCCCTTACTTTCTGTCAATAATAAATCAACATTGGGCACAAAATCAATCGAAAACAGACATTTTGGAAGCTGTCAAGAAACTGTCACTTGAACTATCTTGCCTGTCATCCCTACCATCAACAAAATCACTAAACAAAACAACCCTAACATTAAATGATACATAGCTAAACAGGGTATGATTAGTTTTGGGGAAGTGTCTTTTATCTGATTTCAATGACTCTGAAATGATTTGAGAAAGCTTATGGATGTTAGGTTTTACATCTTATCAATGAGTATAGCTATTCTGTTGAATCAATTTCTTGGTAAAAGTATGCTGAATCAAAACTTTCTAATTTTTGTACAAGTTAACAAAATTTGTTTTCTCAGAGGCTTTTAGAAGTCAGGAAGAATGTACTTTGGTTAATAATTTTTAAAAGGGGTAACTGGAATTTGTATGACATTTCCCAGTTCATAAAATGCTTTCATATAGATTATCTCATTCAATCCTCACAACAATGCTTTGACTTAGCATGTTGTTGTGACTCTGTGGGGACTGAAGCTCATAGAGGCTAAGTAACTGGCCTCGGGTCACAGGATTATTAAGCTATAAAGCCAGATCTGGACGTCATTCCTGGGCTCTAAACCTGGGGCCTCTCAGCATGTTATCTTTTTTAGAATCCCTCTTTAATTTCTGTTTTTATGAATTGCTGGACTTTTAACCTCCATATGTGCTGCCCTAAGGAAACATTTTGCTCTAACATTTGGTTCAGAATTAGCATTAAAATAAAAGCTAGTATATCTTACACATTATTTCTGTGTGTTATTGGAACCTAAATTTTCTAGTTATGTGTAGTATTTTCCTAATGCTTTCACATAAAACGTTGTCTGTTAATAATATTTTGATGGGAGAATTTTCTTTTTAGGTTAGTAGCTCGCCTGAGCCAGAGATTTCCCAAGGCTGACTTTGTAGAGATTACGAAGATAGTGAAAGATCTCGCAAAAGTCCACCAGGAATGCTGCCACGGTGACCTGCTTGAATGTGCAGATGATAGGGTAAGAGTCCTCAGTATGCTTTATGGCAACATACTTGCTTAAGTTGGTAGAATCAGATTGTTTAGCATCAGAACAACTGAGAGTGGTTTGAGATTGCTTTCTCTGCTGGAGAAATCCTTTCTCTGCTTCCCTTCCTTCTGCCCTCCCTCCCTCCCTCTTTCTTTCTCTCTGATATCCTATTCACTAAATGATCTAATCAACTTATTTATAATTTGTAATCCCTTTCATTCAAATTCTGAGATCAAATTCTTAAAGCTGAAGTAGGACAGTCACAAAGGTGGATTTCTAAGAAGACTTCTTGAGGAGATGGGGGCAGTTGGAGAAAGGCTGGAACCTGAAGAGAGCTTTGGAAATTATGCAATTTTCCCCTCTATGTTCTCTCTTAATTAACACCTTATGTTAAAAATACAAATATTTGGAATGATATCTTTTTTTTTCTCAAACTGACAAAATACAAGAATCCTAACCTCTCAGGACACTTTCTGAAAACTTTAAGGCAGATATTTTGAATCTGTAAGTGGGGTCTATGACCATGATCTTAACTAACTTTTCAAAAATCGCTAGGACTTTATTTGGTTATTTGGTTTCAAGATGCCTGCACTTAATTTAGGGGGATATTTAGAAAAACACTACTGAGTTTTAATTTTAAAACTTAAGTGTTTTAAAAGTAGGTATAAAGCTAATAAATAACTGACATGAGCCCCAATTAAGACTAGTTTTTTTTCCAATCATGTTTTAGCAGTTCTATCTGTGCCTCTAGGCTTAGCAGCATAAGTTGAATATGTTCATAGAAGGCATATGGTCTTAGAACACAATGAATGTGTTCTGTCAACATAGTAAAAGTCTGGGGAGGAAGTACAGGAATGTCAATTTACACTGAACACTTTTCACCTACTTACTTGTAGGCAGATCTTGCCAAGTACATATGTGATCATCAAGATGCAATCTCCAGTAAACTGAAGGAATGCTGTGATAAGCCTGTGTTGGAAAAATCCCACTGCATTGGTGCACTAGAAAAAGATGCCTACCTGAAAACCTGCCCTCATTAACTGCTGACTTTGCTGAAGATAAGGAGGTTTGCAAAAACTATCAGGAAGCAAAAGATGCCTTCCTGGGCTCGTAAGTGGATAAAAAATGATCCTTTCATACTTTTATATGATTTTAGAATTTAGGAAATTATTCTAGGCTTTCCTTTGGAATTGCTACAATTTTCACGTTGCCTGCAATGTTTCTTTATTCTTTCCTCTTCCAGCCTTTAAATATTTTTGGAAAAATTGCTTTTAAAAAATTGTCATAAAATAATACATGCTTATGGCAGATGCTCTAGAGTATAGTATAATAATAAAAATTTATTTTTACTCCCATTCCTGACTCCTTAGGAATATTTCTGGAAATACATGTAGAAATATTTTGTTTACATGTAAATTATATATATTATTCATTCATGCATTCATTCAAAGTGTATTTCTAGAACTGATATATGTGTGAATATATGTAATACATCTTTATGCCTCTATATCTGTCTGTCTATCTATCTGATGCCAGCAAAGGACTATAAAGTAGTTACCAGGTGCTTTAAAATGAAAATGAGTCAGATTTGGTTAAAAAGACTGGAGTCCAGTAGCATGCAAGGCAGCATACAATTAAATGACAAAATCAATGATTATATAAGGTCAGTAAGTGTGGTGATAAACTTTAATTTTTTATTGCTCAATTATAGTATCCTGTGCACTAACTCTTTTATAAAATTACATATCCATAAAGAGTTTATTCATACGGAGAAGAAAAAAATTAAGAATATGTCTCTAGTTATCTATCAGAACATTTTTGAAGTGTAATCCAAATTAGACAAGATGTACCTAATAGTAGCAAGTGTCATTCATTAAACAATATGTGCCCGACAGCATGTGTTTTGCATAGATTACATCATGTATTTCTCACAGTTCACCTTCTCAGACATTCTATTATTATCCCCTTTCTACAGAGGAGGAAACCAAGGCTCAGTAATTGTAATAAGTCACCTAAGGAGATATAATAAAACAAGTGGGGAGTCAGGGTTTGATAGCTTTAACTCTGAACCTTCAAGCCCTTAGTCCTTGACTGCACAGAGTTTAGTCCAATTCAAACCTTTAGGGTATGATTTACATTTATGGTTAATTATGTGGTTTTTCTCGCTCATTTGTGTAACAAAATCTATTTTATTATCATCTTAATTAGGTTTTTGCATGAATATTCAAGAAGGCATCCTGAGTATGCTGTCTCAGTGCTGTTGAGACTTGCCAAGGAATATGAAGCCACACTGGAGGACTGCTGTGCCAAGGATGACCCGCATGCGTGCTATGCCACAGTGGTAAGTTTCTGCAAGGAAAATATGTAGCTCTTTGATTGATGATTCCAATAACAGGAACGAAAAATGATTATTATATCATGCAATATAGATTTCTTCTTAAGATGATTTCAGTTCTGTGCCTGTAAACATTATAGGAATAATAACCTTCAATAAAGAGAAAGGTCAAAGAAAGCACTCTCTTAATTTTACATAATCTTGACCATGCATTTTTTTCCTTTTTAGACTCCTGAGAACAAAATAAAGTAAATTTAAATGTTAATTAAAGGAAATTTAACTTAGATATAAGAAAGTTAATCTGTTTTCAAGTTTTATTAAGTAATCAAGAATTAGTATCTTAGAGAAGATGGTGAAATCTATTGATGTAGAGTATTTTCAAATCTCTTTTGAAACAGTTCAAGAGTGGTTTTGAAAGAAATTAAATAAGGAGAAGAAATCTGCTTCAAGAATTTTTAGCATATTTAGCTATGCTAAAATTTTAGCATATTGGAAAAGACCCCGATGCTGGGAAAGAGGGCAGAGGGGGAAGGGGGCGACAGAAGATGAAATGGTTGGATGGTATCATTGACTCAGTAGACATAAGTTTGAGCAAACTCTGGGAGATAGTGAAAGACAGGGAAGCCTGGTGTGCCACATTCTGTGGGATCACAAAGAGTCAGACATGACTGAGCGACTAAACAACAGCAACAGCAAATATTTAGCAAATCCCTTATGTTTGAGATTTTAGCACACTTAGCACATAGAGTGGTTTTAAAACTTAAGAATCAGAGGAAAGTCATTTTTTCCTCTATCAAGAAACTAGTTATATATATGCCAAGTGCCGCACAAGAACTGATGACCAAGCCAAAATCTGTTATCTTAGAGAGCTCGGATCTAACTGCAGAGATGGCTTAATAATGATGAGTATTTATAATTATAATATAATATAATATTATAATTATAATATATTTAAAATTACATGGTGGTTTGATGCTTTAGTCGCTAAGTCATGTCCGACTCTTGCAACCCCATGGACTGTAGCCCACCAGGTTCCCCTGTCCATGTGATTTCCCAGGCAAGAATACTGGAGCAAGTTGACCCAGGGATCAAACCCAGGTCTCCTGCACCACAGGCAGATTCTTTATTGACTGAGCCTCCAGGGAAGACCATAGCCACCATTTATTAGGTTTTTACTATATCCCAGGCTCTGTTTTAAGTTCATGAGCTCAGGAGGTTTACAGAGTAATTCTCTGAGGTGAGTATCATTTTCATCTCCATTTTAGAAGTGAGGGTTCTAGAGCTTTGAAGTAAAGTTGCACAACTAGAAAATGAGTCAGATGACCTGGCTTAAACACCAGGAGTTGCATTCCAGAGTCTGAATGTTCTTAATCACTTATACAGTCTTACCAAATAAACAGTTTGGACATATAATAGGTTTGGCATCAAAAAACTATTTACATGACTTTGGGTAGAGCAGAGGAAGGATCTCATTCTACCTAGAAGGGTGGAAAGCAACCTCTGTCTGGTCCTCATATAGAATGTTGTAAGCAGAATTCTTTTCTTTTTCAGTTTGACAAACTTAAGCATCTTGTGGATGAGCCTCAGAATTTAATCAAAAAGAACTGTGAGCAATTCGAAAAACTTGGAGAATATGGATTTCAAAATGCGTAAGTATATTTGCTTATTGGGTAATTTTTCTTGTTCATTTCGTAAATATTTAAGATATTCATAGACCACCTATCACAGAACTTTTAATTTTGAAAGTAAGTCTTATTTCTAATCACTCTCCATCAAGAAAGACAAGAGAAAATGAGATAAAATAGTTGATGGGGTGAAGAGCTTATATTTGAGGGCAGTTTAAAAAATTGGGCTCAAATCTGGGGGGAAAAATATCAAATACTGGGTTATAGGAACTGAGGATGCTGTTTGACAGTTAAGAAATAGTTTATGCGTGAACAAAATAAAAGCAGTGCTTTACAGAGCAGAGAGTAAGTCTTCAGTGGCTGTAGCTCAATAAGGTGATAGACTAATGTTCTAATTAGATAGAGCCTTATCTGTTGAAGTTAAGACAGGAAGGGGCACATCATTTAGTCGATATTTATTTTTCAGCTTACCACCTGTTACCACTTTTTAAATGATAGGTGCTTGGAATAACAACATTGAACAAGACATAGTCTCTTCCCTTGAGTAGATTATTGTTATACATTGACTTTCAATAGTGATTAGCATTCTTAGTAAATGATTATTACATGCTAGATACCATGTCAGGCTGATTGCATACTTTGTTTCTTTTCATTTAGTCCTTGCACCATCCCTTTTGAGTTAGGTGTATTTCCTTCTGTTTTATAGGTGAGAAAATTCATCCATATCTTTCAAATTTAGGATAGTGCTGATGTGTATTAAGCTCTCAGTAGGTTTTATTGAAAGAAAGAAGCAATTAAAAAGTATTTGAATGTCACTGAATTATAATAAAGTAAGCCACTCTCCTAAGATTATATAGCACAGGTGGCATCCAAAGCTAAGTTACTTAGTTGCTCAGGACAAGGTCTTCACCCGCATTATTCCGCCCATGTGAAGAGGAAGACAATTTATGAATGGAATAGGTCTTCCCTGGAAACCATCTTGGTGGATTTTGGCTGTTTTCTGCTTGACCTGATGTGTTAGAAAAAGAGTTTCTTGTCTGACTGAAAACACATGTATTATGTTGTTACAGGCTCATAGTTCGTTACACCAGGAAAGCACCTCAAGTGTCAACTCCAACTCTCGTGGAGGTTTCAAGAAGCCTAGAGTAGTGGGCACTAAGTGTTGTTCAAAGCCTGAATCAGAAAGAATGCCCTGTACTGAAGACTATGTGAGTCTTTTAGAACAGAGCTGTCAATAAGGACGAATTTTTGCCTTTGGATGTTGACGAAAATTTCAGAAGCAAGTGAAAGTGCTTGCTTTCACTTGTGTGTGTGTGTGTGTGTGTGTGTGTGTGTGTGTATTGTCACTTGTGTGTGTGTGTGTGTGTATTGTCACTTAATGTGTGTGTGTGTATATGGTAGTGGCAACCAGGATTTGGTTGCCTATATTATCTTGACCATCAGAGGATTTAGATAAGATTCCAAAAGTGATAAATTGTTTTGAAAAAATTTCATGAATTTTTAATGTTCCATTCTTGAATTTGCTAAATTTTTACTTTTTGGGGTTTTTTTCTTTAATGTATCAGTATAAGACTATTTCTTCCCCACTCCCACACATATCTCAGGACTCCTCTAAAATTATGTAATCAATTGTTTTCTCAAATATATTATTCCTAAAATGTAGACATATTTAATTGAGAAGATTTTTCAAAATCCCTTTTTGCCTATAGTTCTCAAGTAAATTGTTGCCTCAAATCAACCTTGGATTCAATGTTGTGAGTTAAAAGATAGGGTTTGTTTTGGTCCAGTGGAAGATAGGAGTTCCCGGAAAACTTTTCATTATGCTTTCTTTGAGCTTCTGTGTTCCTGCCTGTTTTTAGCTGAGCTTGGTCCTGAACCGGTTGTGCGTGTTGCATGAGAAGACACCAGTGAGTGAAAAGGTCACCAAGTGCTGCACGGAGTCATTGGTGAACAGACGGCCATGTTTCTCTGCTCTGGAACTTGACGAAGCATATGTACCCAAACCCTTTGATGAGAAATTGTTCACCTTCCATGCAGATATATGCACACTTCCCGATACTGAGAAACAAGTCAAGAAACAAACGTGAGGAGTATTTCACTACTCTTTGTGTTGGTAGTCTTGATAGAACTTTAAACGAGCAGCTTTCTCTGAAATAGTGGTTATATCCTGAAGTACAGAAGTATTGGCCATGTTAAGCAGATAAACATGTCAAGAATAAAATGGATAGCCTTTTGTTTTCTTAGCAAAAGAAAAAAAACAAAACTCATCATCTTGCCTATAAACCATTCAGAATAATCTTGTGGATAAAAGCTGTAGCAGAATTATATCTTAGGTTAGTTCAGTAGAATAAGCTGAACAATTAACTGATGCATTTTTGTAGATAGCAAATTAGTCAGTAGAAATCATATGAGAATTTAGTTCTGGGCATGAATAGTTACTTTCAGTTTGTTCTGTGTCGACCTACAGATAAGGCAGCCCCTTAAGATCTAACTTTTGAGAATGGAACTTGGGTTAAAAACGTCTGGCATTTTAAGTTCAGAGGCTTGATTTCCTTGATTCCTTATTGCTATCACAAGGGGTTATAATTGCAAGAAATTTAGCAACATGAAGTTGTTGCTAAATTGTTGCTAAACATGAAGCCCCCTCTGGTGGCTTCTGATCATGGAGCTAGATTTTAAAGTGATATTGTAAAACCTACTGTGCCCATATGACTCTTTCTCTAGCCCTATTGTCTACAGATGTCAAAGAAAGAGAACCACCAGCTCCCTTGAGTTGGATAGTTTTATTTCCTATGGCCTCTATATTATTAGGGCTTCCCTGGTGGTTCAGAAGTTAAAAACTCTGCCTGCAATACAGGGGACCTGGGTTCAATCCCTGGGTCAGGATTGTTATTAACTTTGAATGGGGTGGATTACAAAATACCAAGAGAAAGATTCTCAGATTAAAACTTTTTAAATGAAGTCCAGGATAAGTACATTTTTAAGAATTATTTTTAGCTCTTAAATATGGCAATTCAATATGCCATAACTCCCCAAATCAGATAACGTATGAATGCAATGATGTCATCCTTTCCAGTGATTTACTGAAGAACTATTGGTTGAGATATATTGACACCACAAAGGTTGAGCAATTTACATTGATTACTTAATTTGATCCTTCTACCAACCCTGTGAAGGTGGATTTTATTTCATTATGCAAGTGAGAATACTGAAGCTTAGGCAAGCCTGGGCCTCAAATCCAGAGCTGTCTGGCTCTAAAACTTAGAATATTAAGCAGCACTGCTACCATTCTTACCATCTCCAATTTTCTTCAGTGAGTGCATTTCTTTCTGTTTTTTGTTGTTTTTATTCAAATGCAGTGCACTTGTTGAGCTGTTGAAACACAAGCCCAAGGCAACAGATGAACAACTGAAAACCGTTATGGAGAGTTTTGTGGCTTTTGTAGACAAGTGCTGCACAGCTGATGACAAGGAGGCCTGCTTTGCTCTGGAGGTACTGGAGTTGTTTGTCTTCATTTTAATATGTCTAATTTCCTTTGCTGTTGCATTTGGTCAAGCTAGGGGTTAGTGGTTTAAGTACCTGAAAGAAATTATGTGTGTGTGGAACAGGAATCTTATTCTTCATACAATTGTCTTACCAAATGACTGAAATACTCTTTAAAAAAAAAAAAATCTCTTGCTGCACTGTAGTTGTGTTTTAATATCTGTTCTGTCTCCAAAGTTGTATGTTTATGAATTTAGACAGAAATATTTCTAAAGCCTGAAATCTTTTGGTAGAGGCATCATCAAACCAAAACTTAATTTAGTTTAACATTTTCTTGAAAATGGTAATTTGAGATTTTGTTGAATATGAATAGTTGATTTTGTAGGTTACAGGGGAAATTTCTATTTAAATGTGTGAATCATTTAATATTTCCCCCTAAGACTTGACAGTATTTTATTCCTTTGGGGGCATATCAGGGAGCCTCCTTCTAGAGAGTCTAGTTCAGCTCAGTTCAGTCGCTCAGTCGTGTCCGACTCTCTAAGAGAGTCTAGTACTGAACTGTTATTAAAGGATGTGATACATGAAAAATTACTTTGTAATCACCAATGGCTGTATAAATGTTACTTTTTAAAAATCTTAACCGTGGTGCTAATATTTCCCCCATATCTATCATTTCTTTGTATTTAGGGTCCAAAACTTGTTGCTTCAACTCAAGCAGCCTTAGCCTAACATGACATAACCACAAGCATCTCAGGTAACTATACTTTTCTGTGCTTAATCACTCAATTGTGTCTGACTCTTTGTGACCCCATGGACTGCAGCCCACAAGGCTTCTCTGTCCATGGGGATTCTCCAGGCCAGAATACTGCAGTGGGTTGCCATGCCCTCCTACAGGAACTATACTTTAGATTTTTTTTTTTTTTAAGTAATTATATAGGGCTTCCCTGGTGGCTCAGGGGCAAAGATCTGCCTGCTAATACAGAAAATGTGGATTCAATCTCTGATCCAGGAAAATCCCATATGCTGTGGAAACTAAGCCCCTGCACCACAACTATTGAGCCTGTGCTCTAAAGCCTGGAAGCCACAACTGCTGAAGCCTGGTCACCCCAGAGCCTATGCTCCGCAGCAAGAGAAGCTGTTGCAATGAGAAACCTGCACATTGCAACTAGAGAGCAGCCCCTACTCCCTGCTACAGTAAAGCCTGAGCAGCAAAGACCCAGCACAGCCAAAAATAAATAACTAAATAGAATTATTTTTAAAAAAGTAATTATAATGCATGCATGCATGCTAAGTCACTTTAGTTGTGTCCAACTCTTTGCGACCCTATGGACTGTAGCCCACCAGACTCCTCTGCCCAAGGGATTCTCCAGGCAAGAATACTGGAGTGGGTTGCCGTTTCCTCCTCCAGGGAATCTTCCCAACCCAGGAATTGGATCTGCGTCTCTTTATGTCTTCTGTATTGGCAGGCGGGTTCTTTACCACTAGCACTACCTGGGAAGCCCCTAGTTATTAAAATAGCAAAGATCAACTGATTAATGCCAGTCACTATTCTAAACTCATTATATATATATATATATATATATATATATATATATATATACACACACACACACACACTTCTTTAATTCTCAAAACAGTTGCCTGAGTCGAAAACCATTATTATTCCCATTTTGCAGATAAGAAAAGGGAAGTATAGATCAAAGCATAGGTTAAGTAATTTACCCAAAGACCATCCAATCAGTGACAAATGAGCCAAAATTAAAAATTCTCACCAGAGCTTGAGAATTAACCACTATCTTGTTCTGCCCTAATGTGACATGGAAGACAGACATTGTACTAAGTACTGGCTCAGCAATGGATCCTATAGGTAATAGGCTGAATTGTATGAAAGTGCATTTTCATATGTACAAAAACAGTTGAATATCAATGATTTCACATGGTTCAACCAAATAGCTCAAAAACAAATTCATTTTATTGGTGAATATGAGGTCTACCTTGTGTGAACTTCTACTACAAGTAAATAATTTGCTACTAAGTTTCCAATGTGTCAAGATGCTAAGTCTTAAGAGGATTTCTCTTATGACAAAAAGGCTCACTTTAAAACTTAGATGTATGAACATAAATAAATGTGTTTAACCCATTTTAGTATAATATTGTGGGGGAAGTTAAAAAATAGAATGAACTTCATTTTTGAAACAAGTTGCCCAACTGTTCTTTAGCATGAATTATTTTTGTATTTTTCAAACTGACTGTGATGTTTATTCCACTGTTAGATTTTAACTTGCTCTTTGCCTATATGGTAATACCTATATTTTGTGCATCCAGAACAGGAAACAGCTTTATATCTTTGTAAATGGGGGCATTTCAAAATGTGATTTGTTTCAGTCCGAAATGGCAAGATTTTCTTCCTAGAGGTCTCACTTTGAGAAGACAACTTTTTTGTTTGTAATTGACTTAGGTAAGAAGTAGGTGTCAGGTATTCCCTGGTGATGCAATAGCTATGATTCCACACTTCCACAGCAGGGGACACAGATTCAATCCCTGGTTAGGGAACTGAGATCACTCAAGCTGTGCTGCAAGGTGTGGCCAAAATGAGTAGTTGTTAAGTAAATGACTCTGAGAATTAATGATGAAAAGCTGGTGTTATAATGTTCAACTCTGATTGACATCATGATGAAGAGAGGACTTTACGAACCTTATTGCTCTGTCCTTTCCCCTTGTCCGGCAGAAGAATTCAACTGCCATGAGTCTAGGACAGGCCTGAATTGTTTCATTGATGGAAATAGAAGGACAATCTAAGCAATCTGGCATTCATTTGAATATATTTGAAAAATCACATGCCATTTTATAAACAGTAATTATATTTATCTTTTGTTTTTCAGCCTACCTTGAGAGTAAGAGGAAAAAAGAGAAATGAAAACTCAGAGGTTATTCATCTGTTTTTCTTTTCTGTTGGTATTAAACCTACACCCTCTCTAAAGAACATAAATTTCTTTAAATATTTTGCTTCTTTTGTTTGTGCTACAATTAATAAAAAATGAAAAGACTCTAATATAACTGTCCATAAGTGTTGTTTTTCAAAGATATGTTGCCATCCTGAAAATTGCATTAGGTGCCGTAAAAGTCCCACTGTTCTCTCTTTCCCCATTTCAATGGAGGACTTCTAGTTCCTTATGGGTTAACTATATAAAAGAAGCATTAATACTGTTCTGAGTTGTGAATTCTAAGCATTCAAAGTAATATTTTAACATTATGATAGTTCTGGATAAAAGAATAGGAACTGTGGTATAGGTAAGGCATATGCTGCTGCTGCTGCTGCTGCTAAGTGGCTTCAGTCGTATCCGACTCTGTGCGACCCCAGAGACGGCAGCCCACCAGGCTCCCCTGTCCCTGGGATTCTCCAGGCAAGAACACTGGAGTGGGTTGCCATTTCCTTCTCCAATGCATGACAGTGAAAAGTGAAAGTGGAGTCACTCAGTCGTGTCCGATTCTTTGCGACCCCATGGACTGCAGCCTACCAGGCTCCTCCATCCATGGGATTTTCCAGGCAAGAGTACTGGAGTAGGCTGCCATTGCCTTCTCTGAAGGCATATAAAGCATGGCTTTTGCCTGTATACTGCAGCTACTGCTGCTGCTAAGTCGCTTCAGTCGTGTCTGACTTTGTGCGACCTCATAGACGGCAGCCCACCAGGCTCCCCAATCCCTGGGACTCTCTAGGCAAGAATACTTACTGGAGTGGGTTGCCATTTCCTTCTCTAATGCATAGGGCTGAATAATAAATGTGGAGACCAAGCAATAGAGATGATTGCAAGGATACAATAAGTCCTCTTGTATCTGCAGGGTATAGATCCCATGACTCCCAGTGGATGACTGAACTGCAGATATATCTTATATATACTAACATATCTTATATATACTAGTTTTTTTTCTTATACTTACATACCTATAATACCTATAATAAAGCTTAATTTATAAAGTAAGCACAGTAGGGGATTAACAATAATAAGAAAAATTATTACAATATACTGCAATGAGGTCTCACCCTGTCAAAATACTTTATTGTACTACTATTATGCCTTTTCCATCTGTGGCCACAACTTTTGCAATTCGAGATGTGACAGCAAAACCAGCATGAATTTCTTTTTTCCTTCACAATTTCACAGATGAAAGATACATCCTTAACGTATATCTCAACACCCTCAGCACACGATTGTTTTCCTTACCGTATTGAGAAATTTTACCTTTTCACTTTCAGGAATCATTTTATGGCTTTTCTTTGACAGATCCCAATTGTCAGCATCACTACTCTTGCACTGTGGGGTGATCAGTTCAGTTCAGTTCAGTTCAGTCACTCAGTCATGTCCGACTCTTTGTGACCCCATGAATCGCAGCACGCCAGGCCTCCCTGTCCATCACCAACTCCCGGAGTTCACTCAGACTCACATCCATTGAGTCTGTGATGCCATCCAGCCATCTCATCCTCGGTTGTCCCCTACTCCTCCTGCCCCCAATCCCTCCCAGCATCAGGGTCTTTTCCAATGAGTCAACTCTTCACATGAGGTGGCCAAAGTATTGGAGCTTCAGCTTTAGCATCATTCCTTCCAAAGAAATCCCAGGGTTGATCTCCTTCAGAATGGACTGGTTGGATCTTCTTGCAGTCCAAGGGACTCTCAAGAGTCTTCTCCAACACCACAGTTCAAAAGCATCAATTCTTCGGCGCTCAGCCTTCTTCACAGTCCAACTCTCACATCCATACACGACCACAGGAAAAACCATAGCCTTGACTAGACGGACCTTAGTTGGCAAAGTAATTTCCTGCTTTTGAATATGCTATCTAGGTTGGTCATAACTTTTCTTCCAAGGAGTAAGTGTCTTTTAGTGTCATGGCTGCAGTCACCATCTGCAGTGATTTTAGAGCCCCAAAAATAAAGTCTGACAGATGTTTCCCCATCTATTTCCCATGAAGTGATGGGACCGATGCCATGATCTTCGTTTTCTGAATGTTGAGCTTTAAGCCAACTTTTTCACTCTCCTCTTTCACTTTCATCAAGAGACTTTTTAGCTCCTTTTCACTTTCTGCCATAAGGGTGGTGTCATCTGCATATCTGAGGTTATTGATATTTCTCCAAGCAATCTTGATTTCAGCTTGTGTTTCTTCCTGTCCAGTGTTTCTCATAATGTACTCTGCATAGAAGTTACATAAGCAGGGTGACAATATACAGCCTTGACGTACTCCTTTTCCTATTTGGAACCAGTCTGTTGTTCCATGTCCAGTTCTCACTGTTGCTTCCTGACCTGCATACAGATTTCTCAAGTGGCAGGTTAGGTGGTCTGGTATTCCCATCTCTTTCAGAATTTTCCACAGTTTATTGTGATCCACACACAGTCAAAGGCTTTGGCATAGTCAATAAAGCAGAAATAGATGTTTTTCTGGAACTCTCTTGCTTTTTCCATGATCCAGCAGATGTTGGCAATTTGATCTCTGGTTCCTCTGCCTTTTCAAAACCAGCTTGAACATCAGGGAGTTCACAGTTCACGAATTGCTGAAGTCTGGCTTGGAGAATTTTGATAGTTAAGTAAAATAAGAGTCACTTGAAAACAAGCACTGTGATCCCAGGATAGTTGACCTGATAACTGAGAGGGTTACTAAGTGGGACACGACGGGTGAGATATGCTAGACAAGGAGATGATTCATGTCGGGGGCAGGACGGCATGAGATCTCATCATGGTACTGGGAACAGTGTATAATTTAAAACAAACTCATTGTTTATTTCTGGAATTGTCCATTTAATATTTTTGGACCATAGTTGATCTGAGTAACTGAAACCTCAGAAAGTAAGTCATGGATGAGGGACTAGGGTAATCAACTGGATTCGAAAAGAAAAAACCTGATCCTGAAGAAATTTAATGACAGTTTCGGAAGACAATACAAGAAGTGTGTAAGAAGTTTAATAAGTGTAGAGAAGCATTTTTGGAAGAAAAGATAGGCAGTCTTGACAAAAGTCAAGTAATAAATGATTGAGATATATTGGATTGAGGAAGTACAAGAGTTAGAAGGTGAAATTTTCTGATAAAAAATAAAGATGTTATACACAATACTGAACCTTCATTCACTGACTTAGTCAACTGATAGCTGGACCCTAGGAACTAGTTCGTTAAAAAAATCTGGCCTTAAGAATCTCAAGAGAAGTGAATTTAGGAGCAGCATTATTAAAGAATAAGTGGGACCCCGGAGGGTATTGTACGTGACCAGAGAGAAGTCCATCCTGTTTCGATGGGCTGAACCTTCACCCACTTCAGGTGGATTAATGTAGCACTTTTTTTCCCCAGATGTGCAGAAAACCACTTGTTGAAATACACACTTTCCGTACAACACACACTTTGTTAAATTACAAACACTGATGCTGTTATAAAAATAATGGCACGGCATGTTTAATTTTCTTTAATCAGTAATGTAAGCCCCATGTTGCTGAGAGGGAGACTAGGTGCCTGCAGGCCCTGCTCTGGGTGTCAGGATTCATGAAGGGCCAGGATCCTCTCTTCTTCAAGCAGAGGGGAAGCCTTGGGTCTGGACACCAGGGGCAGCTCTGTGGCCTTCATGAGTCGGGTTGGTATCAGAGATGAGTGTCACAGCTGAGTGAGATGGTGCACGAAGCACTGAGTGGGAGCCTGGCCCGGGGACCCCTGGTGACCGACACTGCTTTCCCACCCTGGGCCCAGGCCTCCAGGAGACCCAGTGTGGGACTCCCCTGAGCCAGAGGTCAGGGACAAGAGGTTGGTGGTGAGGTGGGGCCAGGCTGGGGTATGGCAGAGAAAAGCCTGTAGGGTCAAGTCTGTCCTGATGGGGGACATCGTAGGGGCCAGCAGCTGAAAACTGTAGGGGAGGGGACATTCTGGAAATGGTCACGGGCCCTGCTGGCTTCCTTGGTCCAAAGCTGGCAGGAGGGGAGACCAGAGGCTCTGCCCTCAGCTTCAGTGCCCAGCCACTGGAGTGGAAGCAGAGTCCTGAAGGGGACCGTCCTTGTCACCTGCAGGTCCTACTCAACCACAGATGGCCCTGAGCATCTCTCATGTCCCCTCTCCACAGTCACAGGACCCTGGACAAATGTCACCCTTTGCCAGAGGGAAGGCAAAGCAGGACCTTGGATGGAATAATAATCTGAGAAGCCACACATTCGAGTATTAGGAGTCACAAACATCTTCCAGGGATGAAGGGGACACCAACAAGGCAGATGAACACCCCGAATTTTCAAATAGGATTAGCCCATGTCACTGGGCTCAGCACCAGGCACTAGAGCAGAAGTTAAAAGGGAGCAGAGTGCTGAGTTAGCTCGAGAGGCTGGCAAGAAGAATATGTACTCACACTAATGCCTCTGTCCTATGGGAAAGATGCTCCCTTGGTTTCTTTTTTAAATTGCAACAAGGAAAAACATGTAGAACACCACAACCGTATTCAGTGATTCACTCCAGGGCTTCTTCCCAGTGCTGAGGGATCGGCTCTTCTACCGTCAGAACAGTCCTGGAAAAGAGAACTGGGTTCCCTCACTTTGTGATGGGGTGGACAACAGATGCATAGCTTGAGGCAAAACTGATTCCGTGCAAGAACCATCAGGAGGTATTGAGGATGGGACTGCAGAGGTGCTCTGACCTGTTTTATTACTTTTCACATAAGAGAAATTATGAGTCCACAGCACAATCCACTCACAAATGTCTTACCTCCCACAGAATACTGGAGGACACATATGTTTTTATTCTTTTTCAGGAACATCAAAAGCAAGGCACAGTTCTCTAAAGAGAATCTGTTTAGAGAGAGGTAGTCTATGGTCTGGGGTGCAGTGTGATTGGCTTAAGAACAACAGACAATAATTCTACTTTTATCCTTACATGTCTTATGAGAAGAATGCATATTTACAAGTGTGTGTGTCTGTGTGTGTATATATATCTTAGTTTGGACCACCATAACAAAATACTAGGTGGCTTAAACCACAGAAATTTATTCTCTCATAATTCTGGTTGCTGGAAATTCCAAGATAGATACTTAGTAGGCTTCAGTTTCAAGTGAGCGCTCACTAGCTGCCTTACAGATGATCAGCTTCTCACTGCATGCTCACAAGCTGGAGAGAGAATAAACAGAAATAGAGCGAGATAGGGAGGGAGGGAGAAACGATAAAAGCAAGGGCGCCCTCTGGTGTCTATTCTTATAAGGACACTAAGCCCTCTAATTCGTGATCTCATCTAAACCTAATTACTTGCCAAAGGCCCGGTCTCCAAATAATATCAGAGTGGTGGGTTAGGGCTTCAGCATATGTTTTGAGAGGATAAAAAAATTCAGTCTATAAGAGTGTGTGAAACATGTGGTCCATGCAGGGGATTTTTCTGAGGCTCCTAAGACACTGAGCCATCACGCCACTTTGCTGACAGGGAGTGTCTAGCAGTTATGCTGATGATGGCATAAGGTCAGAGAACCCCTTTGTTATTTCTCATACTCTGCCTTGGCTACAGCATCTGGGAAGAGATGGGTCATAAGCATTTCATCATCAGAGAAAGTATGCTGCTGCTGCTAAGTCGCTTCAGTCGTGTCTGACTCTGTGCGACCCCATAGACGGCAGCCCACCAGGCTCCCCCGTCCCTGGGATTCTCCAGGCAAGAACACTGGAGTGGGTTGCCATTGCCTTCTCCAATGCATGAAAGTGAAAAGTGAAAGTGAAATTGCTCAGTTGTATCGACTCTTAGCGACCCCATGGACTGCAGCCTACCAGGCTCCTCTGTCCACGGGATTTTCCAGGCAAGAGTACTGGAGTGGGGTGCCATTGCCTTCTCCGAGAGAAAGTATATGTCATCACAAAAGGGCTCCAGACTTATCAGCTTCCTCACCAGGATTTTTGGTACTGTCCTCTTCCCAATCTGACCCAGGGCCTCTGGACCCTGAACATCAGAGAAAATATGAATGTAAACATTTCAGTAATGCTGTCTGGTTGAAAGGGTATGAGAGATGTGTCATGTCAAATGAGTGAGTGACTACAGTTAGCGCATAAACTCTGCCTACAAAAATCTGGTTCCATGCCACTCAACTTCTACAAATGAATATCTGCTTTGTGCCAGACATTGTGCCAGGGATTCCAGGAGTTGCGAAGATGAGTCTTTGAATCCAAGAAGCCCACTCTTCAGGAAGAACTTTGTAAGCTTGCAAATGCCTGTGATGTAAGGTCAAATGAGAAGTACCAAGAGAAAACAATCTAAAAGGTGTTACAGGTTGCAACCTTCTCTCCTTAGGGGCTTATCAGATATACATTCATGGAAGATTATTTGATATAGACCTTGTAAATGTGTGTGCGCTAAATTGCTTCAGTCGTGTCCAACTCTTTGTGACCCCCATGGACTGTAGCCCACCAGGCTCCTCTCTCAATGAGGATTCTCCAGGCAAGAATACTGGAGTGGGTTGCCATGCCTTCCTCCAGGGGCTCTTCCCAACCCTGGAATTGAACCCAGGTCTCTTTCATCTTCTGCACTGGCAAAGAGGTTCTTTACAACTTGTGCCACCTGGGAAGCCCAATACAGACCTTGAAGAATGAATAATTTTTTTTACAAGCATCAATGAGGAAGAGGAAGAGAGGTTAAGCTCCCCCCTCAACTTTCAAATAACTAACCAGTCAAATCAACAAAGAGCAAAATAGAGCCCAGAAGGAGGAAGTAGCCAGTGTCATCTGAATAGAAGGCATTTTCTAGCAACCTCATGTATAGCTTAACTACTTTGAAGAAAATTGCTTCTAATATTTGTCACTAATCATAATGCAAATATGATGATGATAATTATTTTTAAAAATATCTGTTAGGTATAAGACACTTTAAATACATTATTCCTTGTATACACAAAATTGTTTGAGGAGAAAATTATCATTTTCATTATATATGTGTGAAAATTGAGATCAGAGAGATTAAATTATTTGCCCAAAGTCATATGGCTAATAAATGTTACAGCCAAGATCAGCATCTGCCTGATACAAAAGTCCAGTTTACCATGCTATGCTGTTTCTGGGCAGTATTATAGATTTATTACAAAGCAAATAGAGTCAAAATTAGAGCAATGGAAATATTTGACATGAACTGTGTACTTTGGGTGACACTTTAAGTAATGACGCATATACATCAAAGGTTGTTTGCAGTTAGTAGACAAACTGTGGTCCAGAGCTCCTCTTTATGGCTTGTCTTTTAAACTTTGGTGTTTTCAGGATACCTCTTTTCACTACAATCTGTCTTTCTCATCGCATCACATGGCTATGATAACCATCTATAAGCTGATGATTACTATTCAACTGCCTATCAGCTCCTCTAGCATAGATCTTACTTTAAACTTGCAAACCAGGGGGTTCTGCTTAATAATTTCTTTAAGTTAAGGTGGCACTAGTGGTAAAAAACCTGTCTGCTAATGCAAGAAACATAAGAGATGTGAGTTTGATCCCTGGGTTGGGAAGATCCCCTGGAGGAGGGCATGGCAGCCTACTCCAGTACTCTTGCCTGGAGAATCCCATGGACAGAGGAGCCTGGTGGACTACAGTCCATGGAGTAGCAAAGAGTCAGACACGACTGAGTGATGAAGCACAGCACATCGCGCCATGTTGTGACTGCTGATAATAACTCTCTGTCTCTCCTGTTAGATGATAAAGTCAGTGAGAACAGGGGTGGTGCATGTTTCTTGTTGCTAATTATTCCTGCCAAAGAACAGTGCCTGGTATGCTGACTTCATCTTTTTGTTGAATGAATAAATAAAACTCCCATCTATTAAATGCCACTCTGCGTAAGGCCCTATTATTAGCTATTTATGTTCAGTAGTTTATTTAATCATGAAAGAATTCTATCAGTCTCCTTATACTGTAGATGATGAAAACAAAGCCCAGAAAAGTTAAAGAACTTGTCCAAAGTTTTGTAGCTAAGTGGTAGGGCAAAAATCAAACCTGGCCCAAAGCCCTCATGTCGAACCATGACATTGTACTGTCCTTTTGATTATAAGGCAGTAATGAATTTGTGCATTTAGTTGAATTTCATACAAAGTCTGATGCTATTTTATCTATGGCCCTGTTAACTTGTGTTGTGCAATTTAGGGAAGAGTCACATTCTTAATGCCTGTAGTTTGAGAAGAGTATTTGTTATATTTGCAAAATGGGATGAGTTTGCAAGTTTCATCCCCCTCCCCTTTTTCCACCCAAAGAAGTTCTGTGTCCTTGAACATAAAACGCAAATAATCCCTGTGCTGTTAATGATTAGCAAGTCATCCTATTTGGAATGTAAGGAAATAAAGTAACTGATGTACTGGCAACAGATTACTAGTTAACAGGCCTTGCTAGAAAAGACTATAAAAGAATTTCAGTTCAGTTTTCAATATTCTGCCTCAATCATCACCATCGAGGACCAAGTAACTAGCAAGCATGAAGTGGGTGGTATCATTCTTTTTACTTTTTCTACTAAATTTTAGCGATTCCAGAACAATGCATAAAAATGCATATGGAATAGGTAAGCTATTTTGTGTTTTTCTTTTGCCTTTTTTCTACATGAAAATTCTTAAATCTGTATTTATTCATTTGCTTTGAATTGGTTATCATATTACTCCACATAGAGGATACATATTTCATTGGTGAATAGCTTAACATGAATGATAAATTTATATCTTTATAAGAATACAAGAGTTTTACAAAATCATGGCAGTGTTTAACATTATCTGTGACTAGTTCAATAGTGTTAAAACACTAGAAGTTATAAAATCTGAATTTTAGTGTTGTCTACTATAAATTATTCTGCTTAACTTTATTTCTAAGTTTCTTTGTTTTCCCAAGTACAAAATTAAGATATTTGGACAGATGATTCCTAATGTCTTCTCAGTTCTAAAATTGTATAGTTCTAACTGAGAAACAAACATTATATCTAGTAATGATGCCTTTCCTGACTACAGTTGAAAACACCATTTTTCATGAAATTATCTTGCTTTTCAGATTCCATATTGGATTCTTCCCCATGTTCTTCAGGGACAAATTTAGTTGGCCTGTAAGTTTTGCTTGTATAAATGCACTTTAAGTATGTACAGCAATGAAAATTTAATTTAGATAATTGAATACAATTGGATAGTTCTATGAGTTTTAAAAAATGTAAAAGCAACCTAGATGATGTTAAGAAAAATTATTTATGTTGAATATCAAATTGATATTGAAGAGGTTGAACAGTTGACCCATGCCTTAGATGTTAACCTCAGCCTCTAGATTCCTTGTAAATCTATGGGACAAACAGAATCAGATTTTAGAACTTGAAGAATAATGTCTGATTGATGGTAACTCTATACAAATTCAAGAATTTTTCTCATCAATACCAATAGGATGATAGTACCATATTTTCTAATCTGAATACTGCTTAATCCTAGCAACAAATAGTAGAAGGTGAAATGTTCTATTTTGGGTTATTTGTAGAGGGTATGTTGTTCTCTTGAATGCTGTCTTTCTGTTCCATACTTCTGTAGTTTCTAATAATGATTTTAAAGGCATGTGTTACGGATATCGATTGCACGCAGAAACCTGTGATAGTAATGCTTTGGGTTAATCCATGATCAGACCTTGATCACCCTGGGAGTAGACTCAGGCAAAGGTCTACTGACTAATTCTCTGCTTAAACACACACACACACACAAACAACAAACTACAAAGAATATAGATACCTTCAAGTATGGATACATTGCAGTGGGTGGATGACCACAAAAGGAGAAACGATTCTTAGGGGAAACCCACTTATTTTCTTTGTTAACAGATATATATGTATTCATGGGGGAAAGGGACAAGAAGAAGATGGACATTTCTTCTGGATGGCTAAAATTTACATACATTTTTAGCAAAAGACATCCCCTAAGCAGATTACAATATTACAGACAACAACAACAACAAAAACCCCCAAAAACTAACCTTGAGAAAAAGAAGTCTGTTTCTTAAGCATTCACATGTATTTTTGTTTCAGACTACCATATTTTTTGCCCAGTCTGTTCAAGGAGCCACTTACGAGGAAGTAAGTCAAATGGTGAAAGATGTATTGACTGTAATAGAGAAACCCACTGGCAGTGAGCAACCTGCTAGGTGTTTAGAGAACCAGGTGAGTGGATAGCAATAATTAAAAAAAAAAAAATTACTGTGATATTTGACTAAAACTCAGCATGCAGAAGAGAAGATGCAGGGAATGCTTAAGAAATAAATACATTGAATTACTTGAAAACCTGTTTTATGAGAGGAGATTTAATTCTGATTCACTGGAGAGAGCAGAGGAGAAAACAATGGATGTCTATTGTAAAGAGCTAAGGTTCTGAAATCAGAGTATCTGGGTGACTGTGGGCATATTACTGAACTTCTTTGAGTTTAGTTTCTTTTCTATAAAATGAGTGATAATAATAGCTTCCATTTCTGGATTGTCATGGAGATTGATATGATGAGTAGTAGGAGTTAATTTTTATTAAGCAAACAGTGTGACAGCCATTCTTCTTGGAAATGTTATGTACCTATTGATAGTCAAAATATTTTGTGACGTGGAGCATAACTTTGATGAATCAGAATGAATGTTCAGTGAGCCAAGAGATTTGAGGTAGGCCTTGTTGGCAGAGTATCAGCTTTGCTTGCAAATGCTAATTTATTAAACATTTGCCATAATCCTAGGGGGCAGATGGAAGTCTTCCAGTTGGGGAAGCCTAAGCACAGAGAGGTTAGATGTTTCTTAAAGGCAACTCACAACCAGGATTTAACATCCTCAGTGGCTTTGTTATATTAGACTCTACACTATAGCAAATGTGAGGAGGATAGTACAGATTAGGGTTGCCAGATTCAACAAACGACAACAAAAAATAGGAAGCCCTCTTAAAATTGAATTTCAGATTAACAATGATTACCTTTTTAGAATAGATACCCTAATGTAGAAGATCAATAAATGACAGTTATTATTGGTTATTATCTCAATATAGAAAATAACTAAGAACTTTACGATAATTAGAGCTACCAATTATGAAACAAAATGCCCAGAGAATCCTCTGTCATAATGGAGCTGATGCAGTAGCCAAAAGATGATGCATCTACATTATTATAAAGGAGGCACCCTTTAAAGATATAAAGTATTTATAACTCTGAAACTGATGACTTAATAAAAGTTCGTGATTGGCATCCCTATTTTTGACTTGACCTGATAGTCTAAAAATGTATGTAAAATCAGCAAAATGCATTTTATAACACAGCTTTACATCCAATGAGATATCCAAGGTGATGTTACAGAATAGTGACTTAAATAACTAAGAACTTTACGATAATTAGAGCTACCAATTATGAAACAAAATGCCCAGAGAATCCTCTGTCATAATGGAGCTGATGCAGTAGCCAAAAGATGATGCATCTACATTATTATAAAGGAGGCACCCTTTAAAGATATAAAGTATTTATAACTCTGAAACTGATGACTTAATAAAAGTTCGTGATTGGCATCCCTATTTTTGACTTGACCTGATAGTCTAAAAATGTATGTAAAATCAGCAAAATGCATTTTATAACACAGCTTTACATCCAATGAGATATCCAAGGTGATGTTACAGAATAGTGACTTATTATTGTAAACCGAAAGACATAATTTTTATGTAAATTTGGAATTGGAAGTTTTAGTTAAGGTGTCTAGGATTCTCTAAATATTAGTAGTTTTAAAAGCTAAATAAAAAATGTCCCTAAGTGAATGAAACACACATAATTCTCAGAGGCATTCATCAGGCTATTGGTGTCATCACCTGATTTTGATAAAATTAAGGCAGCAAAGAAGGATTTTAAACATTTAAAATGTACATTTTAAAGCTTTTTTTTTAAATTACACTGTGGGACTTGTCCCTGGCCACAACAGTGAAAGGGCCAAGTCCTAAAGTGCTGGACTACCAGGAAATTCCCCAAAACATTTTAGATAAATGTATAATTAGACCCATTAAAAGTATTTGAGGCTATTCTTATCCCATTTCAAATTATTTTCATTTTTGTCTGAAAATAATCTCCAACTTTTAGATCAGTGTCTTATCACAAGAATATCAGATGGAGTATCTATGTCATCCTTTTAAGACAAAATAATTTTGTCATGTGTATTACTCAAGGTTGGCAACTAAATTCCATTTTCCAAACACATCAAAGAAAACTATCCCATCAGGATGAAATTAAATATATTGGAATTTGTAGGGGGAAATTATTTTCCTAATCCACAGTTCTGATTCTAGATGTTAGAAAAGTTTTCATGTATTTTGCAGCATTTTTAGGTAAAGTTAGTTGTCTTTCATTACAAATAAATCTTCTAGGTATCTGCCTTTCTGGAAGAAATTTGCCGTGAAAAGGAAATTCCTGAAAAGTATGGCCTTTCAGACTGCTGCAGCCGAACTGGAGAGGAAAGACAGGACTGTTTCTTGGCACACAAAAAGGCTGCTCCAGCTTCCATTCTACCCTTTCCAGTTGCAGAACCTGTCACAAGTTGTAAATCGTACAAGGAAAATAGAGAGCTGTTCATAAACAGGTAAGACCCCAGAAAGAGTGCAGCGCCAAGCAGAATCTAGAAATTCTGCAATTTGTGAATGTGGTCTAATGCATGGAGGAAAAAATGTTTTGTGTAGCATCTTCTGAACTCTTGCCCTGTGAAATTAAGTGAGCAATGTTAAATGTAACTTTGTCTCCACAACAGGTAACTAGATAGGTGTAGACCACACAGGAGACCCACCAGCTGTCAGTCTCTTAGACACACTTTGTTTTTCCTAATTTTAGCTTGCTCAAGAAAAATATTTAGCTTGTCCAATTTTTCTATGGCACAAATGACTCCTTCTAGAGCCAAACATTTGATATTTTGTTTCATCAAATTGCTTGAAAAAAAATTAGCCATCCAGGAATGTTTAAGATACGTAAGCATGTCTAGCTATTGAGCATGGTGGCTTAGAGGTTAAAGCATCCGCCTGGAATGCAGGAGACCAGGTTCGATCCCTGGGTCAGGAAGATCCCCTGGAGAAGGAAAATGGCAACCTACTCCAGTACTCTTGCCTGGAGAATTCCATGGAGGGAGGAGCCTGGTAGGCTACAGTCCATGGGGTCGCGAAGAGTCGGACATGACTGAGCGACTTCACTTCACTTCACTTCTTAGTATGTTTTAGGGACGTGTGTAATTAAAAGACACTTACTCCTTGGAAAGAAAGTTATGACCAACCTAGATAGCATATTAAAAAGCAGAGACATTACTTTGCCAACAAAGGTCCATCTAGTCAAGGCTATGGTTTTTCCAGTGGTCATGTATAGATGTGAAAGTTGGACTGTAAAGAAAGCTGAGCACTGAAAAGTTGATGCTTTTGAACTGTGGTGTTGGAGAAGACTCTTGAGAGTCCCTTGGACTGCAAAGAGATCCAACCAGTCCATTCTAGAGGAGATCAGTCCTGGGTGTTCTTTGGAAGGACTGATGCTAAAGCTGAAACTTCAATACTTTGGCCACCTAATGGGAAGAGTTGACTCATTGCAAAAGACTCTGATGCTGGGAGGGATTGGGGGCAGAAGGAGAAGGGAACAACAGAGGATGAGATGGCTGGATGGCACCACTGACTCGATGGACAGGAGTTTGGGTGAACTTCGGGAGTTGGTGATGAACAGGGAGGCCTGGCGTGCTTCAATTCATGAGGTCGCAAAGAGTCGGACATGACTGAGAGACTGAACTGAATTGGACTGAGGGACATGTGTGCTTGGCACATATGATCATATTAATGCTCACAAACAGCCTATCAATTCTCCTTGTCCTCTTCCTCTTGATTTCTTTCCTTCTTCTTGTTTACAGATGAGGAGATTGAAGCTTAGACAATTAAGGCAATTGTATGAGGGTTAGGGTTAGTTCCAAGAGGCTATTTGAGTCCAAGTTCTCTGTTGGGGAAGCCTGTATCTAATTCTTAATCACTTCTATCTTTCCTGGTAGTGCCTAATCCAGAGAAACATAGAACTTGCCCTTAGAACATCTCTGCTATAGTGGTTGCCAGGGTGGATAATCCCATTTTGCAGTGATAAGAAAAAAATACTTTCTTCTTTATTTAGTTAAAGTCTGGCCTTTCTGATTCTGGAAACATGTCTGAGTAGACTTCTTGAAAAGGATACTTTAATATGAATCACAGTCAGTGGTTCTGCCTAGTTTGTTCTCGTAATAGAATATGAGGATTGGCTGTCTGATTTTTCTTTTTCCTGGAGTATCTTTATTTATTTTTATTGGAGGATAATTGCTTTACAATATTATGGTGGTCTCTGCTGTACATCAATGTATAGCAGTCATAATTACATATATATATATATATCCTCCCCCTGCAGGATCTTTAGTGAGGAAAATTTTGACAGCAAAATTTGGAAAAAAATGACGATTTTCCTAATCTTTAAACAATTCCAGAGTCCAGTTCCAAGCAATAGCAGTCCTATTTTAATGTGTTTGTAAATTTTACTGCTCCTTTTCATTTCAGATACATCTATGAGATAGCAAGAAGGCACCCTGTCCTGTATGCACCTACAATTCTTTCTGTGGCTACTCAATACAATAAAATTATTCCACACTGCTGCAAAGCTGAAAATGCCACTGAATGCTTTGAAACAAAGGTATTATATTTGTAGGGATATCTGAACCAATAACTTCAATCTGATTATGACTGACTAAAGCCAAAAGAAAGTTAAAAATAGAAATACGCAGTGTATAGAGTATCATTTTCAGAATAAGATATATTTCAGTAGTTTGTATTCTTTGGGCTAAAAACCTGGGTTTGCTGCTTTTTTTTTGTTTTAATTCATTCCTTTATCCATCCGTTCATGCAGACAATGATTACTTTATTATTAAGGAAGTAAGTTTGGTGGGATAAAGACAGAGGTAGAAGTGATAACATAACGAAAGAGAGGAGTAGAAGGTGAAAAAAGATGGGGCAGGAGGAAGAGGAGAAAAAGAGCAGGAAAAGAGGGAAAAAAGTGAAAGAGAAGTAGGATAAATGCTTTATATTTGTTATTTCTTTTAAACCTTAGAATAAATTTGAAGTAGAAGTGTTACTGTCATTTAACAAACAAGGAAATTTAAATTTAGAGACGTGAATAGATTTCTTAGGTTTGGAGAGCTGGAATAACATCCACAATTCATTACTTGTTGCTTAAAGTCACCAACTTGATGGACATGAGTTTGAGCAATCTCTGGTGATGGACAGGGAATCCTGTCGTGCTGCAGTCCATGGAATCACAAAGAGTCAGACATGACTGAGCGACTGAACTGAACTGAATTGAAAGTCCTATAATAAAAAGTTCCTAAGGACAGTGACTATTCCTAGAACATCAGGCTGTGATGCAATCTCACTTTTTGTGACTGAGCAGCCACTTAAGAAATGATCAGGCTTCAATTTGTTCAAAATTACAGTTGTTTATTCATTCTCAAGTATGAAAATAGCAGTGTTTTGTTTCAAGTTACCTTTAATAAATCTGTATAGATGTATATAAACCCATCTAAAAGAAAAAAGTATGAATAAAGTTTTGTAAAAATATATAACATTTATAATTTTTAGCTAAAAGTTTTTGGTAGAGTTTCATGTTTTATCTGTGAGCTTTCCTGGTGGCTGGCTCAGTGATAAAGAATCCTTCTGCTAATGCAGGAGACCTGGGTTTGATCCTTGGGTTGGGAAGAGCCCCTGGAGAAGGAAATGGTAACCCACTCAAGTATTCTTGCCTGGGATGGACAGAGGAGCCTGACACAGGCTACAGTCCTTGTGGTCACAAAGAGTCAGACATGACTTAGTGACTAAACAACAACAACAAGAAATACTTTAGCTGTATCTGCTGTTTTTCTAATTATTAGAGTCTAACAGGGAAAAGGCATCCTTTCTTGACAACTTTTTTTGTTTGTTTGTTCTTCTGTCTAGGTAACATCATTACAAAAGAATTAAGAGAAAGCAGTTTGTTAAATCAGCATATATGTGCAGTAATGGGAAAATTTGGACCCCGGACCTTCCGAGCCATGTAAGTTTGAGCTCTATCTGGAAGATATCTGCAAAACTTCCATTTTGTAATTTGAGTCCGCTTTTCTTGTTATTACTGTTGTAGAGAATGAGGTTTCCATTGATGAGAGCTACTGTGGGCTTCCCTTGTAGCTCAGCTGGTAAAGAATCCGTCTGCAATGTGGGAGACATGGTTTCAATCCCTGGGTTGAGTAGATCCCCTGGAAAAGGGAAAGGCTACCCACTCCAGTATTCTGGCCCGGAGAATTCCATGGACTGTATAGTCCATGTGGTTGCAGAGTCGGACACGACTGAGTGACTTTCACTTTCACTTTTCGCTGTGATTATGATCATAAAATCTTAGGAATGAGGAGAACAGATCAGTCTGCTATTTAAAACTTTCTAAAGTCTAGACTAGATAATGCTTAGAGAAGGCGTCAGAGATTTATGCTACTTACCTATTCTTCTAGATATTCAAGTTCTGGACTTCAACTTATTTATGCCTCGTAATCATAATTATTTTCCTGCATTCTCTACAAAGTAGATTAGCCTTTCCTAAGTATCACTTAAAATTTCTGGCTTAACAAAACATTTTTTATATTAATTCTGCTTCCTACTCTGCTATAAAAGTCCATTATGCCAATTGTTGCTCTTCATAAATATTCACTTGAAGCAATAATATTAGAATCTACTGTCCAGAGGAAAACAAAATTGTCATTTCTGAAGAACTGGTATGTATTTTCCTAACTGATGAAAGCATATGTTAATAACTCACTGAAGTCTGTTTTCTTGTCCCAGCTGCTAAAAAAGCTCAGAGGCAAACTGGGAGTTTTTCAATTGACTGTTAAACTTAGCATATTTGCCCTCTCTTTCTTCCTTTGACTGTATGTATGTATCTGCGTATCTATCTATCTAATCTATCATCTATGTATCTAATTTATTTCATTTATCTATTTTTGTTGCTAAAATGAGAGGAATATTAAAAAAACAAAACCCAAACAACTGAATCAGGTAGTTCAACCTCATTTTCAGACATGAGTAACCGAAGTCCAGTCAGATTAAAGCAGTTTACCCAAGACCACATTACTAGTCATCAGAACCAAGTTTTTCTAGGTCCTTGTCATTATTTATTTCCATCACATCTGCTTGTCTGCCGTGTCAGTAATCTCTAATTGTCTGAATCCTCACAACTGAGACTTGGAGCTCAAATATGGGAATCAGAATTATCAGTGATTTAGCGCTGCAGTAGCCAGTATGGCAACCACTAGCCACAGGAAGCTCCCAAGCACTTAAAATGTGGCTAGTGTAAATGAGGAATTGTGCTCTAAGTGTAAAGCCAGATTTCAAAGATTCGGTATGAAAAAGAAAATGTGTGATATCTCATTAATAGGCTTACTGTTATACAACAAGGACCCACTGTATAACACAGGAAACTATATTCAGTATCTTGTGATAACCTATAATGGAAAAGAATCTGAAAAAGAATATGAATATATATAAAACATATAAAAATGAGTCACTCTGCAGTTAGCACACTTGAAACTAACACACTGTAAATTAACTATATTTCAATAAAAAGTAGTTAAAAATAACTTTTAACATTGATTGAAATATTATTTTTTATATAAAGTAAGTAAAGTAAGTAAGTAAAGTAACTCAGTCGTGTCTGACTCTTTGTGACCCCATGGACTGCAGCCCACCAGGCTCCTCAGTCCATGAGATTCTCCAAGCAAGAATACTGGAGTGGGTTGCCATTTCCTTCTCCAGGGGATCTTCCCGACCCAGGGATCAAACCCGGGTCTCCCGCATTGGAGGCAAACGCTTTAACCATTGTGCTAAAAAACATTATTACAGAAAATTTAACCTATTCCTTTTTACTTTTTAGTATGGTTGCTAGGAAATTTTAAATTATATAACTGGTTCAAAGTACTCTTCAGTTTTAAACTGAAGCATTTCTAGTATAGAAAAACATCTGGCCGCTAATTGAAGAGTTCCAAGTACATGCATGTAAAGTATATTTATTTGCTTGTTTGTTAAATGACACATTTAAAAATATTGTACTTGGTAAAAACTTAAAGTTTTAAGTCATGGATTTAGTTCCAAGACTGATTGATTCTTCTTGGAGGAGGTCAGATTATGCTTTAACTACCCTACAACTCTATTAGAAACTGAAAGATTAATTCACGACCTACTTTATTTAAATTTACCTTAGTAAAAGAATGTAAGTTAACATATTATTCTTTAAATTCCAAAACCAAAAATGGAAGAAAAACCAAAGGAAAAAATATTATTATAATGACTTTATTTATCTTTTGATATCCATAAGTGATTACAGTTAAATATTCTCAATTAAAAAAGAAAGTCTGTCGAGTAGTAGCAGCAACAATACCAGTTACTCTAGGGTGCAGTGGTCTCAACTAGATAGCTCTTAAAATTTACGTAAAATATGCCGAAGGAATAAGAACTTTTATTTCTGACTTCCTTTGTGGGTCATACTATGTGTCTTGGCATAATGACACATCTGAGATCTGAGTGTTTAGTTGGCTTTGCTTTCTTGTTCCTGTTGATTCACACATATGCACCCTCCCCATAATCTCAGGAGTGGTTTTTTTTTTCCTCCCAAGTTAAAAAATGATTACTGTTCTCAAAGAATTTTCCACTTCTTAATTATTTTTCCTTTTCAGTTTTTTTCCACCTTTTCACAGCAAGGATCCCAAATACTCAGCATCAGGATCCAACAACAAAGAGATAAATATTGTTGCAAATCACAAAAAAGGGCTTAGGAAAAGATAAATTAGTTCCATACCATTTGTAAGGCCAGATCACAGTTAATAGAGTCACTGCCTTGAAAGACTGGGGTAGAATTGATAAGATGTGTAACATTTCCCCTTTTCTTTATAAACAGGAACATTTTGGCCTTTTCTCCTGGGAGTGCAACTAGATGAATACTCTATGCATGTTATTTCATCTTGATAGATAGCCATGATTGATTTCTAATTCTTTTTTCCCTTAGAACTGTTACTAAAGTGAGTCAAAAGTTTCCCAAAGCTAATTTTACTGAAATTCAGAAACTGGTCATGGATGTGGCTCACATACATGAGGAATGCTGCAAAGGAAACGTGCTGGAGTGTCTGCAGGATGGGGTGAAGAGTTCTGCCTCCTATAAAAGACATTTCCACTCTCTTTTCTTTCTTTTGCTCTCATTCTAAATGGGAGAAGGCTGTTGCGAGTTGGTCATAGGTGTGGTTACTAGCTGACAGTGAACAACCATCTTTACTGACTTTGTTTTTTACTTCAAGCCTAGGCTCCTCTTGCTAGACCATTCATTTTTAGTTTGAAAGGAGATGGGAACCCTCCACATAGAATTGAGGGCCGGCAGACTCTTTACTGTTAATATATTTGTTTTTCCATCCATTTGTACTTTCAATTGACAGTATGTATTGAATACTTTCTATGTGCTAGCCACTGTTGGGATCACCTATTAGGAAGACACAAGCTAACTTCAAGGAATTTACTATCTGATAAGATAGATAAGACATGTGACCTCGTTGGGATTAGGGACTGTCTTTGGTTGGCTGTTTTTTCTGTAGGCCACCAGCACAATGCCTGGCACATGGAAGGCTCTCTATATTATACTCACAGAGCTATTACATGAATATAACAAAATAATATAAGAAACATAAAAACAACACAAAATACTGTTTTACAAAGTAAAAAGCTAGCCATCAAGGAGAGGTGTGGGTAAAGGGCTCTAAGGTAATTAAAAACCAGAAACAAATACACCCAAAACAGAACCCTCAAGCATGCCACAGTCAGTTGAGCTTTAAGCAGTGTGGCATTGATCAATTTTGGGCCACCTTTGGCTTCTTAGATGTTATGCAATAGGTCTGTCTGTCTCCAAATTTCTCCCTCTCTGGTCCCCTGTGATACACCTTCTTCTTTAAGGAGTCTTAAAATCATTGTTCCTAGATATTTAGATGGCTTGAAACCAGGGCTGGAATGTTTTCCAGAAAGTTGAAAGTAGGATAAAATGCTCATTTCAACCAGTCCAGTGGCAATTTGTCTGAGATAGACTTTGAAGTCAGCAAGAAGCCAAGGCTGCTGGGGAGACCTGAGGGTGACTCTGAGCGCAGGCAAAGCATCTTGGTGTCAGGAGTTGGGGAAAGTGAACTGGGGATGCTGCCTCCAAGGCAGATTTTCCTATCTCATTTATTTTTCCTTTTAGAAGCACTTACCTTCATATTAAGAATGGTGATAAGAACAATTTTCTCTTTGTATCAGTTTTAGTTCACAATTTTACCAAGTGGTATGGTCATTTCTTAAAGTTTAGTTTTTTCAGTTTTTGGAGTGCATAATCATCCTTTTCCTTTAAGGTGGAAAAAATAATTTAAGTATGGTATATTAGTTGGATTTAAACAGCTGAATAATGGATTCTAATCATTCCTGATAAGAATGCACACAATTTTCAGGACTTTGAGAGGGACATGTAAGCTCAGCTTCTTTCTTGGTCACTTACATGCCCTGAACATTTCATTGTCTATAGACTGCCCTCTGGAGGTCATAATGAGTTACTGCAGATTGTTTTGCTAAAAATGAATCTTTTGCTCTCCATGATATGCCGTCAATAACAAATGTTTTGTAGCACGTTTCAAGACTAATAGAAAGATATGCATCAACATGCATGTCATTAACTTTGAGGCATACATTTGTCTTTTGTTTTTAAAAACTTGCTATGAGGGTAAAATAGATTTTAGCTGACACGTATGAAAAGAATTGAACAAACAAGGTTAGGTGGAAAGATGTGAAGAGAGACAGAAAGGGGAAAGCACTACCATAAAAGGGGAGACAAGGCAAATGTCTTTTTCCTTCCTTCTTTCCTTCCTAAGGTTGGCCTTAAGATCCTGAATTAAAGAATAAATTTTTAGAACTTAGACTTTGTTTTTCTATTGCAGGAAAGAGTTATGTCCTACATATGTTCTCAACAAGATATTCTGTCAAGACAAATAGCAGAGTGCTGCAAGTTGCCCACCACACTTGAACTTGGCATTGCATAATTCATGCAGAAAATGATGACAAACCTGAAGGCTTATCTCCAAATGTAAAGAGGTTTTTAGGAGAGAGAGATTTCAACCAACTTTCTTCAAGGGATAAAGATCTCTCCATGGCAAGGTAACACACTCTATAAATGTTATGTTCACACAAGTAAGAATTATGATGTGACTGACAGCTTTGTGTTGTTGAAATGGTTTCTGAACTCAGTGTGTGAGGATGACGTTAGAATGTTCTAAGCCAAAATATAGTTTGGCAGATAACAAGGAAATAAAGAATGGGATCTCTTATACTGATGAGACTTTCACCCTTGCTGTTGCTCACTGGCTTGCTTATGAGGATGCATTTTGTTTTGTATCAATTTCTCTGGAATCAGAAGCATTATGATCCTTGTATGGATTACTCATATAAAGATCACTGTTGGTTTTCTGAATAGGTTATAGATATTTTTATAATAAGAAGGGCTCATAATTAAGAATGTGCTTTTTCACTGTGCATGTTTTAAAAACTTTTCCCTCAAGTATAACTTAATAGTGCTAGATAGAAGGGCCTTTATTGTAGCAGTTTATTTGCTATTTATTGAATATATGTTGTATTTTTTTTAAGGAAATAAAAATGCATTTAAAGATATTTGCAGTATAGCACTAATAACTGTAATTTACAGAATATGTTCTCATTCTATTTGTCTTTAAGGGGAATGAGCAGCTAAGTTAGTACATTTCCTTTATTGTACAGTGTGTATCAATGGACACTATTAGAGGAAGGATTGTGCAGCTCTTAGGACATTATACTTAATGATCTCCAAAGATCTTTCTAAATTTAAGAGTCTGCTTTTAATACGGTAATGAAAATAATGGTGCAATTTTCTTTTTAATAATCCCAGAGGATATTACTCTATTGTTGCCTTAAAATTAGACAGGCACACATTATTTGCACCGCTAAATTAAATTATGCAAACAAGAAAAAAGTCTAGATTTCAGAAACTCAGGGACAATATTATTGGAGGCAGAACTAATAGACCTATTTCTACAGTCTGGGAATACGATCAGTAAATTTAAGAATTCTCTTTAAATTTACCCAATCATACATTCTGAAGCTGTTCATTTAATAGAAGTAGTTCTTCAATTGGAAAGGTTCTTCACAATAGAAATTTTCTCAGCCAAGAATGATCTTTCCTCAAACACTCTGTGTGGCTTCCTTCAACTAGGTTTTTCTTTTGAAAGAGCTGCTCAGAGAGACTTTTCTTGACCACACACTCTAAATTGTCACGCTTTTCCCTCTTCTTTTATTTCTCTTCATTGATTTAGCAATACTTAAATTAGATGACCTATTTCTTGTTTGTTTCTGTCTCCCTATAATGCATGCTTTTGAGAGGCCAGGCATTTTATCTTATACATTATTGAAACCTTCCTGCTTAAAGAAAATGCTTACACAGAAATGGCAGTGGAAAAATATTTGTTGGATGGATACATTTAAAGTCCATAAGTGAAAAGCCAAAGCGAACAATGCAAAAGAAAGCAAAATACCATTTGAGAACAATCTGAGGGGTCATAATTTTCATTAATAATTTTGCCATGCATATAGTTGAAATCGTATTTGACTTCTAGGTTTATTTACTTCAATGTTAACTCCTGCATGTCATATAGCAGAGGAATAATTTGTCTCTTAATTCCAATAACTTGTTTTTTTCACACATATTTCAGATTTACATATGAATATTCAAGAAGACACACTAAGCTTGCTGTTCCAATAATTCTAAGAGTTGCTAAAGGATATCAGGAATTACTGGAGAAGTGTTCCCAGTCTGAAAACCCTTCTGAATGCCAGGATAAAGGGGTAAATCACTCTAGTTTTTTAAGAAAAATCTGAAAAACTAGATTGATATCATGTATTGAAAAGTGCTGTTTGTTTGAAAATACCTAGTTACTAATGAGTTGTTAGGTGGTTATATCTATTAAATAGCTATCTAGCTAGTGATTAACTGGTAGTCAACAACTTTTGGCTTATTTTAGAAATACAAATGTTTTAACCAAAAGTTCTTTATACATAGAATAAAAATAATATTCCTTTTGAATAGCTCCAGAAAGGCAAGAATTTGTAGAAAGAATTGTAATTTTTTTTACCCAAAGATTGAGTTCTGTCATACAATAACTTGTGGTTCACACAATTATAAACTTAAATCCCTAAAGTCCATTTGCTTTAATTCTCATCATTTATTTTTAATATTAAAAAAAAACCCTCTAAAAGTGATTTCTCTAAGATTGGTATCATAATAGAATAAGATATTATTTGGCCAAATTTTACATATAAAGTTGCTTGTGAAACGTGTATAATAATGCTTGTATTTTCAGGAAGAAGAATTGGAGAAATATATCCAGGAGAGCCAAGCCCTGGCAAAGCGAAGCTGTGGTCTCTTTCAGAAATTAGGAGAATATTACTTACAAAATGCGTATGCTTTGTTTAAACAATATTTTAAGTGATGTATGGGAAGATTCTCTGGAGAAGGGAATGGCAGCCCACTACAGTATTCTTGCCTGGAGAATCTCATGGACAGAGGAGTTGGGTGGGCTGCAGTCCATAAGGTCACAGAGTCGGACATGACTGAGTGACTAACACTTAAGTGATTTAAAATCATTAAGTGATGAGGGAAAGATTTATCTAAATTAACCACCCATGGCTATGCTAATTTCATCACCTAGTTGGACTGGTGTGCTCATTCGCTCAGTCATGTCTGAGTTTTTGCAACCCCATGGACTGTAGCCACCAGGTTCCACTGTCCAAAACCCAGTTTCCTGTTCCAGCAGGCGGCCTTCCCCAGGCCCCTCTCTTAAGGAACAACAGATGGCCTGTAAAGACGGCTTCCAAAGTCTGGCTTTGGGTTGCCCAAACCATGTGGATTTTTGCACTAAGGATACCCCTTCTATCATAAAGTTAAAACACCAAAAGATCAAAGTTCATTTCAAGGAAACTTCTGAAGGTGGGAATAGAGTCAGCCTGCTGCCCAGTGTTAATTTTCCCACTGGGATCTGTTGGTGTAACAGGAGTGCAGGGAGTGAGTGTCGAGTGAATGCGTCCCCACTACTGGTCCAGGCACCAGTAGTGGATGAAATAAATGAGCTGAATTCATGCCTTCTGATGCCAGAAGAGGGTCTTTGAGAAGGCATGGCGGTCCAGAAACAAGTGAAGGACCCAGCAAGATTTGGTGGGAAATGCTTCTTTCAGGTTTCTTGTTGCGTACACAAAGAAGGCTCCTCAGCTGACCTCACCTGAGCTGATGGCCTTGACCAGGAAAATGGCAAACGCAGGAGCCGTTTGTTGCCATCTCAGTGAGGACAAACAGCTGGCCTGTGGCGAGGGACTGGTGAGTGTTCTGTTTGGTCCCATCCTGTTTCTGCTCTGTTAGACTCGAAATAGCCTTACGGTTCCCATTTGGGGGAAATAGTTAAGAACCAACATGGAGATAGTTTTCCTGGACTTGCTTGATTAGTTGCAGCTGAAGGGGTGTAAGAACTCAGCTCTGAGTGGTTGGCATGTGGTCAGGCTTCCTGTCCTAGAATGGCAATGAGTCTATTCAACAATTTCTGAGCAAGCTTTATGTACAGGGATGACAGAAAGACTGACGCATTGCTAGAGTCATGATTTCACTAAATACCTAATGTTGAAAAAGCTTCAGGTTTGAGAGATTCAGAATCTCTATTTTATTTTTAGCCATATCAATGTTTTTGTCTTTTGTAGTTTAATTTTTATGATGATGATATTAGGGACAAATTATCCTCCTTAACAGGGTACAGGATATAGAACAGGGTAGTCCCACGTTCTGAATAATACAATGACTTTCCAGTTGGTAAGGACAATAACCTTTACTTTTTAACATCACTGGTGTCATATATTTAATTTTTTCCATTATTTTTTCCCCTAAAGTCACAATTATGAATAAAATTGTGTATTTTTTCCCATTTTTCCTCGTCTGTATGATGAGGAGTTAATTGCTAGTAAGTCTTCATGTCCTGGAATTTTTTGTCAAAGGTTAGAAGTAAAAAGAAAATTTCCTGTAACTAAGCATTGTCATCTTTGTCATTTATGAATCCCACATGCTAGGAGGATGCAGGGACAAGGGTGGTAGAATGCTTCAGGGGTATAGTTTCTGGGGGCCTTCTGCCTACATTCCTGTCCCATTTCAAGACTTGTTAGCCTTGTCACACTGGGAAAGCTGGTCATCTCACTAAGCTTGAGAATTTCATTTGACGTCTGAGAACAGAAGTTGTCAAGGGCTGTCTTAAATGAGATAATCGCTCAGCACTAGCGTGATACATAGTATGCATACAAAATATGTTGGCCCTTATTACAAGTTATTATTAGGTGCTTAAGAAATGTCTCTGGGGACTTCCGGGGTGGTCCAGTGGTTAAGTCCTCACCTTCCAACGCAGGGGGTATGGATTTGATTCCTGGTTGAGGAGCTAAGATCCCACATGCTTCGCAGTCAAAAAATCAAAACATAAAACAAAAATAATATTATCACAAATTCAATAAAGATTTTAAAATTGGTCCATATAAAAACTTTTTTGAAATAATAAAAAAAGGTATCTCTGAAGTGTGGAAGGCAGGTGAATTCTACATGAAGAAAGCCTTAAGGACACACACACACACACACACACACATACACGGGCCTTATTTCTTTTCAGTTAGGACTATGAGCTTCCCTTGTGGCTCAGCTGGTAAAGAATCCACCTGCAATGCAGGAGGCCTGAATTCAATCCCTGGGTTGGGAAGATCCCCTGGAGAGAGGAAAGGCTACCCACTCCAGTATTCTGGCCTGGAGAATTCCACGGACTGTATAGTCGATGGGGTCGCAAAGAGTCGCATATGACTGAGCGACTGACATGTATGTATTAACTATGTGGAGAGGTTAGGTTTTGCTGTTCTTACCTTCAGAAAGTGATTCTCTGAATCCCAAAAGGAAAATGGCAAGTTCTACTAAATATGCATGGAAAATGTAAGCCATGTAATGATTTCCTGGGTCAGAGCAGAGACTTTTCCCCTGTGGAAGTATGTATGTAACTGAAAATGTGTTTTCAATAGCTGACACAAATAGCTGAAGGGGCTGTTTCCATATCACCTGTGGAACATAGGTAACTAAAAGCTGAAGTTTATCCCAAACAAGTGGGTAACGGGAAATATGGCAGCACATATGCTGATAGAGACAACACGTTTTCCTGTAATGTTAATATTACTGGACATTAAACATTACTGCAACAATTTTCCTGAATCAATTCTCTGGTTAATGCTCCATCTCTTTGCTTCCTCCTCTCTCACTCTCCTAATCAGGCTGACCTTATTATAGGACACTTATGCATCAGGCATGAGGAGAACCCCATAAACCCTGGTGTTGGCCAGTGCTGCACCTCTTCATACTCCAACAGGAGGCCCTGCTTCAGCAGCTTGGTGGTGGATGAGACATACGTGCCTCCGCCATTCTCCGATGACAAGTTCATCTTCCATAAGGATCTATGCCAAGTTCAGGGGGTACCACTGCAGACAATGAAGCAACAGTAAGAAATGGTTATTTGCTACTATGGAGAAGACTGACATCACTAAATAGTGGTGGAGATTTCTACCTCACGCACCCAACACTCTTGGGCTCACCAGGAGAACGTTATTACTCCAAAGCACTTAAAGTGACTTTCAAAATTGTCTTGTCTCAATGTCTTCATAGCCTTTAGTCTGGAAAAATTCACTGGGGGCAGATGTTCCTGTTTGTAAAAAGAGTCTCCATTTTAACTATTGTGATGCGTTTTGGGATTGAGAAAAAGGAGGTAATCTGTTTAGGGTTAATTAGGATACATCTTTATAGGAAGTCTTGGATACTTGCAACACAAGCACTGAAAAAGCGCCTTTGCATTTTTTCCACACTATTTACTCCTTGAAGAAAATAACCATAATATTCGATTCAACCACGAAGTATGGGTGTTAGGAAATGGAATGCACATTTCAGTTCATCGTGGGACCCATTCTGTAATGATGATAGTAATGCAGAGTGGAATTCATTTCTCCAAATTTCCATGCATTTTAATACTCCCGTGCTTTGTAAAAGGTCTCCCTTCATTTTGGAAAACCTGTTCTTCCCTTTTTCTGTCACAATCTGAGGCATGTAAGAATGCTGCCTCCTCTGGCAAACTTCTCCCACTTCTTCAGTTAATGTTAATTTCAACATGAATATATTACTAAATGTGTTGCTGTTGTTCAGGCCCTCAGTTGTGTCTGACTCTGTGTGATCCCCTGGATTTCAGCACTAAATGTGTAGTACAGGCAGTTAGAATGGACAGTGTTCAGGGAGGGGTGTGATAACTGAGAATGGCAGGGATTTGGAAGTTGGAGACTTTGAGTATAGATAAGACGTATTTTAGAAGAGAGAACCAATCAGAAAGGATACTTTAGGCAAGTAAGGAAGACTGTGTTTCACTACATACAAGTATGATGAAACTATGAAGTAGTGTTTCATCTATAATCTGCATAAATCCAGACCAGTGGAACATTTAGCATGGTTCTAGCCTCAGTCTTTCTAATAAATATTAGACAAAATATATGTGATAAGTCTGGTGGTAATTGATGGAATGAAGATATAGAGTGAGGATTGCTGGGGCTCTGAAAGTTCTCTGCTAAGTTTTTAAAAAAATACCATCGCAAAGCAGACTTCTCTTATATATTGCTTTGTTTTGAAACAGGTTTCTCATTAACCTTGTGAAGCAGAAGCCACAAATAACAGAGGAACAACTTGAGACTGTTGTTGCAGATTTCTCTGGCCTCCTGGAAAAGTGCTGCCAAAGCCAAGAGCAGGAAGTCTGCTTTACAGAAGAGGTGGGTGCAGCTCATGTTTATACTCAAACACTCGGTATGGAATTATCTGTAATGAAAAACGAAAAGAATATCTCACTAAATTATAATTTTAAAATAATGCCAGAAATATTTATATTTAATTTAGAAACAGATCGAAAGACTATAATGTTTAAAAATAGTCATAGTTTTCCTAAATATTAGGAAGAAGTGCAATTTGGAATGGATAATGAGAGTTACTAATTTTGATTTATTTCCTAGTGGAGAAAACTGTAGTGAATATATAATGAACTGATGATAATTTAGAAGGCTTCTGGCTAAAATGTATCAGTTCAGTAAATGGATGAAAAAGATTTAGTTGCAAATTAATTGTGCAAATGGGATATTGGGGGAATATTTATAGAAAGTATATTGAAATCAATGAGGAGCAAACCTTTGAATATTAACAGAGTAGTAATTAAGAATTATCTTAATATAATTATTTAGCAATTTTGGCTGGATTTACAAACTGGTTACACTTTGTAAGCCTCAAGTTTGTATTACTAAATACATTTGAATATAGCATCACTATATTTTAAAAAGATATTCTGTATTTCAGCCTTTTGCTCTTTTATTTGACTGTCTCATAACATAGAAGTTTAGATATTTTGTTATTTGATAATATTTACAAATGTTGAGTTTTTCAATAGATAATATGATTGTGTGTGTTTCAATGTGTGTACTTATTAGTATATGTTTGTGTTTTTGGTAGAAGTGTGCGGGACAGATAGCAAAATCAGATAAAACTAGGTAAAATAGATTTTATGTAAACTATTTATGATAAATATGATATAAAAAGATTAATGTCCCCTGTTCTGAGAAGACATTAATTTACAGGTAGAGAACATTAACAAATAGTAGCATAGTGGTATTTTCTCTGCAAATCTTTCGATTTCTATGACTGATTTTTAGAGAAAGGAGAGAGGATGAGGCTTGGTAAGAATAGGAAATGCAATATCTACTGTTGATCAGAGTAGAAGATTTTTTCCACCTCTGGCTTCTGTTGTCCAAGTTTGTTGACATCAGAGTTGCATATCTTTATTTTAACCCATTTAATCTATAAACCTGTGAATTTACCCCAGGTAGTAGAGAGTTAACTATGTTGTGACTAGCATAGTCGTCTACTTTTTAATCTGATGAGTCTTATTGATTGAATTCACTTTTATTTTTTCACTTTTTGTTAGTAGTTGAAGTACTGTATTCTATAAGTTACAGGTATACAGTATGGTGATTCATGATTTTTTAAAGGTTCTACTCCATTTATAGTATTGGCTATATTCCCCAGGTTGTACTTTGTATCGTGTGGCTTATTTTATACCTAATACCTCTTACTCCCCTCCCTCCTTATCTCCCCTTCTTCCTTATCTCCCCTCCCTCTTTCCTCTCCCCACTCACTGGTAACCACTAGTTTGTTCTCTATATCTGTGAATCTGCTTCTTTTTTGTTATAGTCACTAGTTGGTTGATGATTCCTTTTTATTTTTAATTTGCAGGGTCCAGCACTGATTTCAAAAACTCGTGCTGCTTTGGGAGTCTAAATTACTTCAGGTAACAAAAAGTTCAGAAAAGGCTACCTAGAATGTTGATTCTCCCCAAATATTGATCCATAGTGAAATGCATCCCAAGAGCTAGCATTAAATACTTTCTTAAGTCAGTCAGTCAGTTCAGTCCCTCAGTCGTGTCTGACTCTTTGCAACCCATGGACTGCAGCACGCCAGGCCTCCCTGTCCATCACCAACTCCCGAAGTTTACTCAAACTCATCTCCATTGAGTTGATGATGCCATCCAACCATCTCATCCTCTGTCATCCCCTGCTCCTCCAGCCTTCAATCTTTCCCAGCCTCAGGGAAATTCAGTTAATAAAAAAAAAATATTTAAAATCCTGGAACATGATAATGTTCAGAATTTTAAACTGGTGATTTGAATAACTCAAAATTCTTTTAGGCTTTTTCACAGGCTTCAGAGAATGCCCTCAGGAGGCCTTCCTATCAGTATATCTGATACAGATCTGATATATGTATATATACATATATATGTCTATATATATACACATACACACACACACACCTGATGTAAAATAATAAAACCAGTTATTCCTGCACCTATTAATTAATATTTATATAATATTTTTATTCTTGTTACAGGAGGAAGAGAAGAAAACAAGTCTTTATTTTTGTTTGGTGTGAATTTTTCCCTTTAATGCTAACTGATTTGTGCTTTTTGTGAATTAAAGAAATGATGAAGACTTTTATGTGAGATTTCCCTGTCACAGAAATAAAATAGCTTCAAATGTTTCCTTTTTCCTAGCCTGCTTATTTATGAAACATGTAGATAATTTCTTTAAATCATTTTGTATACCATTGTTGGAAGCAGATTCTGGTCACAAAGCACTGAGTATTGGTCCCTGCAGGAGATTAAAGCTACTCAAGGATGGATTTATGACACTGAAGACTAAATTATATGATGAACTAAAAAAATGTTCCCAAGTAAAACACTATGTGGTGCTTCCAGGGCATACTGTTCATTAAATATCACTTAAGTATTCTAATTTAACATCTACTTTTTTCTTAATCTTGTTCAGTTCTCTATTCATAGACCTTTTAAAACATAGTGTTTACTGTAGTTATTTTGATTGACAGTAACTGACACTGTCACCAATTATTATTATTTCTTTTTATTCTTCAAGTATTTGTTGAACACTCAGTGTCTCAGGTCCTGTTCTGTGTTTAGTCACTGTCCTGCAGTTGCTCAAGAAAAGAAGGAAGCAACTAACAGCAATGATACGAGATTATGGCTATTATAGAGGTAGCAACATATTGTTGAGAGAATTAAAAAGTGGGTGAGACCAGTTGTGACTATGGAAAGTCACACTGGCAGAGACAAACATTTGAGTGTCTTAGAAGATGAACGGGTAAAGAAGGCAAATACATGAAAAAGGAAAACATGAACTATGACAAACCATGATGAATGAATGTCTAGACATGGAAGATCAAACAAGACATGCATACTATATAGGATTGAAAGGGTTCTCATGGGTTTTACTACAAAGGGTTTGAACAAAGTCTCATGGGCACCAGAGGATGAACATAATATTTAAGCAGAGTAATTAGTTTTTAAGGAGATATCTCATGAGATATGAGAGATGGGGTGTTCAGTTCAGTTCAGTTCAGTCACTCAGTCATGTCCGACTCTTTGCTACCCCTTGGACTGCAACACGCCAGGCCTCCCTGTCCATCACCAACTTCTGGAGTTTACTCAAACTCATGTCCATTGAGTTGGTGATGCCATCCAACCATCTCATCCTCTGTCATCCCCTTCTCTTCTCGTCTTCAATCTTTCCCAGCATAGAGTCTTTTCAAATGAGTCAGTTTTTCACATCAAATGGCCAAAGTATTGGGGTTTCAGCTTCAACATCAGTCCTTCCAATGAACACTCAGGACTGATCTCCTTTAGGATGGACTGGTTGGATCTCTCAAGAGTCCCTTCTCCAGTACCACAGTTCAAAAGCATCAACTCTTCAGTGCTCAGCTTTCTTTATAGTCCAACTCTCACATCCATACATGACTACTGGAAAAACCATAGACTTGACTAGATGGACCTTTATTGGCAAAGTAATGTCTCTGCTTTTTAATATGCTGTCTAGGTTAGTCATAACTTTCCTTCCAAAGAGTAAATGTCTTTTTATTTCATGGCTGCAGTAACCACCTGCAGTGATTTTGGAGCCCCAAAATAAAGTCTGACACTGTTTCCACTGTTTCTCCATCTGTTTGCCATGAAGTGATGGGACCGGATGCCATGATCAATTTTTTCACTCTCCTCTTTCACTTTCATCAAGAGGCTCTTTAGTTTTTCACTTTGTTCCATAAGGGTGATGTCATCTGCATATCTAAGGTTATTGATATTTCTCCCAGCAATCTTGATTCCAGCTTATGCTTCATCCAGCCCAGTGTATGGGGAGTAGGGGCAGGGAAAAGCATAGTGGGGGACAAGGTCAGTAAGTGGTGACAAAAAGATCAGCCCGTGAGTAAGGAGGCTGTTAATTGTATTAGATTTTGAATAGAAATCTAAAAGGTGTATTTATGTTTTGGCCTCTGCTGCTGGAGAAAACATTTGCTCAGAGCAATAAAATGAGCTTTTGGTTCTAACTCAGTTGCTTTGTCCTTTCATTTTCTTTTCAATTCTGTTGTAGTACCTGTGGACTTTGCCTGATTTTGGTATAACTCTGAAACGTATTAACTTAATGATCACAGTAAGATAAAGTAGAATTCAACATAAAAGCATTTGACAGGAAAATAGTTTTTTATTGTTAAGGGGAAAGTTAGGGCAAGATTAAACTGTTTGGAAAACATATGAGCCAAATTATATTTCTGGACATACATTTTTTTGAAGCATTAGGACTAATTGACACAAATACAAAAAATTGGAGATTTTAGAACAGTTCTATCTCTTAGAAAAAAACAAATTAAGCAAACAATAAATAAAGACACAAAGTAGGAACTTTTCTAGTCAAAGCTACCAATGGCTTCCAAGGTGTAAAATCAGTTACCTGCTTTCTCTGGTGAGAATTTGACACAATAGATCACTGCCTTTTCCTTGAAACATTTTTCTTGTTGGCTTCTGGATTTTACTCCAACTTTATTGACTGAATATCCTCAATATTTTTCAGTACATTTTCTGCAGTTCTTTGACCTCTAAGTGTTGCAGTGTCCCAGAGCTGCTCTTCTCAAACATAAAATTACTCTCTGAGTGTTAAATCATTTCATTGCCTAATTCTTTGCAATCCTATGGACTGTAGCCAGTCAGGTTCCTCTGTCCGTGAGATTCTCCAGGCAAGAATACTGGAGTGATAATCTCATATAGACTTGGCATATTCATACTATCTAAATATTGACAACACATATTTATATGTGGCTTTCTTTCCCCTTAATTTCCAGGCTTTTGTGTCAGCTTCCTCCCTAACATCTCCATGTTGATAATGGGAAGACAATTCAAACTTTGCACAGTTTAAACTGAACCCCCAAATCTACGTCTCCCTCTGTCTTGTCCATCTTTCTGGTTACTCAGGCCAGAAACCTTAGAATCGTGTACAGTTCCTCTGTTCTGCATCAGCCCTACAATCAGTCTATGAACACAATCTGATGACTCTACCATCAATGTACACCCCAAATCTGACTTTTTCCCAATACCACTAGTGAAAGCCACAGTCCTGCCACAGAGGGATTATTGCCACAGCTTAATTGCTCTCCTTACAAGGTGCCCTTGCCTCATTGCCAGCTCAACATAGTAATTATAGTGATCTTTAACTGAAGGACAGTATACCACTTTTTCACTTAAAATTCCTAGTAGCAGGACTTCCCTGGGGTCCAGTGGTTAAGACTTTGCCTTTGAATCAGGAGGTGAAGTTTCAGTCCCAGGTCAGGGAGCTAAAATTCCATATGCTTCAGGGCCAAAAAGCAAAGACATAAAATGAAGCAATCAATGTTGCAACAAATTCCATAAAGACTTAAAAAAATGGCTCACATCAAAAAATCTTTTAAAAAAATCTCTAAGTAGCTTCCCATCTCACTCAGATTAAAGTCTCTATAATGATTCTGCATGATAATAGCTTTCTGCTCTTTTCTCTTTCTTCTTTTCCACTGCGTCTCTTTGCTCAGGTACAGTGGCCTCCTGGATATTCTTCAAGTCACCAATTAACTTCCAATTAACTTGCCTCTGTGATTCTTTTTGCTTGGAAACTGTGCGCTCAGATGTGTGGGAGACAAACTCCATCACCTCCTCAGGCTTCTACATTGTTATCTGCTGGAAAAGTCTTCCTTGACTGTCCTATTTTAAATCAGATACTTATCCTTATTCTCCACACCAATTATCACCCTCTCATATACAGTAGATTTGATTTATTTTTTGACTACCCCCACTCGTGTAAACTCCATCAGGACAGGGCTTTTTCTCTGCTTTGTTCACTTCTATTATTCTCAGTGTAAGAATAGTGCCTGGAACATGATAGGCATTAGGTCATATTTGATGGGTATATAGATGAACACACATGCATGGGTTGTATTCTCTTACATGGTGGTAACCTAGAGGAGTCACTAGCTCCATTTGCTAAAAGTCACACTGGGGAGAAGGAGAAGATGGGTCTGAGAAATTGACTTTAAAAACATAAGAAACCATTGAGGAGGTTAAAGATTCCTAAGGTTTGGTTAGGGTGTAGAATGAGGATGTGTTGGTGTCTTGTGGTACTGTTACGAACTACTGCAAGCTGGGTGGCTTGGAACAGCAGTTTTCTCTGTCTCACAGTTGTGGAGGCTTGCGGTCACTACCAGGGCCATGCTTCCCTGAGTTTCTGGTGGGTGCTTCAGCGTTCCTGGGCTTGCATTCTAGTCTCTGCTTCCATTCTCTCATCATCTTCTCTAGTGTGTCCGTGTCTTCTCCTTCCTCTTCTCTGTCTCAAATCTCCCCCTGCTCTTCTCTTAAAACCATTTCTCATTGGATTAGACCCCAACTGGGATAATCCTCATCTCAAGATCCTTAATTTAATCAGATCTGCAAAATCTAAACGTTTGATGTCTACAGGGTAACATTAGGATAGGACTAATTTCCTGCTGGGCTACAAACTGTTGAAAGCAGTTGAGTATAGACTGTGTGTGCATGCTGAGTCACTTCACTCCTGTCTGACTCTTTGTGATACTTTGGTCTATAGCCTGCCAGGCTCCTCTGTCCATGGGAATTCTCTAGGCAAGAATACTGGAGTGGGTTGCTATGACCTCCTCATGAGGATCTCTCTGACCCAGGGATTGAATCCGTGTGTCTGATTCTTTGTGACCCTGTGGACTGTAGCCTGCCAGGCCCCTCTGTCCATGGAATTCTCCTCTAGGGGATCTTCCCAACCCAGGGATCGAACCCAGGTTTCCTGCATTGGAGGCAGATTCTTTACCATCTGAGTTACCAGGGAAACCCAGAGTATAGATCAGTCACTCTTAAAAAAATGACTCTTCCAACCTCTTCCTACTGCCTCAGGACTGGTGGATTATTATACAAAGAATTTTTCTCTTCCAATGATGCCACTTTTAAAGAGTTAAGGGAGATTTCAGAAAATTGCTTGATGGTATAAAATTAAATTGATAATATATAATTGCAAGATATCTGGAAATTCAGTGTTCATGAACTAAATAACATACTTCTAAGGAACTCATGAATCAAAGGAGAAATGAAAAGGGCAGTAAAATATTTTAAATTGAATTAAAATGAAAATGCAGCATATCAAAATTTGTGGGATATTATTAAAATATCACTTAAAGAAAATGTATATCATCAAAGTCACTCTGTTTTATAGTTTATAGCACTCCATTGTCTTCAGTTAACATTTGTTGGAGAAGAAAGAAGCTCTCAAACCAATGAATGCAGCTTCCACCTTAAGGCAAAAAAAGCAATTTAAACAAGGCAAGCCAAATAAAGGAAGTAACAGCTATCAAAACAGAAACCAATAAAATAGAAAACACACAAAAACATAGATAAAAATCAACAAAGCCAAATACTCGTTCTTTGAGAAGATAACTGCTATTGAGAAATCTCTAGCTGGATTTGTCAAGGAATAATAATAATTTAAAAAACCCCTAAATTACTAGGACCAGGAATGAGAGAGGTGGCATCACTTCAGATATCAAAATAATAAGGGAATATTTTGAAAACTATTTTGCCAATAAATTCGACAACTTAGAGGAAATGAACAAATGCCTTGAAAGATACAAACTACCAAAGCTCCTTTAAAAAAAAAAGATAATCTGATTATTTCTATGTCCATTAAAGAAATACAAAATTTAGTTAAGATCATTCCCATAAAACTCCAGAAAACTGGTGAATGCTACTAAACACTGAAGAAAGATAGTATAGAAGTCTATACAAACTCTTCCAAAAAACTGAAGAGATGGGATCTTGATTCTGTGAGGTCAGTATTACCCTGATACCCTTTTCCTGCCATGTGAGGTCAGCACCAGATTTTAGCAGCCTGCAACCCTGAGGAGAGCTTTCACCGGATCCTGATCAGGCTGGCATCCTGATCTCAGATTCCCGGCCTCCAGAGCTGAGAGGAATGAACTCCTGTTGTTGATAAGCCCCCCAATTTATGGTGTTTTGTTATAGCAGCTTGGAGTAACTTAGACACTGTATTACTTCTGCCCTGGTCTCCCTTTCTCCTATAGATAACAGCTTTTCCCAGTGCTTGGTTATCCATTCTTTTCTTTATTTTTTAACAGTTAAGCAAATATGTATACAAATAATTTTCCTATTGCACCATTCTACCTATGTTACATAAGGGGTTACATACTTGCATATATTGTTCTGCACCTTTTTACACTTAAAAATATAATCTGGGTGACCATATTATGCATATGTTTTTTCTTCAGTTTTTAAGCAGCTGCACAGAATTTCTTTGTGTAATTAGGGCTATAGTTTTTAAATGACCTTGTATTGAGACTTGGATAATTTCTAATCCTTTGCTAATGCAAACAATGCCGCTGTGAAGAACCTAGTGCTTTAGTTGTTTAACAATATTGGTAGCATATTTTTAGCTTGAATGTACTTAGCTGTTCAGTTGTGTTCAACTTTGCAACCCCATGGACTGGGGCCCACCAGGCTCCTCTGTCCCTGGGGATTCTCCAGGCAAGAATCTGGGAGTGGGTTGCCATGTACTCCTCTAGGGGATCTTCCCAACCCAGGGATTGAATCCAGGTCTCCCGCATTGCAGGTGGATTCTTTATTGTCTGAGCCACCAGGGAAGCCCATTTTATTTTTATTTTTTTAGTATAGGTACCTATCAGAAATTTGTTTCTAATACATTTCTAAATTTCAAAGGATAAATACATTTATTTTTGTTTTTGTTTAGTCGGTAAGTCGTGTCTGGGTCTTTTGTTACACCAGGAACTGTAACCTGCCATGCTCCTCTGTCCAGGGGTTTTCCCAGGCAAGAATACTGGAATGGGTTGCCATTTTCTCCCCCAGGGGATCTTCCCAACCTGAGGATTGAACCTGTGTGAGGTGGCGGAGGCGGCCGCGGAGGCCGCCTGCAGGAGCGCAGGCGGTGGAGGCGGGGTGGCCCCACGTCAGGGGCAGGGGCAGGGGCAGCGGCCGAGAGTGCCAGGTTGCGACGGTGCAGGAATGAGCTACCCCGCGTCCAAGGTCAGTGGCGGCTGGGAGGAGCTACCCCGCGTCTGAGGTCAGGGGCTGCAGCCGGGAGGAGACACCCTGCTTCCGAGGTCAGGGCGGCGGCCGGAAGGAGCTACCCCACGTCCGAGGCCAGTGGCGGCCGGGAGGAGACACCCCACGTCTGAGGTCTGGGGCGGCGGGAGAAGCCACCTCGCCCCCGATGCCAGGAGCGGCAGCTGAGAGGAGCCACCCACGCCCGAGGCCAGGGCCGGCGGGAGGAGCAACCCGAGGAGTGGTGGCTGGGCAGGCACAGGAGGGCCTAGAGGAGCTATCCTACGTTGAAGGTCAGGAACGGTGGTGGTAAGGAGATACTCCTCACCCAAGGTAAGGAGCAGTGGCTGTGCTTTGCTGGAGCAGCCGTGAAGAGATACCCCACGNTGGACGTGAGTCTGAGTGAACTCCGGGAGTTGGTGATGGACAGGGAGGCCTGGCGTGCTGCGATTCATGGGGTCGCAAAGAGTCGGACACGACTGGGCAACTGAACTGAATTGAACTGTCCTGTATTAGCAAGCAGATTCTTTACCACTCAGCCACATGGGAAGCACATATTTTTTCAGATATTGCCAAATTCTCTACAGGTATTGCAGCACCATTTTGCATTTGTAGAAGCTCTGGATAAGAGGGACCTATTTCTCCACTGTTTTATCCTCAAAGTATGTTGTCAAACTTTTAGATTTTTGCCAATCGTATATTAAGGAATGGTGTTTTGGTGTTGCTAAATGTTCATTTTTCCTATTATGAGCATCTTTTTTAGAATAAATATCCTTTTACATGTTTTTTCTTTTTGCATACCATCTGTTTATATCGTCTTGCTATTTTTCTATTAGATTGTTGGTATATATATATATTTTCATATTTCAGGGTCTCTGTATATTGATAGATTGCAGCTGTCTTTTCTCAGTTTCTCCTCTGCATTTGTGACTTTGCCTATAATATTTTTCCATATACAGCTTAAAAACTTTTTTTGGGTAGTTGAATTTATTATTGCCTCTGAATTTTGTATCATAGAATAATCGTCCCCATTTCACTTGTGTTTCTTCTAGTACATTTACTCTCCCCACCCCCTTTTAACATTTAGATCTGTGATCTATTTGGAATTTTCCTAGTGTGTGGATAGGCATTTGAACCTAATTTTAAAATTTTAATTGTATGCATCTTTCTCTTGATTGCTAATAATACACTGTTTTAATTATTATGCTAGTTTAGAATGTTTTATTATCTATTAGCGCTGCTTTGCTCAGCCATTAAAAAGAATGAAATAATGCCATTTGAAGCAACATGGATGCAACTAGAGATTATCATACTAAGTGAAGTAACTCAGAAAGAGAAAGACAACTACCATATGATCTCACTTTATATGGAATCTAAAAACAAAACCAACCAACCAACAACAAATCTTAAACTCATAGACACAGAGAACAGATTGGTGATTGCTGGGTGGCAAGGGGAGATGCACAAAACAGATGAACAGGAGGGTCAAAAGCATAGTGACTATAGTTAATAATATTTTACTGCATATTTGAAAGTTTCTAAGAGTACAAGTCCTCAGTATAAAAAAGAAAAAATTGTAACTATGTATGCTTATGAGTGTTAACTTGACTTATTGTGGTCAGCATTTTGTAATGTAGACAAATATTGAATCATGTTGTATACCTGAAACTAACACAATGCTGTATGTCAATTATACTTCAATAAAAAAATAAATTCTAAAATTGTGGGAAAAAACCCACCAAGAGTGTTTCCTCCTTAGGGTTTTTATAATTATACTACTTGGTCATCCTTCAGTCTGCGTATAAATGCCCCAGCTTCCCAGTCTCTGGCTGAGACAATTCTAGGAAATCATCTTCCACTTCTCAGACAGGGTTACACCCAGCTGCCTACATGGTTACTCTTCTCATTAACACCTCCTTTATTAGCTTTTTTCACTTCTTGGTCTCACTTCCTCAGTGACATTTACTGCAACCAAAGAGGCGATCAAGCCAGTTTCAGAAACCTCAGTCTCTCTCTCTCCTTCTCCCAAAAGGGATAAAAGTAACAACTTTATCTACCTCTGTTTCTTTCTCTCCCCAGTCCTTTTTCTCTGTACCACTGTTTACTTATCCATCTGTAAAAATGTCTTCTTTCTTGGTAATTAATAAGTAATCTATAGTTTATAGTTTAAAACTGTAAATTTGCCTTTGTCTGATAATTTCTCACCAGTAACTTTGGCATCCATTCATGAAACTGATTTGGATCAGTTGCTACTGTGAGAGTTACAAATCATTATTTACATTTATTAGTTGATCTTCTTAAAGAGGTAAGAGCTTTTGCTTCCTTTCCTTTTATTTTAATTTTGTATTGGTATAGATTCATGGAATTTTAAAACAAAATTTAATGTGTTATAATGCATTCCTTTCATTATTTACTTTATTGTCAAATTGTCCCACTGATTTCTATTTTCTTTTGACATGTCCCCATTTATTTTTGAAAATTTCCTTAGTTTTAGAAGTCCAGGATTCTTACAGTAAAGAAGAGTATTTGAAACGTGATGGAAGCACAAAATGGGCTCCAAGGGCACCAAATAGCTACCTGGTAGCTATTGTTTTTGTGTCCTTTTAGTGGCCATAACTAAGAAATAGATTTCTTCTTTTTTTTTTTTTTTTAGATTTCTTCTTTTATATCACGTACTAAAAATATTTCCTTATTTAGGATCATGATCTTAGTATAGGTTCCCAGAATTTGAGTGACTGGTTGAAATAACACAAACATTAAAAATTTGTGTATTTTTAAAAGGAAGGATAATTGCTTTATAGAATTTTGTTGGCTTCTGTCAAACATCAACATGAAAAAGACAAATATCTTTAAGGCTATTAATTCTTATAATAAACTTGTTCAGAAACTTTTATTTTGTGGGTACTTGCTTTGCTATATGTTTACCAGAATAGCATCTTATTTTTCCCCTAATTTTATCAACTATATAAAATAATTTATTGTAAATTCAACTCTTTTTGATTACAGAGAAATTTAGCATCTTTTTAGTTATGCTTCCTCTTTGGTGAATTATTTATTCTTGTCCTTTCTCTTTTAGCATTTGCAATAGTTTAAGATTATTTTTTTGGTTGTCTGTTTGACTAGGTATTGTGCATACTTAACCTGTGGACTTCTTTTTCTAACTCAATAGATTTTTCCAGTAAAACACTGAGAGAATTTTTTTCCTGGTTAATAATTAGCAAAAAATTCTGCAGAGTGATCAAATAAAAATCAAATATGAGGTATATGAGAAATAGGTTAAGCAAGTTACTTTTTTACTAATAGTGTCAAAGAATAATATAAAAACTTGATTTTCCTCATTCATGTTACTTTTCTTTTGTGAATGTGATTTCTTAAAAAATGAAACAGTTAAAACTTACAGGTTTTGTTATTTTCTTTTTCTTTTTGACTGAATCCCTAACCTTGCCCACACAGCCTCAAGATGTAGGTAAGAAATTTCCTTGTCTATCCCCTAAGGAATGACTAAGTTGGGCTAATTTCTCATTTTTAACTTTGGTTTCTTTCAGTTTAAATTTTCACTTGCTTCTTTTCTCCCTCTCCCTAGTTTACACATACTGATCAGATACCCTGATCTAACCTTTCCAGATATTGTGGTTTGGATCATATTACCCTATCTAATGACAGAGACAATTATCACACCCAGCAATCGGTCACCAGCATAATGGTAATATAAGAAGTGTTGCTGGGAGATACAATTTGGATTTGAAAATATTAATGCTTCTTGCAAATATGTGTAGTGTATGGAAACAGTGGAACATTAGACATGAGTTGAGATTTTACTGGAACTTTGGTCGTTTGTTGTATTTCCTAATTATGTGGGAAACACCTTAAGAGTATTCAGACCCTGCTTCTTCCAACTGTACACACTTGGTGAATTTTTAAATCCCTGCAAGCCTGTATATTTCCTCAAGCCTAGCTGAAGCAGTGTCAGCCTGGAGGAAAGTATGGCTTTTATATTTCTTCTACTCAAAGAGGGAACATTTTGACTTCATCTGTTTGGAAGTGGTTTTTTATAATCCCTCTGGCCTGAAAGGACCATCTTTTTGCAGTTCACCAAGGTGCTATAAGTGTTACCATGCCCTGAAGTTGTGGATGATGTCTTAATTTGGTACCCCCTGCAGTGCCTGGTGGGGCTTTCCTTGTAGCTCAGTCGGTAAAGAATCTGCCTGCAGTGCAGGAGACCTGGGTTCGATTCCTGGGTAGGGAAGATCTCCTGGAGAAGGAAGTGGCAATCCACTCCAGTATTCTTGCCTGTAGAATCCCCGTGGACAGAGGAGCCTGACAGGTTACAATCCTTGGTGTCACAAGAGTTGGACACGACTTAGCAACTAAACCACCACCACCACCACCACCACAGTGCCTGCTAGTGAATCCAGTCACAGGGCTTAAAGAAGGATAGTCATTTTTGAGTTTTCCTTCTCCTTTGCCCCTTGTAAAAACATGTTTTTAAAAAAGTTCTGTTGATTTTTGACTCCAATATTTTTGCATCCACATTTTCCTTTGCACTTCTGATACTCCTACCAAAATTCACGTCCTGCTGATTTCTCAACAGGACAGTTGCAAAAGTCTCCTAATGAGCTTCTTGATTTCCCCCTCTCCATCCATTCATTCTTTTTTTCATTTGTCTATTTGACAAATAGTTCTTCTTACTTTCTATTTGTTAGGTGCTGTGGGAGATCCAAGAACATCAGACATGGCTGGTATTTCTTAGTTTAGAGAAATGATGATATTACTATTCTATAGAGACATTGTCAGTGGCTCTTCTTGGTTTCTAGTTGAGGCCCAAACTCCTCAGCTTTATATGAAAGGCACACATAATCTGGATCCAGGTTCTTTCTATCTCTGGTTCCATTACTTTTCTTTATGACTCACTTTCTCATCAGTGGAAGATTAATTGATTAATTGATGTTCCCCAAACATCCAAGGATTCCTTACCTTTGTGCTTTTACTCACATCTTTCTCTCCACACAGAAAGATGAGCTTCCTTACTTCTCAGCTAGCTGAAATCTGGACCTTTTTTAGGCTAAACTTATATACCCCTCCTCCTATAATCCTTTTCTGGTTCCTCACCCAGAGACCATAAGCATTCTTGTTATATGTTGTTTTTGTTCAGTTGTTCAGTCATGTCCGACTCTTTGCCACCCCATGGACTGCAGCAGGCCAGGCTTTCCTGTCCTTCACCATCTGCTGAAGCTTGCTCATGTCCACTGAGTCAATGATGCCATCCAACCATCTCATCCTCTGTCATCCCCTTCGCCTCCTGCCTTCAATCTTTCCCAGCATCAGGATCTTTTCTAATGAGTTGGCTCTTCGTATCAAGTGGCTAAAGTCTTGGAGCTTCAGCTTCAGCATCAGTCCTTCCAATGAATATTCAGGATTGATTTCCTTTAGGATTGACTAGTTTAATCTCCTTGCAATCCAAGGGACTCACAAAAGTCTTCTTCAATACCACAGTTCAAAAGCATCAATTCTTCAATGCTCAGCCTTCTTTATGGTCCAACTTTCACATCCATCCATGACTACTGGAAAACCCACAGCTTTGACTATACAGACCTTTGTCAGCAAAGTAATGTCTGTGCTTTTTAACATGCTGCCTAGTACCCACTTTACTGTAGAATATCATATACATTCTACATTGGATTACAGTCATGTTCATGAGTTACCTGCACTATGAGAGTATTTAGGAAGTCAAGGTCCAGGGGAGATGTTTCACTTATCATTGATTGCCTCATAGTAACCAATGCAATACTTTGAAAAAGTAAAGACTCCATGAAAATAGCCCGTATGAACAAATACAAATGTGTTCTGATAAGTATATACTTATTGGAAGGGACCAGTGGTGTTAGACTAGTTTAGAGATCACCTAAATATCTGAGTCTGGCTAGCACCATCGTTTCAGAAAAGGTGATGGCACCCCACTCCAGTACTCTTGCCTGGAAAATCCCATGGCTGGAGGAGCCTGGTAGGCTGTAGTCCATGGGGTCGCAAAGAGTCGGACATGACTGAGCCACTTCACTTTCACTTTTCACTTCATGCATTGGAGAAGGAAATGGCAACTCACTCCAGTGTTCTTGCCTGGAGAATCCCAAGAATGGGGGAGCCTGGTGGGCTGCCATCAATGGGGTCGCACAGAGTCGGACACAACTGAAGAGACTTAGCAGCAGCAGCAGCAGCAGCAGCATCATAATTTACACTACCATCAACATGCCTGACATCTCTTGCTCGGCACAACTGTAGCATTATATCGCTTAACAATGAAATTTCATGCTACTTTTCTAGTCATACCTGTTATCTACCATGGAAACGGTGCTTGTGTTTGATGGTTGTGGCTGGGGAGCCATCAATAGTAAATCTAAAGTCTGGCGAGTTTGAGATTGAAAGTGTAAGTGTAGTTGATCAGTCATGTTCGACTCTTTGCGACCCCACAGACTGTAGCCTACCAGGCTTCTCTGTCCATTGGATTTTCCAGGCAATAGTACTGGAGTGGATTGCCATTTCCTTCTCCAGGGGATCTTCCCAACCCAGGGCTCGAACCTGGGTCTCCCGCATTGTAGACAGACGCTTTACTGTCTGAGCCACCAGGGAAGTCTTGAGTTTGAGATTAATTGAAGCCAATTCAACTTAATGAATATTTTAAAGCACATAATCAACTGTGATTAAGATGTCTCTTCTTCATACTAAATATGCTATTTTTTCTATATCATTTTTATTTTACACTTTTAAAATATGTTACATATAGTAATTTATTGGTAAAATATTAACACCAGGATATATAATAACTTAAATATCTTTGCTTTCAGATGATGTCAGAATCACCCAGAAATTTATAGAGGATAACGTTGGTTATATGTGAGTTCCTCTAAACTTGTTTTGATGATGATGGTGTTTACTATAAGCTTATCTGACATCTTCCAGAATTATTAATGCTAATATATTCATTAAATACATGCCATTAAAAAGTGAATACTGTATTAAAGAAAAATTCAGATGAGGCAATTGAATTGTCAAGAAGTTATAAAACTTAGAGACCTCACATTTTGATAATTTTCTAAGTTAGTCAGCAAGTGGGTGTTCCTATGAGATTTTGGTTGGACATAACTGGAAATTCTGCAGGTCATCATTGTGTACTCTGTGTGGACTGTTGCAGCACCATCATTGCATTTGCTCAATATATTCAGGAGGCATCCTTTGAAGAAGTAGAAATGTTGGTAAAAACCATGACAGGATACAGAGATAAATGCTTGGCTGACAGGACACTCCCAGAGTGTTCAAAATTAGCTGTAAGTAAATTGTTTGCATTTCTTAAACAAACAAGCTTATTTGTCAACACTGAGAGAATTTTTGGCTAGAAAATATAGAGAGATGCTCTATGCTTTTGTTGTTACTTTGCCTGACTTCAGTATTTAGGATAAGGCACTTTCTTAGGGGAGATGCAATTCTGTGTACTGATGCATAGGAGACTTGGCTGTGAGCTTGCAGTCCACCATAAGTATACAGGCAGGAGACTAAAGCAATAGCCTGGCAAAGTGCACAGAAGTAAAGTTAGTTTCTTTACGTGCCTCTCAATATGTACTCTACTGTCACACCCCCTTTTCTTAGCATCCTCCCAATAGAGTAACCACCTGCATCTCTAGAAAGCTATTACTAAACATTACCACTAAATACTTAAGCCCATTACACTCTGACCCTGTTACCTTGAGAGAGAGAGAAAAAAAAGCCACTATGTAAGGGAGATGTAGGCAGAAGAGAGATAGGAAGAGGTTAAGGGGACTCAGGATAGGATAGAGATTCCCTAAGTGTAGGATGGTTGTCAAGGCTGTGGGTAGAGATGCTTTGCTGGTAATATTGGGAACATCCTGGAATCTCTCAAAGAGTGACACTCTCCACTCATTGTTTCCATTATGTCATCTCAGAAGCCTGAAAAATGTTGCAATGAATAAAATGTGTCTTTTCCTTTTCTGTTGTCCAGAATGAGGTTTTACTGGAAAATATATGTGCCATGGAGGGACTGCCACAAAAGTATAACTTTTCACACTGCTGCCGTAAGGCTGACTTTGAAAGAAGACTCTGTTTCTCCATAATAAGAAAGCTGATATAGCATTTTTGCCTCCTCTCCCTACTCTGGATCCTGAAGAGAAATGCCAGACTTACAAAAATAACAGGGAATCTTTTTTGAATAAGTAAGTTTAATTTTAGTAGAAAAACCATCTAATTGAAGAATTATTCTTAGGCTAAATTCAGTATCTATTCCAAAGGAACATAGCTGGGTATACGGATAAATTAGTTTATTCAACATGCATTTGTGTGTCAGATTCTGTGGTCATTGTTGAGAAGATGGACAAGATATGAAACCTGCTTTCAAGATCCTTTCAGTAATGATGTGTGTTTTCTAATGGGATAAGCCCCAGAACCCAAGTGTGTGCGTGGTACGAAAGCAGTACTGGAGGAAATATACGGTCTTTCAAAAGGGAAGGTGCAGCTTTTACCAAAGATAAATATTAAGTCAATGGATGTTTAGCAGTGCAATAGTTGTAGAAGCAAAGACTTTTTCTGGAAAGCTTAAATCACAAAGTTTTCTTTTTACATTAAGTGATTATGATCTCTGAATCTCAGATGGAGTCTGTATAGGTAGCTGTTCTTTGAGCATGACAAGGAGCACTGCGGACCATCTGGCATCATGGGGAAGAAAAGAGAATAGCCAGGGCCTTGCATTCATGATTAGGACTGCAATCGTCATTCTTATTTGGGAGTTGGCAACTTCAGTGGTATGACATTTTTGGAAACTCAGTAATGTTGCCTTCCTCTGAAGCCTTCAGTAATGGGAAATCCTTCTTCCTCTCACCTTTACTTTTGCAACTTGATCTTGTCTTTTTTAATCTTCTCTTTCCCTTCCCTTGTCTACCATTCCTTCACTTCTTTCCTGTTCCCACCCCTTCCTTCCTTTTGAAGTTATGTTTATGAAGTTTCCAGAAGGAACCCCTTCGTTTTTGCTCCTACGCTTCTAACTGCTGCTGCTCGTTTTGAGGAGATGACTAAAACATGTTGTGAAGAACAAGAAAAAGCTAACTGCTTTCGAACAAAGGTGGGCATTCCATTATTCCATTTACTATTAAATATATTCATTCCAGTTAACAAAGGTAGGTATTACACTTATTAAAAGGACCGGGAGTCACCCGAAATTGTAGATCTTTACTTAAAATTAAATTATAGCAAAAGAGTTTTTTACCACTTATCAGCTGTTCTCTTGTCACTTTCCCTGTTTTTTCAACCCATTCACCACCTGCTAACTGATCTAAATTTCTTATTACTTGAGACCTTTGAAAAATTGCCCATTTCTAGGGTCTCTCTTCTGGTTTTGTCTTCCTTGTAAATTGGAAGGAAACACTAGTGAGTAACGAGGGTAAAAATAACATTTTACCTTCTATCTTGGACAAGTCCTAAACCATATAAGTGAATCATCCTGGTAGAGAGGGACAAGCTTACTGCACACTGCACTTCCCAGCACGTGTAATTTAGTCATCAGGAAGACTGGCTTTGCTTTTATAATGTGCCACACATTTGTATTTATTTTGATATACATATTTCCTGAGATAAAAAAAAAACCCATAGGTTTTCTATTTCTGAGGAAACATTGAGATTGTTTGGTTGACATGTGGTTAGGAAATAAAAGAATAGTGGGATTTTTCCACTTACTTCAACAGAATTTTCTCTTTATCCCCCAGGCAGAACCTTTCATATACTATTTAAAAGCGTTGTCTTCTTATCAAAAAAATGCCTGTGGGGCACTTATGAAATTTGGACCACAAATCTTACGATCTATGTGAGTTTTATAATCTATCTTTTGTTTCTATTTGGATTTTTTGTGTGTGTGTGTTCCATTTTTGTTAAATTATTGATGACTTTTGATTTATTCTCTTCTTAGATCCTCAGGGGTTTTGAGGTGGGGGTTAATCTGCTTGGATTGCTTAGAACCAGGACATTACATCAGGAAGAGAGAAGCCCTGAAATGTGGGGAGACCCCAGTGAGAAAGAAGGCTACTTCTGAGTTAGTTTTTGGTTAGTTGGGAATCTGAATGGGTCTGGGAGTTCCCAATCAGAGTTTTAAAACCCCTGAGTGCTTAAACATGACTTATCTACCCATCTTTGACTTTAATAACTAGGAAACTATCTTCTAGGGATACAGTTTATTTCACATTTTAAGCCAAAGAGCAATGGTACTAGTGCAATGTTTTGTGAGAAATTCTGAGATTTCAAATAGATCAGTTAAAAGGGGTGCTGTGATGAACTATCTGTGCCTGCCATGGACTCACAAGAAGAAATGGTGGCCCTTAAAAAATGTGTTTTGCTATAACAATTGTGGAAGAGGGCATATCTTTCAGACCTTTTTCTCCCCCTAGTCCTAGAACTAAAACTCAAAATATCAACCTAGGATTTTCAAAATGATCATGTGGGCCAAGTAATGTATAAACAGTTATTTGGAAAAGTCATTGGTGAAAAAACAAGGATACCAATGCTTACTTGCAGCTATTTATACTGTATTAGCAAAGAACTTCCTCTCGTCTATTTGTTGTTCGAGTTGTTTTAGTGGTTTATCAATTCTGTTTCCAGAAACATTGCTATACTTAGTCAAAAATTCCCCAAGATTGGATTTAAGCAACTTACCTCCCTTCTAGAAGATGTTTCTTCCAAATATGATGGATGCTGTGAAGGGGATGTTGTGCAGTGCATCCGTGGCAGGGTAAATATTCTATAAAACCAAGCAAAAATAGTGATTTCAGGGTGGCTATTTTTTATTCTTAAGTTGCCTTAATGTGTGGGTACTTACTACAATAAAATCATAATGTTAATAAATTGGGAATAACAGATAGCACTGCTCCTCCATCCATGGGATTTTCCAGGCAAGAGTACTGGAGTGGGGTGCCTTTGCCTTCTCCGACAGATAGCACTACTATGTATAAAACAGATAAACAACAAGGACCTCCTGTTTGGTACAGGGGGCTACATTTAATATCTTGTGATAGCTTCTAATGGAAATGGAAAAGAATCTGAAAATATAATGCGTAGTCTTTTACATATATGTTCAGTTTTATATATATATATAATGGCACCCCACTCCAGTACTCTTGCCTGGAAAATCCCAGGATGGAGGAGCCTGGTGGGCTGCAGTCTATGGGGTCGCTAAGAGTCAGACACGACTGAGCAACTTCACTTTCATGCATTGGAGAAGGAAATGGCAACCCACTCCAGTGTTCTTGCCTGGAGAATCCCAGGGATGGGGGAGCCTGGTGGGCTGCCATCTATGGGGTCACACAGAGTCGGACACGACTGAAGCAACTTAGCAGCAGCAGCAGCATATATGACTGAAACTAATACACATTGTAAAACACCTATACTTCAATAAAAATTGTTAAATAATAATATGAACCAAATAAAATAAAAAATAAAGTATTAACAAATGAGACCAAATAAAGCATTGGAGTTTTTAATGAATGAGATTGCTTTTAGATTACTTAGTTGATTCTATTTTATGTGACTAAATGCACATGACATAGTCCCCAGGAATTTAGAATTTGTGAACATTCATTCAGCCAGACTAAAGTTTTCTTTAATATTGCAAATACTCTTTTAGAGATATTAGAAATTAACAGTAAAGCTCAGAAAACTACTGGTGATCTTTATGTTTTTAAGAGTTGCTTTCTCTGAGTTTCTTCAGCATACTTAGGAACAATCTTTTCAAATAAGTGAATATGTTCATTTAAAATAACTCTTATTGTAGTCTTTAAAGTGATTCTCTAAGGACATATACTGGTAAATATAATAGTGACCTAGTTGAAGTTGTTCATGCATACGAAGGTAACATAATTTCATTAAAAATAATCCTGATTTCTTAGTTGAAATTAGTTTTTTTTAAGTGATTTTTAAAATTAGTCTTACTGTTTTAAATTCAAAAAAAAATCATGCTCATTAGATAACTTGAATTTTGGAGTATGAAGATATATAAATTTTATTTCAAGCAATGGACAATAGATGTCCCTAAGAATTATTTTGTCCTTAAATTTATTGCAATGAAAAGCAGTCTCACTCACTGTTTATTTGTGTATTATTTGGTCACTTATAGGGATGTTGGATTTATAATATTGAATATAATGTACTAAATTAGGAATAATTGAAGAGTTTTCTGTGAGGTTTGGAGCTGAGACTAAGGTATCATATTATATTTTTAATATCCTTTTTTGATGGCTTTATGTAGAAATAAGAGCAATTGAATAGTATACTTCATTCAAAACAGAAATGAAATTTCAGAAAATAAATGATGTGTTGTCCCAAATAATGATAGCCTTAGGTGAGATGTATATTTGTTTGCAAAGATGGACTCCCTGGTTCTATGTGGTTTGCTGGAAACATGGTATAAACCTCCATTCCATTTCTCATCTCAGCCTCGAGCTCCATCTCATTCCTCACCTTCAGTGTTCCCCAGAATAAGACTCCACGTAGGGGAACAGCTTGAGCAGAGTCAGAGTGTCTGGAATAGTACAGTGCTTTGGTGAAACTCATTGTAGTTCATGTGAAGCTGGAACAGAGAGTAGGAGAAATGTGCAGACTCATTGTGAAGAGTCTGGAGGAAGAAGCAGGGGTTAGACCACCTTTAAGAAAAATCCAGCTAATATGTAATAAATGTATGAGTCTATTTTTCATAATTATATCATCTAAAATCCTAAGAAATCAAGCTTGCATTAAAATGAAAGGTCATTGTATTAAATCAATGCAAAATTTAATTAGCTATCAAATTAGTTGATGAAACAATTCTAGATTTTGTAGATATGGTTGGTTCTGCATTCCATTTATGAAGGACAATCTAGCCCTGAAGAACTTATGAAAATAAAGTCATTTCTCATTCTTATTTGATACAGAGCAAGGTTATGAGCCATATTTGTTCAAAACAAGATTCCATCTCCAGCAAAATCAAAGACTGCTGTGAAAAGAAAATACCAGAGCGTGGAGAGTGTATCATATACTCCAATAAAGATGATAGACCAAACGACTTATCTTTAAGAGAAGCAAAATTTATTGAAAGTGACAATGTGTGTGAGAAACGAGATGCTGACCAAGCGAACTTCATGGCTGAGTAACATACCTCTATATTGACATTTATAAGGCAAACAGAAACTTATGACTTGATCTATTTGGTTAACTTGGGTGGAAGATATAGGAACCATTTAAATCATTGGGTATACCACATAATTTTTAAAAATCATGATTTTAGATTGTAATCTTTTTACATTATTTTAGAAATTGCAACTGCACTATGACAGTGATGGCTAACATTTATTGAGTACTTGATATGTGCCAGACAGTGGGCTAAGTACAGTTTATCTATTTTAATTTTCACAGCAGTCATTTAAAATAAGCATGATTTCTCCCAATTTTCAGAAGTTAAGGAAAGTTTCAGGGAAGTTATGTAATTTGTTTAAGGTTCACAGTTAAAATATGGCAGACTAGATATGATCCAAGAGGTCTGACCTAAGAATTTGCAGGCTTGTCTGCCACACTCTCCCCTGCCTTCTCCCCCAACTCCTACCACTGTTTAGCTGACTTGGAAGCAAAAGGACTAGATTTGAATCCTAGTAGAATCATTGGGACAAGTTAACCTGTCTGTATTTTAGGAATTGTATATAAAATTCATATGAGAATATTTAGTCATTCAAAGTTTGTCAGTAATAACTCTAGGTTGACCAAAAAGTTTGCTCAGATTTTTTTCTGTAAGATGTTATGGAAAATCTCAAATGAACTTTTTGGCCAACTCAATATAATCCAAGGGCTTTACCAAGTTAATCAGGGGTTTTGCCTCCAATAAGCTTTCATCAAAGAAGTGTGATGTGGAAAGAGACAGCCTCATAAATATATGAGTGCAAGAAACACTCTTTAATTTCTGAAAGCACTAGACCACAGGCAATATGAGGATAGAAGAGGAAGTCCTTGGGAACTCTGAAAGTCTTGACAGGAGGAGGTACTTGAAGAAATGCTGATAATCTGGATAGAAGGGGCAGAACACTGATAGAGGTGTGAAACTGCGTGGTGTGTATGTGGTTGTGCTAGGATTTCTGCAGTGAGAGAAGAGGGTAGGGAGAGGCACATGGGGTCAGATCACCCAGATATGCTAAGTAACAAGATGCCACCGAAGGGTTTTCATCGAAGAATAAGGAAGACAAAATCACTTTTGTCTTTTAGAAACTTCATCTGGAATGAATCCCAGTTTGGGGCTTAGGTGGTTGGTAAGTAGTTTTCAGACTCAATGAGATGGGAAGTATGGGGGAAGGTTTGTGGGAAAGAGAAACTATTTGTATTTGACCACACTGATTTCCCAGGTGGCGCTAGTGGTAAAGAACTTGCCTGCCAGTGCAAGAGGCTTAAGAGATGAGGATTCAATCCCTGGGTTGGTTAGTTCCCCTGGAGGAGGGCATGGCAACCCACTCCAGTATTCTTGCTTTGAGGATCCCATGGACAGAGGAGCCTGGCGGTCTACAGTCCATTGGGTTGCAAAGAATTGAACACGACTGAAGCAATTTAGCCCACACGCATTGACTTTGAGGTGTCTGTGAAGTAATGCAGTGGAAATATCATAAGAGGATTTTCTATATGAACATGGAATTCTGGAAGGATGTCTGGATTGAAGATACAGGTTATTGAATACTCAACCAAATTTTCAGTGCTTTGCATCTTTTAATTAATTTAATTTTCAAAACAAACTTCTGTGGTTAGAATACTTTCCACAATCATCATTTTGCAGGCAAGGAAACTGAAGCACAGAGGTTAAGTAACTTGCTCCAAAGTCACACAACTAATATCTGGTAGAGCGAGGGTTCAAATGCAACCATTGTGGCTCCAGATTCCTGTTCTTATAACCACTGAGCTCTATTGCTTCTCATGAATCATCGATGCTCAGTCAAATTAAACTAAACCATTGAGGCAGGGCATTTCACTTGTACCTGACATAGACTTGCTAAATGGAAGCAGTTTTCATCCTTATCCTCATGTCTCATCATCTCCATCATCATCACCATGACAATGAAGATAGGATGGGAAGCATGGGGAGAAATGAGAGCAGCGATGAACATGCTGAACCAGAAACAGTTTACGGTGCAGTTTTTCTGGATGCCAATATTTGATGCGAGACCTCAGTGGATCTGCCACGCTAGGGGTTTTCTTCTAGGGGTTTTTGTTCACAATTTTTGGTGGTGAGATTTTAGGTGCAATTTTATTTCTGAGGAAAAGTTCATGGCTTTTATGAAATATTAAGGGGAGCCCTTGATTCTCTGAAGTTAAACACCATTGCTTTAGAATATGAGACTATATCTTACAACTGGGACTGAGAAGGTAAATGGAGAAGAGGAGAGATGTCAGAAAAGCCAAGATTAATCAAGAGAAAAAGGCTACAAGACAAAAAGAGATGACAAAAGTCCCTTGAAAAACTTTTGTGACGTATGATTCTCACAAAACATAGATCATTTTTACTTAATTTGAAAGAATAAAGATGATATTTCTATGAAGAAAATTGTAAATAGCACAGGGTAGTTAAAGAAAACAGCTTACTTGAGAAACAAGTTGGCTTGGTTTAAAAAAGAATGAAGTAGGTGTCCTCTGGGACCTAGGTTCAAATTTTACAAAGTGAAAGTGTTAGTTGCTCAGTCGTATCTGGCTCTTCCTGACCTACAGACTGTATAGCCTGACAGGCTTCTCTGCTCATGGCTCCAGGCAAGAATACTGGAGTGGGTAGCCATTCCCTTCTCCAGGGGAATCTTCCTGACCCAGGGATCGAACCCAGGTCTACCTGCATTGCAGGCGGACTCTACTGTCTGAGCCATTAGGGAAGCCAATAGCTGAGAGCTTTACTGGGCTGAGACAGTTTCCTCAGCTGTGAAATACTACTTATTTTGAGGGCTAAGTGAAGTTAAATAAGACAGTGTTTTATACAGGCTAGGAAGCCAATATTTGTCTCCTATGCCCAAAGCTTGATCCAATGCCTCGCACCTACTAAGGGCTTAATAAGTGTTAGCCTCTTCCTTTCCCTTTCCCACTTTGTCCTCTAATCACACCCACCTGTACCCTTATAACGCCTCACTGAGGCCATGGAAACGACTGCCAATGATTTGGACCTGCAGGGGTGATTACTCCCATAACTGACAAGTGACAGGATGAAGTAATGGGCAAAGTCGGCTCCACAGTCTCTCCCTAGGTGCGCCAGGTGTGAGAGAAGCCATATTCCCCAAATCTCAAGATGGAGGTCAAATGCATTTTCCAACAGAATTATACTTGATATGCATTTCCTAAAGTATTGGTAGCATGATCTATTTCTGATGCTTTATGGATAAAATTATTTTAACAATGAATGATAAACACCTCTAACCATTCTATCCCTCCAAGTAAAAAACATTGCTATTTTAAAACATAATATGGAAGAAAATCTTTGTAACGTGGTCTTTTTTGTCAAAATGTCCTCTTAAGCCACTCCTTCGCCAGAGAAAGATGAAACAGGATTTGAAGGCAGACTCAGTAATAAAAGGTCTCCCCAGAGTAAAAGATAGCAGGATTTGGTGTTTTGCTCTTTCTTGAAGTTCTAATGTACAAAATATTTTACACATCACAGGTTTCTTTATGAGTACTCAAGGAGACATCCAGAACTGTCCACACCAGAGCTGTTAAGAATTGCTAAAGTATATGAGGATCTCCTGAAAGAGTGTTGTAACATGGAAAACCCTCCTGAGTGTTACCGTCGTGCGGTAGGTGCCATCCCAGTAGGCTCAGAGAATTAAACAAACAAAACAGCAAACACTTAAAAACTATCAAATTTTATTATGGTTCAGAGGGTAGAAAATGTGATTGACCAATCTGAGTCTATCTAAAATTCAGTGTAAACTGATCACTGCGAAGACCAACATCATCTCTTTGGGTGACACATAATGTTTAGAACTATGAATCCTGTGTGTTGAGGTAAAAACTCTTCTGATTAAATATTTATATTTTTATTTATGTGCTCTTATGTTTTCTTGAGCCATCTTGGAATTTTTATGATCATAAAAATAATAAATGATTATTAAGGATGATTAAGAAATTATTAAAAGTTATAAAGAAAAAAGTAAAAGCTCTGATTCTGTCCTCAATAAATACCTTTAATTAACATTTTTTTCATTTTTTCTATGCATATATGAATCTATTTATACATATGTTTAAAAATAAGATTGGGATAATATTTTCTGAAGAAAATTTTGGATTTTTTTTATTTATTGTCATAAAAAACATTTTACATTATTAAACAGACTTCAAAAAGATTTGCTTTATTTTACAAGATGGTATTCCATCTTAATAATATGTCTAAATGCTCTCTTACTATATCTTTGACATTTTGGACATTTATTTAGCTTTTTAAAAATTTTATAAGTGACCCTAAATAACTCATTTCATTCATCTCCATTAATAGTTATGACTATTTTCTTAATCAGAAGGAAAATTACTACATCAAAATATATAGACTTTAAAATAAAAAAATAATTGATACAAATGACTAAATTGCTACCTAGAAAGTTATTGCCAGCATATAGTCCAATATAGTGTTTCATCCTCACCTTCAACACTGCACATGAAAACTGACTTTGCTAAATAGTGACTGTGTTTTAAGAATTTAGTTGACTTTTGTAACTTTTTAATTTTATATTGACATATAGTTAATTAAAAATGTGATAATGTCAAGTGCATAGCATAGTGATTCAATTAAACATTTAAGAATATATTTTATAATGGAGCTAAGCTTTTCCTATATGGTTTTAGCTACTGTATTTATAATTTCCTGTGAACAGTTTGTTCACATCTTTTACTGATTTTCTTGTTGAAATTAGTGTGTTTTTAATATCAGTTCATATGCATATTTGTGTATTAAAGAAATTAATTATTTGACATTTTTTATTTGCTTCTCATTCAATTGATATGTGTTGCTTTGCTTTGCTTAAAACATTACTCCCAGTTGCCAAAAATGCCAGTTTATACCCATTCAAAATTGAGCAAGAAGTAAGAAGACTTGAGTTTTGTCCAGCTTTGCCACTGTCTCTAAATGAGGTGGTCTGTTCCTGATCCTTAAATGGATCCTAGTGCTAGAAAATTCTTTTTATTATATGAAGATACAATTCATTTTTTAGCATCCATCCACTGGTGTGTAGTTTTCTCCCTGGTGGCCACTTAGTTGGTGTACAACTTTATGCTATGTGAAAGTTTGTCAAATATTTGAAAACAATTATTGGAGGTTTCGGAGAAGGCAATGGCACCCCACTCCAGTACTCTTGCCTGGAAAATTCCATGAATCGAGGAGCCTGGTGGGCTGCCGTCCATGGGGTCGCTAAGAGTTGGACTGAGCAACTTCACTTTCACTTTTCACTGTCATGCATTGGAGAAGGAAATGGCAACCCACTCCAGTGTTCTTGCCTGGAGAATCCCAGGGACAGGGGAGCCTGATGGGCTGCCGTCTATGGGGTCGCACAGAGTAGGATACGACTGAAGCGACTTAGCAGTAGCATTGGAGGTTTTAAATTCCAATTCTAAATGATTAAAAAGATGGTATAAAAAAGATATATGTGATTAAAAGTGTTCTGTAAGCAACACTTGCCTATTGGGTAATTCTAGGCAAGTCACTTGACTTCACAGGACCAGATGACTTCTCTGGCCACTTTAAAGGGAAAATCTATATGATCATTGTCAGGATCAGATTTGAATTCCACTTTGTAGACTTTAAAGCTCTGTAAAATATACAAGGTAATGATGATGAAAATTTAAATTTCCGCATTTTGACAAACACCATATCTATATATCTAACTATAATTAAAAAGATTCAAATTCTAACATACATATATAGAAAACTACCCTAAATTAGTGACTAATTTATGATAATGATAGTTTGAAAATACTATGTAAGTATAAAAAAAGAAATTAGACAAGTCAACATCAATCTTATGATTAAATTTATGATTAGATAAAATTTTCAAAAGCATGATTGTTTTTATTTTCAGGAAAATAGATTCAATGAGACAACAGAGAAAAGCTTCAAGATAGTACAACGAGAATGCGAAAATTTTCAGAATTTGGGGAAGGATGACTTGAAATACCAGTAAGTTGTTCGAACAAGCAGGTTAACCCTTGTGACCAGGATAAAATAAAGATGGCCACAAAGTGTCAAAAATTTAGCTCAGCCCTTTTGTAATGAATTCATAAATTCTGGGAAAGAATAATATCACAGGAGTTAAGAATTCACATTGAGCTGTCATTTTAAAACTTATCAGAAATCAGGCTAGAAATGGAAGAAATATTGGATTTTGGACAAATTGATTATCTAATGCTTTAGTTTTTGTTTAGACTTATCTTTTTTACTCTAAACCCAGAATTGCTGGATTTTGCCCCATTTCAGGCATGGGGAATGGAATGCAGCCAACTTGAGTTTGTTATATTTTCCCAAGGAAAAGATGCTCTTTCCAAGATTTAAGCCCATCTTATGGAGTTTAAAGAAATAATTTTGGATTTGCTTCAGTTCAGTTCAGTTCAGTTCATTTGCTCAGTCGTGTCCAACTCTTTGTGACCCCATGAATCGCAGCACGCCAGGCCTCCCTGTCCATCATCAACTCCCGGAGTTCACTCAGACTTGCGTCCATCGAGTCAGTGATGCCATCCAGCCATTTGCTTAACACTTTAATATTTGTTTTTTAAGTACTTTGTGAATATTCATGAATAATATGAAGTTTTTTCTGAATTCTTAAAATTAGTTATCATGCTAATGTATTGTACATTGAAACCAAACATCTTCAAAACAAAACACAGTTTAAAAAATATGTTTTCACTATTTCTAGTTGGATTGTTAGCTGGAGCTCATCCCATGAAAGATCTTTGTTTCTTGCTTCCTTCATCTCAGATGATCTTTTTCCAACATGTATTTATTAAATTTTCCCTTTGAAATGTTTATTTACAGTGCAAGGGATTTCAGTAGGATTTTACATACTAGCTAGCCAAGATACTTGCTGCCAAGGCGCTCCTATCATCACAGATGACACACGATGGGCAAATCTGATAGTTTCTGAATTGTCATGAAATTAGAAGGAAGCCCGTATTCAGAGATCTATAGGAGTCAGGATGCAGGAAAATGGGGGGTGAAGAGACTAATCTCTACCGTTTGATGTCACATGGCCCTTCCATTGGTTGTCCCTAGCCTTGCAGGGTTGGGGTTTCAGGTGGCTTATCAAGGGAAGATGAGCTTCTGCTTTTGTTCAGAACAGACATATGCTCTTTCAGCTACCTCATCAATCTCCGAAGCTAGCCCCTCAGCTCTCCACTGAAGAACTGACCTTTCTTGGCAAGGAAATGGTGATAGCTTTGACCACCTGCTGTACCCTGAGCGAAGAGTTTGCCTGTGTTGATAATTTGGTGAGCCTGGCCCACATACCTGACTGTTCCTAAAAAGAAAAACAAAAAAGATACCTGCACTCATTGATTTTAAAGTGATTGTCTGTCTTCCTCTTTCCATTATTTTTAACATTGTTAAGCAAGGAATGTCAAGTTTTATCTCTAGCTCTCTGTGTCAAAATCCTGAGGAACTAAAGAGAATGTCTTGAATAGTTGCTTGGGGGTCTCCAGATCATCTTTCTTACTTCTTTTTTTTTTTTTTTTGACTGCACTGAGGCTTTGTTGCTGCATGTGAGCTTTCTTTACTTGCAGCGAGTGGGGGCCACTCTCCAGTTGTGGTGTATGGGCTTCTTGCTGTGCTGGCTTATGTTGTTGCAGAGCAGGGGTTGTAAAGCATGGGCTTCAGTTGGGATGCATGGACTTAGCTGCCCTGCAGCATTTGGGATCTTAGTTCCCAGACCAGGGGTCAAATCCGTGTCCTGTGCATTGACAAGCTGACTCTTAACTACTGGACCAACAGCCAAGTCCCATTTCTTCTTATTTATACTAGAAGTAATTTGTTAGAGCAAATGACTTGGAATCATAGTATTGTTTCAGGATGACAGAGAAAACTTCATAATTTTAAGCAACACTGTGAATTCTCCTTCTTGTCCCACCATGTCAGTAAGAGAATTGCTGCTTCCAGTCTAGTTTGGGTTGGGCATATCTCTTTAGGTCTGGGGTGGCCCATATGTGGGGGGCATCCCAGGAGGGGACTAAATCTAAGGGTCACTGTGTCCTGGGGATGCTTTCAGTTAGCTGTTTGTAGCTCTCAGCTTGAAGTCACAAATTTGTATATACGTTAAGCTTAATCTACAGGAATTTAAATTACTATGGTTTGAATTTTTGTTATAATGCCATTTAGTGTTTCAGCCTCTATTTTTTTTTTTTTGTGCATAGTGTCATGTTATGATTGCAGAGGCTTTCCTAAGTTGACAGTGATATTAGAACAAACTAACAATTCATCTGCCATATTTCAAAACCCCATTGCAACTTTCATTGGTACAGGTGGATTTAGTTCTTGGAGAGCTATGTGGAATAAATGAAAATCGAAATATCAACCCTGCTGTGGACCACTGTTGTAAAACAAATTTTGCCTTCAGAAGGTCCTGCTTTGAGAGCTTGGAAGCTGATAAAACATATGTACCTCCATCTACCTCTCAAGGATTATTTACCTTTCACGCAGACTTGTGTCAGGCTCATAACGAGGAACTCCAGAGGAAAAAAGACAGGTACCAGCCTTCTCTTCTCTTCATCATTTTCTTCAGGCTGAAGACACATCACGTTTTAATGAGAAGGTTTATTGTAATGGATGTGTGATCTTGATGTTATAATCCTGTTCCTTCTGTCAAACTGTCCAGTTTATCTAGTTATAAAACTTAGGCTTTTCCTTTGCTAGAGATTTGGAGTGTCCAGACTGTGATTTGGAGACGTGAATGAAGGTGGCCATAAAAAGGCTCATAGGAGGTTCATAATGAATCAGATTTCTTGAGAGAATGTCATAGATGCTTGCTCCAAGAATCTCTCTTAATGTTTGAAGATATGAGAGGCCCAAAAGGGATTGTTTTCTCAGGCAATGCTATAAATGCCAAAGAATCATATATATATATATTTTTTTTGGATGTAGGCAGTGTCTGTATCAAGTGGAGTGGAAACAGAATTCAGTTACTGAGGAAGAGAGAATGCTTTGAAATGAATTTTCTAGAAACATCAAAAGTCACATATTCTACAATATTGTGCACAGCGAAGACTTACTATATGTTCCCCCATTTGATACAATTTTGTCCATAATTACATAAGCCTCCAAAGAATGTTATCATGGAATCCATTTCATGTGTTTAGCAGAAAGGTTTTAGGACCTCTTTTCAAAAGGAGAATATTTTAACTTTTTACATTCACTTAAATGGAGATTCAAAGATACAATTCTATAACAAGGCTTTTGGAGAAGAAGTGTTCCAGAAAGAAACTGTTAATTGATTCTGTTTGACATCCTTGGGTCACAGGTTTCTTGTCAACTTAGTGAAACTGAAGCCTGAACTTGTAGGAGAGGAACTGTGGTCATTGCTAGCGGATTTCACGAATGTGGTGGAGAAGTGCTGCAAAGCCCAGGAGCCTGAGGCCTGCTTCAGGGAGGAGGTATTTCCAGCTCTTTTCTCTGGAATTCAACTGGTATTCCTGGTCAAACAAAGAAAATGAAACTCCCCATAGGACCCTGCTTCCTCCTTGCGATGTCTCCCTCCAAGTCCATCCATGTTGTTGCAAATGGCAAAATTTCATCCCTTTTTATGTCTGAGTAATATTCCATTGTGCATACATACCACATCTTCTTTATCCACTCATGTGTTGATGGACATTTAAGGTTGCTTCCATATTTTGACAATTATAAATAATGCTACTATGAACATTGGTCTACATGAATCTTTTCATTAAAAATTTTATTTATTTATTTATTTGGTTGTACTGGGTCTTAGCTGTGGCATATGGGGCCTACTTCCCTGACCAGGGATTGAACCCAGGCCCCCTGAATTGGAAGTGCAGATTTTTAGTCACTGGGCCACCTGGGAAGTCCCTGGGCTGCATGTATCTTTTCAAACTAATGGGGAGGTTTTTGATTTATATCTCTGGGTCATAAGACAGTTCTATTTTTAGTGTTTGGAAACCCTTGTACACTGTTGGTGGGAATGTAAATTGGTGCAGCCACTGTGGGAAAATAGTATGGAGGTTTCTCAAAAATTTTCTTGTATGTTTTTATTTCTATTTTTTCTCTCTCAGAGTCCAAAATTGGCAGCCAAAAGTCAGGCTGCTTGAAAAACATCAAGTAAAACTCACCTAAGGTAATGCCTTCTATCTCAATCAAAGGCTAAATGTATTGGTAACTTCTTTGGTCGTTTATGCTTTTCCCCTCTCATGCTTCACTGTTGATTTCTAGTTCTCCCCTAGGCCTTGCACTAACATTTCTGGTTTATCCCCCTGGCCTTGCACTAACAAACCCCGTACTGGTCCTGTAATGTGTCTCTGGGTGTCAGTCACTCTTGATGGCTGGGAGGGCACTACTGTGTTTGTGCTGCTGCTGCTGCTAAGTCGCTTCAGTCGTGTCCGACTCTGTGTGACCCCATAGACGGCAGCCCACCAGGCTCCTCTGTCCCTGGGATTCTCCAGGCAAGAACACTGGAGTGGGTTGCCATTGCTAGCATTGTCTTACTGTCCCAGCAGTTTTCTGAATATAAAGACATCCACTCTTCTCTCTTCCTGCTACTGCACTCAGATGTCTGGACCAGAAAAGAAAGGCAAAGAATCTATTAATATGAAAGTTCACAGGGGGAGGAGGGGCTGGGATGGGCAGACAGGCCTCAGTAACTTGTTCTAAGAACCTTACTGCAGGATTTACATAAAAGAAAAGTGATATGTTTGTAATTTCAAAAAGGTATATAAAGGATCCTTTTCCCCCTGTAGTTTCTGAAAGACTTATTCACAAACGTTAGGAACAAAAGCTTGAGTAGATATAGCAATGATGTTCAGTGTCGGGAAAGAGAGACCTCAACACCGCCTCCGGCCTCCCCATCGCCTGGCCAGAGGGCAGGTTGGCATCTACAAAAGGCAAAACATAGTTATCACTAAGAGTTTTTCTATGGCTTTCTAGCCCATGTATTTGGGATATCTAGCCACGTATATGGCTTTCTATCCTTTCATATTCTTTTGCTGCACTGCTGCTGCTGCTGCTAAGTCGCTTCAGTCGTGTCCGACTCTGTGCGACCCCATAGACGGCAGCCCACCAGGCTCGCCCGTCCCTGGGATTCTCCAGGCAAGAACACTGGAGTGGGTTGCCATTTCCTTCTCCAATGCATGAAAGTGAGAAGTAAAAGTGAAGTCGCTCAGTCGTGTCCAACTCTTAGCGACCCCATGGACTGCAGCCCAGCAGGCTCCTCCGCCCATGGGATTTTCCAGGCAAGAGTATGGAGTGGGGTGCCATTGCCTTCTCCGTCTTTTGCTGCACAAGATACTGTTTTTTCTTTCCAGGTTTCTGAGAAAAGAGAGGAAGATCAACTTCCCTACTTCCTAGCTGTCCTGTGGTGAATTTCATTTTCTGAAAAGAACACAGTAAACAGATTCTTCCATACCTACTGTCTGAGATAATGTTATTGCAGCAAGCAATAAACAACATTATAAAGTTATTTCTCAAAGACTAATGTCATGTGTCAACTTGTTAACAAAATGAAACCGAGTCATTCATTCCATCAGCATCATTGGTTCACTGGTTAAATGTACTTCTTTTTTATAAAGATATTTTTTTAATTTCTTCTTTTTAAATTAATTTTATTGGAGTATAGTTGCTTTACAATGTTGTGTTAATTTCTACTGTGCAGCCAAATGAATAAATCTATGACTTTATGGGAGATAGGACTCTGAAATAGCAATTCTGTGGGCAGAGTACTCACAGATTCTGTTCTTGCTGCTCCTGGGAAGAAAATGAGATGTTGTGGGCTTGTGGCATGCCTCCACCTCCACCTCCTCATACTATTACTAGCTGGGATTGAATGTTTTCAATGTAAAACTATTGTGTGTATACTTCTAATGTATTATCTCATTTAATCCTAACAACTCTATGAAGTAAACATTTTTTATTCCTGTTTTACTTATAGGGAAACTGAGTCTTGGGGAAAAAAATGAATGTGTTCAATGTCATATAATTAGTAATTAGCAGAACCAAAAGCTTAAATTTGAACTCTCTGATTCCAGAACAATATTCTTAGCCTAAGTATACAGTACCTCCTAGGGAAGGCTGTGTCGTGGGTGCCCTATAAAATCTGTTCTCCAGAAAGGGGGGAATGGGCCAAGGCGTCAGCAACAGTGGCTCTTTTCTCCCTCTATTCCACATGAAAATTGCTGTAATTTTGGAACCGTAAGTGATTGACAGTGACATCTAAAGAGGGGGAATGGTGGGAACTGGAAAGCCATGAAGTGAAGGTTGCTTGTGGCCCATAGCTTAATGATCCTGGCTGTTCTCTGAACTTTTAAGGCTTTTTAGTGTTTCAGTGTCTGAAAAAAAAGTGATGACCGTCGAAGATATAATACATGAAAATATTGAGTTCTTTTGGTTTACCATTTAGAGCACAGTATTTGAGATTCTTACTCATTTATTCAACAAATATTTATTATTAGATCTTACTGTGTGTTAGACATTGCGCAATGTAATCCAACATAATGCAAATATAACCAAATATAAGCCAATTAGGCATCATTTTTATGTCTATTGGGCAGAGGAGAAGACAGTAAGCAATCGCATATGATGTCATAGGTGCAGGATGGAAAAAGGGCCTTGCTGTGGAAAGATGTGGCAACGGCATTCCATCCAAGCTGAAATTGCAGGTGGGAGTGGAGTAGAAGGGAGTTATATTCCTACTACTATTAACTTGCTGTATGGCCTCAGACACAAGTTGCCTACAATCTAAGACCTCCATTTCTTGGTGTAGAGTAGAAGGATAATCACGCCATCACAAAGGCTTTAGAAAGATGTGATAAATTACTATATAAAGTATCCAAATACAGTGGTCAGCAGACAGTAGGTATTTAAGTCATGAAGCTAATTTTTCTTTCTACCATTTTTCCAAACACTCTTGTTTATTGTCAAGGAAGACAAGGAAGAAAATTTTACTGAAATAATGAATATTAAGTTTAGCAAACAAAAGTGAAACAGAGTGCAGTTTGCAAATTCAATTTTGCACCTGATAGTGGCCTCCTATGTGTCCAGTGCTGTGCTAAGAGCCACAGATATGAAACCAAAGACCCAGGGACCTCTGCCATTACAAGACTCTATAATCATAGAGGAAATTGCCATACAACTCCCTCTACTGATGTGCCAAAGAACACAGTGATAAAAGACAGGTAACCAGTGTGATGGAAAAAAAGGAGGGAGAGAAGTGGATTTTTCAAAAGTCTTGTTTTGCCTGGAAAGAGAGGATTTGGAACAAAAGCAAGTCATACTGACTCTGTATGGCTCGACAAAGCTCTTACCAATGACTAGAACATAACTGGACTCAGTCGATGCAGGAAGACTTCTAGTACTAGAGATGTTTGTAAATGTCATCAGCCTCATGGTGCATAATGAGGGCCAGGACTGCACATGCAAGAGCAGTCACTACCCAGATTTTTGGCAGGATCTAGGGATCCAGCCTTGGTTTTTCTAAGGTTCCTTCAAACTCTATTTCTATGATTTGGACAAGAATTAGGTTTGTGGTAAAAATATTTATTAAAAATCATCATTGTGTCTTGCACACCTTCCATTTTTTTATCTTAAAGTTCACTGTGGAGATCTTCCTCTCTTTAAAGAACAAATTCTGTGCCATCTTTTGAATTCTATCACAAAATCCATTCCTTAGCCTTTGCTTAAATAATCCCCACAACCTCTCTTTCCTCTGATCTAAAATTCCACTATCAGTCACTAATAAAGAATTTAACTCCTTCTATGTTTTAAAGAATCTCTTAATGTGAGAAAGGGATGCTCATGAGAAGTTAATTTTGTCAAAAAATATTTTTTTTAAAAGAGAAACTAGTTTAGCACACATAGAACAGTTTCCTTTAAGTGCCAGCTCCAGTCAGTTAATGGTGGCTGTCCTATGGCATGGTGCTGTGAATGATTCTAAGGCTTAGTCATAGAGAAAGAGTAATGTCTACAATGGGTGACCGTCTGAAAGCAGTCATCCAAAGCATTGTCATCACTAGAGTAATAGGTCCATTTCTGGTAGCCCCAGGAAGCTTAGAGTATGGTCTCAAGGGAGCCACTCTAAGGATGCAAGACAGAAAGAGATGCTGAACATTAGGACTGTTTAGAGAACCCTGGAAAGCCTATGGAAACCTGGCAAGGCAGTCTTCCCTTGTGTGGTTTTCTACCACACAAGTCATCCATATTCTTTACCATAAGCTAACATGTCCAAAAACTAAATAATGACAGATTTGTTGTTGTTTTTCAGGCAAATGTATCTCTCCCACTTATGATATATATATATATATATATATATATAT
>SJXQ01011624.1:197465-208445 GCA_006408695.1 Aepyceros melampus
TTGAAGATTATCTGATCCAAACCCCCCATTTATAAGTGAGGAAACTGAGGACAGGAATAGTTAAAATAGTAACCAGTGTTTTCCCATTTCCAAAACTTTGGGGCTTTAAGTTTAGTTTGAACTTCTAAATTAATCCGTAGTCACCAGTGTCCTACCCTAGACTAAAGAACTGGATTATAGGCAAAGCAGAAAACAGCCGAGAGATGTTGGTATCTCAACTTTTACTACTAGCTCTTGGATGGTATGAGCTCTGACATCAGTAAGACCTGAATTTCTACCTGTGAGTCCATGAGCAAATTATATGACCCTGAGTCTTCACTTATTATTCAAGAAATAAGAATACTGCTACCTAAATACAGTCATATAAAGTGCTAGACTTGCAGCAAACACTCAGTAAATTAAGTTGCTTTCTCATGGGTTTGTTTCCCAAATCTGTGCTCCCCACTCTCACTAGGAACCTAAAAATGTGTCCAGCACTGGAACTAGGGTAGTCATAACATGTATTTACCTGATCTCCTGCCATTTTAGAACTTTGTACATGTCAACAAGCATTTCTAGGAAATGAGGTATTTACAAAAATGTCTATTGATTACTTTATTTCAAGTCCTATGTGATGTAATGTTGAAAAAACAAGTAGATTGACATGACTCATTTTAAAACTCAGTATTCATTAATGAATGCTATCCATCAGAAATATTTCTTCATTATCATGAATTTCTGTAATTTTTTCAGGGGTATAGTGGCCTGGGGAAAATATTCACCAGAAGAAGTTTAATTATTAATAGTAATTACATGGAAAGGATATAAAAGGATTATTCAGTTCTCTCAAATGATAGACTACCTTCTATAAAGTTTATCTGAAATAATGAAGACTGTTAGATTCATATCTTTTCTTATTTTCTTCAGCTACATTAAATGTCAGACTCTTCAGAGAAGTTTACTAGATGCAGGTAGGGAATTCTATTTATAACCTATACATCCTTGTACCAGGAGGTGAAACGTCGTGACAAAACTTCGTAGATAGAAAAAGAGAATTAATATTTGGGGAAACACAAGCAGGAAACACACACGGGGAAACACATACATCTTACTTCCAGTCTAGATGAGAGAATGATATATTTTGAACTTGCATTTAAAATTGGATAAATTATTTTAGATTGATCAATAGTGTTTATAGACTAATATCATGAGCTACATTATTCAGTACCTACTATGTGCCAGGCACTGTACTCATTGCTTCACATATAGGCTTTTATTTAATCCTAACCATTATCCAGTGCAGTAAAAGTGATTAACATTTGATTGATAAAGACACAAAAACTCTGAGTGCTTAAGCTAGTTTCTCAAGGTCATATTCAGTATCAGAGCTAGAGGCTGAACTCAGAATAACTGTCTCCAAAGCCTTTCCTTGTTAATATTGCTAATGATATGGTTTCTTTATTAAATAGATAGTGGCTAAACTCTTTAGACTTAGCAACTGAGCAATAGCAAACTCTTCAGAAGCTATTGGTATAAGAAGGAAGACATGTTTTCAATAGAGAGCATGTGTATATGTACATGGTAAGCGAGAGTGATGAAGATGTTGAGTGAATCCTGATGTATGAGATATTGCCTTTGCCACATTAAGACTAACAAAGCACTAATGTTTATATTGTTGTTCCTAATGCCAGCATTTGATTTTCTCAGTGTTCTTTGGGTGTGCTAGTAATTCTAGTAAGAGTTATTTAATTAAAAAGTCAAGTTTAGTTAACTCAGAAGTGTCAGTACAGATATGTGTAACATTTGTTGGCCAATGACAGATAAGAATATATATTTGACAGATTTCAACTACATGATGTTTTGGACTAGAAATAAATCATTCACAGAATACAGCTTAAATACAAGAAATGTTCTCAGTTGCTCAGTCATGTCCAACTCTTTGTGGCCCCATGGACTGAAGCCTGCTAGAATCCTTTGCTCATGGGATTCTCCAGGCAAGAATACCAGAGTGGGTTGCCATGCCCTCCTCCAGGGGATTTTCCTGACCCAGGGATTGAACCACGTCTCTTACATCTCCTGAATTGCAGACAGATTCCTCACCGCCAGAGACACCTGGGAATCCCAAATACAAGAAAATATATATTCTTATAAAATTTATCCTGATTTATGATGTAAACAAAAACAGATCTGGAAATTTATGAGTGAATAAATGTAGGTTTGAATTGTAAAAAGGGGATTTCAACTTGGAAAATTTCCTCTTTTGCAAATAAAAATTTCATTTTTTTTTCCAGCCATGCAGCAAACAAATGGCCAGAATTATCTAGAGGAGAACTTAAGAGCTGTGTGAGTTTTATTATCAAAATTTTTAATTGAAATTTACATTCATATTATTTTGTAGGGGAGTAGGGCAGTTATATAACAAGACTGATGGAGGAAAGGGGTTTGATTGGCTTTAACATTCACACAAGTGTTCTGTTTCAGCACTAACATTATGGTTGCACAGTTTCTTCAGAAACTGACTTATGAAGAAGTACAAATCATAGTTCAAGAGCTGCTAGATCTTGCAGAAAAGTGCAAGAGCCTCAAGTCACATGAATTACCTTCAGAATCCTGTCACCAGTTGGTAGGTGAATCATGTCTACCTTTTTCTATTAAAAAAAAAAAGAGACCTAAATTGCAAACAAAAGATGTTGCTATGGGATCAGTTGATTGAATAATCAAGCAAGCAATTTTAAAGCAAAATATGTACATGAGTCACACTCAAGATATAATCTTTGCAGGTTTATGAACCTACAGTATATTAAGCTCGTATCGAGGAGATCACATTCTGAGAACCAAAGGCCTGAGAGAATGAATTATACCATAGAATGTCAGCTTGTTGATCTAAGTTGATTGCTCTTTCTCTGTCACTAGACTACTGTTGTCTGACATCTCATATGAAGATTCCTGGGAAATTAAAATACTGATTTAAAAAAGTGTCTAAGAGAATATAAAAAAGAAGAAAGTGGATATTATTATAGGTTTTTTTCCCACTTAGTAGAAAATCTTGAAAATTACTATTGTCTTTTATAAAGTGTGTATCTTGTGATTATAAAAATTCTTTTTTGTTAAACTCTTTATTGAATTTGTTGCAATATTGCTTTCGTTGTTTATGTTCTGGTTTTTTGGCTGTAAGGTATATGGGATCCTAACTCCCTGGCCAGGAATTGAACCCGTACCCCATGCATTGGAAGGTGAAGTTTTAACCGCTGGACTACCAGAGAAGTCCCCAAAATTATTGATAAACATATCAACATAGTCTTATAATCTACATATTTTTGGATCAGTTATCCTCATATCAACAATTTAAATACAAATAGTTTTCTTCTTTATTTGTAGGTTTTTTCCACTCTATCTTCTTGGGTTGAAACCTATCTATTTTTTATTAGAATCTAAGTAGTCATAGGAAAGGGCTTCTCAGGTAGTGCTAGTAGTGAAAGAACCACCTGCCAGTGCACTAGACATGAATTCAATCCCTGGGTCGGGAAGACTTCAGGGGGAGGGCATGGCTACCCACTCCAGTATTCTTGCCGGGAGAATCCCATGGACAGAGGAGCCTGGAGGGCTACAGTGCAAGGGTTTGCAGAGTTGGACACGACTGAAATGACTTAGCAGGGCATGACACAGTCATAGAAAACTCATTAGCCTTATTAGAAACACACTTTACATGAAATACTTCTGCACTTATTGTACAGTGATTTCTTCTTATTTCTACTTCAAGAGATGACCTTTTTCTGACTTTATCCCCTAAATCTGGAATGTCATTTAAGGTTTACAGCATCCCACACATTTGCTGCCATCCAAAGGCATTTGAAAACTGAATCATTACATTTCTGTTAGAATATTTGACACTGAATACACGTTGCCTTAGAGCTCAATTTTTAAAATAAATCCCCATGGAAACCAACTGAAAGCCATCATGAAACAAAGAAAGCAAGCCATCACATATATCTTGGTGGATAATTCTTATTAAAAATTCCTTGATTTCTCTAGGCCCTGGCCATTTTGGCTTATGCTTATTTTAATACCTCTCAGCTGTATGAAAATGAAACACTTATATAAGTAGGGAGAGAACGATAAATTCTATTTGGCCAATGTCTAGCACATGAGATTTAACAATCTTTTAAAAGACTTTTGCTGAAAAGAGCTATGTCCAAGGACTACTGAATACGGAGTATAAGATTATACATTCAGTTGCCTTTTCTTTATAATTCCTGAACTTTTCTATGGTTAGGAGTGTGGACCATACATGCCTTCCCTCATGTTATTATTTCCTTCTACAGATGACTACCTTCCTAGAGCATATTTGCAATAACGAAGGAATGGCTGACAAGCGTGTATTTTCTGACTGTTGCAATGTAAATAAGACAGCAAGACATAAGTGTTTCCTATTACACAAAAAGGATGATGCAGGTTACAATGAAATATTCCAGATTTCAAATCCTGAGCAGATCTGTGAGATGGGCAAAGAGAACCAAGTGCCCGTGAAAGACCGGTAAGTCACCTTTCCTTGCCAGGTCTTTGAAAAAGAGTATTTTCTAATTTTGAAGAGAGATTTTTAGATAAAGCCTCTGAGTACACAATGCTTTATTATATAAAATAAAGTAAAAATTTGAGCTACAATTTATTTTTTTCCTTCAGAAGACAATGGTCTTAGCAAACCCTGGAGGGCATGAAAATGCCTGTCATGAAACACTAAAAATGGCTAGGATCTGTAAAGGGCCCATCTCCTTAATGGGTTAGATTGGTCAGAACAGTAGCAAATGATGTTGAAAACTACGATGTAGTAGGCAAAGCGTAATAGGCAGAGTATTGGGAATAGAGCACAGGTAACCGCTTAGGCAAGGGGCCAGTACTTGGGAGGTTCACCAAGGTATAACAGGAGGGATATCTGACAGGCATAGACTCTGTGACTGGGAACCGAGGAATAAACAATAACGGTAGATTGGACAGAGATCAGTTTTTTACTCAAGAACGCTGATTCTATAATTCTTGCCTACAGTGGATAGCATTATAACTCATGGGTAGGTGTGCTCATATTTTGGTTTCTTAGTTAGCATGGATGTCTATCTTTAGAGACTTACAAGCAAGTAGCTTGGGTTCAGAGGCAGGAAACCAATACCGAGAGAGACAAAAATGACAGGAGAAGTACAAAGCTTTAGTTCTCAAGGAATGCAGTTCTGGTCATTTGGTCAAGACAGATAGACACCAGGAATAAAGAAAGCTGGATATAGTGCAAGAAGCATGGTGCTGTTTCTATCATTCATAATTTCAGATTTTAGAAATTAAACTCTACACCAGAAATGAATGAACAGACCTGGTGACTTGATGCTAAACAATGTAAACACCTTTAATTCAACCATCCAGAGGCAGAAATCCCCCATGAGTTACTGAGCCTTCAAGAAGAACTTAAATGGCCCAGTCACTTAGGGTGAAAGGACTAAGGGACAGCGGGTTGGACAGATTCTAACTTGTCTGACATGAGGAGTAACCAAATAAGAAACTAAATATGAGCTTGGTTACCTATTTACTAGCTATTGGAGGTGAGAGTTATAAAATCAGGTTTGGGTTGAACATTCAGAGATTATAAAACCTAACTAACACTCAGGCAGTGAATCTAATCTCTTCTTGAACATTTACAATTAAATTGGTTACTGTTGTTGTTAGCCAATGAGTCGTGTCTGACTCTTTGCAACACCATGGACTGTAGCCCTCTAGACTCCTCTGTCCATGGGATTTTCCAGGCAAGAGTACTGGAGTGAGTTGCCATTTCCTTCTCCAAAGTCAGTATTGAGGAGTTATTTTATATGCTAATTTAACTTAAGTGCATACAGCTATACATATTCAGGGGAAAATAATTTTCTGATTACTTGCTTCATATTATAAGGCAACAGCTTTATTTAATTCTCAACGAAACAGTAACATATCAAAGCTGGAGAAAAGTCAGGTATTTTGGTCTTATCAAAAGATAGTATCTTATACATGTATACCTTCTTGTACATTTGGATTATGTAAGGAGTTTTCAAAAACAGTTTTGATCATGGTAAAATTTTATTATATAACTTACTTTAGTACCCAACTTCCAACTAAGTGTGACTCTGTGTTACTTTACAATGGGAACTTCTATTATATTTATAAATGGCTCTGATTATTAAAAAGTTTTTTCCTCATACGAAGTTCAACTTTGCCTTTGGAGGTTTGAAATTAGATTGGTTTGTACTGAAAATTCTTGAAAGGAACTAAGTTCAGTTCAGTCGCTCAGTCGTGTCCGACTCTTTGCGATTCCATGATTCGAAGCATGCCAGGCCACCAACTCCTGGAGTTTACTCAAACTCATGTCCATTGAGTCGGTGATGCCATCCAGCTGTCTCATCCTCTGTTGTCCCCTTCTCCTCCTGCCCCCAATCTCTCCCAGCATCAGGGTCTTTTCCAATTAGTCAACTCTTCGCATGAGGTGGCCAAAGTACTGGAGTTTCAGCTTCAGCATCAGTTCTTCCAAAGAACACCCAGGACTGATCTCCTTTAGAATGGACTGGTTGGATCTCCTACAGGCCAAGGGACTCTCAAGAGTCTTCTCCAACACCACAGTTCAAAAGCATCAATTCTTCGGCACTCAGCTTTCTTCACAGTCCAACTTTCACATCCATACACGACCACTGGAAAAACTATAGCCTTGGCTAGACGCATTTTGTTGGCAAAGTAATATCTCTGCTTTTGAATATGCTATCTAGGTTGGTCATAACTTTCCTTCCAAAGAGTAAGCATCTTTTAATTTTATGGCTGCAATCACCATCTGCAGTGATTTGGAGCCCCCCAAAATAAAGTCTGACACTGTTTCCACTGTTTCTCCATCTATTTGCCATGAAGTGATGGAACCAGATGCCATGATCTTCGTTTTCTCAATATTGAGATTTAAACCAATTTTTTCACTCTCCTCTTTCACTTTCATCAAGAGGCTTTTTAGTTCCTCTTCACTTTCTGCCACAAGGGTGGTGTCATCTGCATATCTGAGGTTATTGATATTTCTCCCAGCCATCTTGATTCCAGCTTGTGCTTCTCCCAGCCCAGCATTTCTCATGATGTACTCTGCATAGAAGTTAAATAAGCAGGGTGACTCTGTTGTTCCATGTCCAATTCTAATTGTTGCTTCCTGACCTGCATATAAGTTTCTCAAGAGGCAGGTCAGGTGGTCTGGTATTCCCATCTCTTTCAGAATTTTCCACAGTTTATTGTGATCCACACAGTCAAAGGTTTTGGCATAGTCAAGAAAGCAGAAGTAGATGTTTTTCTGGAACTCTCTCACTTTCTCAATGATCCAGGAGATGTTGGCAATTTGATCTCTGGTTCCTCTGCCTTTTCTAAAACCAGCTTGAACATCTGGAAGTTCATGTTTTCACGTATTGCTGAAGCCTGGCTTGGAGAATTTTGACCATTACTTTAACTAGAGTGTGAGATGAGTGCAATTGTGCGGTAGTTTGAGCATTCTTTGGCATTGCCTTTCTATTGGTTTGGAATGAAAATTGACCTTTTCCAGTCCTGTGGCCATTGCTGAGTTTTCCAAAATTTGCTGGCATATTGAGTGCAGCACTTTCATAGCATCATCTTTTAGGATTTGAAATAGCTCAACTGGAATTCCATCACCTCCACTAGCTTTGTTTGTAGTGATGCTTTCTAAGGCCCACTTGACTTCACATTCCAGGATGTCTGGCCTAGGTGAGTGATCACAACATTGTGATTATCTGGGTCGTGAAGATCTTTCTTAGTTTAGCTTAGTACCCAATAGAAAACAAAGATACTGAAAGACTCTATTGAGATTTCCTATTGGCCAAGAATTTTTCCTTTTCTTGAGTGGCAGTTATATCTTAACAATATAAATTCTGCTTTTTCCCCCCTACAAGTTAGACTTAAGAAACCTTGTTGAACTGAAACAAGTCTGTTGATTAAACTTTTAAGAGTAAGCAGGTTGAGTCTAGGGTGAAGGTTGTGGGGAGAACACCATTTTCTCTCCTTTCGCTTAAGTTGTTGTTTAGTTGCTAAGTTGTGAATGACTCTTTCGTGACTCCATGGGCTGAACCTCACCAGGCTCCTATGTCCATGGGATTTCTCAGACAAGAATACTGGAGTGGGTAGCCATTCCCCTCTCTAGGGGATCTTCCTGACCCAGCGATCAAACCCACATCCCCTACATTGTAGGCAGATTCTTTATCACTGAGCCACCTGGGAAGCCCCCTTTGAATATACTATCCCTAAAAATAAATAAAGCCTGACTATACTTTCATTTTGGCTTTTGTCTTAATTGGCTGCTCTGGCACTTGGCCTCTCAGCCTTCTCCAGCTCAGCTCAGCTCCTGACAACTTTCCTCTAAGAAGTAACTCAGAAATGAAAGTTGCTTCTATTTTGGAGCTATACCACCTGGGGCATGTGTTTCAAAGCTTACTTCAAAAAAGAAAGAGAACAAAGAACTGTGCAAAGTAATTAACAGCCAAGCCTAGAAGTGGTATATGGCATGTTTATTCAATTGATTAGAACTCAGTTACATGTTCTCATCTAACTGCAAGGGAGGCTTGAAAAGAAACTTTCCTGTGATTATAAGAGAAAATGGATTTATTTGAGCCTTAAGCCAGTTTTTGTGTGCAATGTCAACCTTCACTAGGTATTCGTGTGTGGGAAGAGGGGTGGGGAGTAAGTAATTTGAGCAAGCTTTGTGGAATAGTGTGAGGAGATATGATGAAAGTGAAAGGCAGGTCTGGTGCCCAGGCTCCATAGTGAGTGTAAAGAAAGAATTTGAGAAGGACTTCTCTGATGGTCTAGGGTTTCCAGGTGGTGCTAGAGGTAAAGAACCCGCCTGCCAATGCAGGAGATATGAGACATGGGTTCTGTTCCTGGGTCAGGAAGATTCCCTGGAGAAGGGCATGGCAATCCACTCCAGTGTTCTTGCCTGGAGAATCCCATGGACAGAGGAGCCTGGTGGGATACAGTCCACAGGGATGCAGAGTCAGACATGACTGAAGGGGCTTAGCAAGCACATAAGCACTATGTGGTGATTAAGACTTTGAGCTGCCAATGCAGTGACATTGGTTCGATTCCTGTTGGGGAACTAAGATCCCACATTCTACAAAATGTGACCTAAAAAAAATGTAAAAAAAGAGAAAAGATTGAATTTGAGAAGCAAATCAATACTCAGATTTAGTCATAAACCCAAATATTGTGTGACATATCTTGGAGGACAATGGCATAAACTTTCATAGTCTAGAAAGAACTTACAGATGATCTTGAAAGATTCCTCTTCATCCACCAATAACTTCTAAATTTAGCTCCCCTTTACCAGCTGTACTATCCTCCATTTACAATCAGTTTAGACTATTGAACTTTCTACGTTTACTACTTATATAAAAATGAACACTTTTAATCAGTGATTTCCTTTTCTCACTGGCCCAGAAGATACAGTGGATTACTTCTTGGGCACTGTCTAACCTCACAATGACCTGTCTGTTGTGAATCTTTGATACATTTAAGTGTAGTGGTATCCCATTTATGTTACCATGAAATTCTAGAGACTCTTGAGAGTCCCTTGGACCGCAAGGAGATCCAACCAGTCCATTCTGAAGGAGATCAACCCTGGGATTTCTTTGGAAGGAATGATGTTAAAACTTAAGCTCCAGTACTTTGGGCACCTTATGCGAAGAGTTGACTCATTGGAAAAGACCCTGATGCTGGGAGGGATTGGGGGCAGGAGGAGAAGGGGACGACCGAGGATGAGATGCAAGGAGATCCAACCAGTCCATTCTGAAGGAGATCAACCCTGGGATTTCTTTGGAAGGAATGATGCTAAAACTGAAGCTCCAGTACTTTGGGCACCTTATGCGAAGAGTTGACTCATTGGAAAAGACCCTGATGCTGGGAGGGATTGGGGGCAGGAGGAGAAGGGGACGACCGAGGAGAGATGGCTGGATGGCATCACAGACTCAATGGACGTGAGTCTGAGTGAACTCCGGGAGTTGGTGATGGACAGGGAGGCCTGGTGTACTGCGATTCATGGGGTCGCAAAGAGTCGGACACGACTGCGCGACTGAACTGAACTGAACTGATGAAATTCTAGAAGTTTCAAGTCAACTAAAGTAAATGAATCATAAGTTCTTAAGAAACAGTGTCAGAACATGTTCTTGAATTCCAAATTTTATTATTCTGTAATAATTCCATTATGATGATTTTGTATTTTTCATATTGTAGGTATATTTATGAAACTTCTAGGAAGTACCCATTCTTATACGGACCCACTATTTTAACCATGTCTGTGTGCTATGAAACAGCTGTTCAGTCATGTTGCCAAGAAGAAAATAAGACAGAATGCTTCCAGACAAAGGTAAACTATTTATATGTCAACTGTTATTTAGGAAATTGTTATGCTAAGTGCAGACTGTGGACCAGCAACATACGAATCACCTTGCAGCTTGTTAAAGATGCAGAATGAAGCTCTTCTCCAGACTTGCTGAATAAGACATCATTTTAACAAGATACTCAGGCCATTTATATAGTCCTCAAAATTTGAGAAGCATGATCCAGCACAAATATCACTTCATAATACATATTTCATACTTCAATGATTATTTCTCCATAGCAAAACACCCCAACATCTCTTTCTTCTCATATTACCTTATTTAACAATAAATGTTGTCATTGACTTGGCTGGTTTGGGCTTCCTCACAGCAAGGCAGCCCGAGGGCAGCTGGACTGCTAACATGTGGCCAGAGTCTCAAGAATGAGTATTCTTATGGATAAAGCAGAAGTTCAGTTCAGTTGCTCAGTCGTGTCTGACTCTTTGTGACTCCATGAATCGCAGCACACCAGGCCTCCGTGTCCATCACCAACTCCCGGAGTTCACCCAGACTCTTGTCCATCGAGTCCGTGATGCCATCCAGCCATCTCATCCTCGGTCGTCCCCTTCTCCTCCTGCCCCCAATC
>SJXQ01011625.1:0-60772 GCA_006408695.1 Aepyceros melampus
AAGAGTTGACTCATTGGAAAAGACCCTGATGCTGGGAGGGATTGCGGGCAGGAGGAGAAAGGGATGACCGAGGATGAGATGGCTGGATGGCATCATGGACTCAATGGACGTGAGTCTGAGTGAACTCCAGGAGTTGGTGATGGACAAGGAGGCCTGGCGTGCTGCGATTCATGGGGTCGCAAAAAGTCGGACACGACTGCGCGACTGAACTGAACTGATTCATCATCATTAGCACCCACATCAAACTGAAAATCTTACACAGTAGTGATATTCTGCATTCATAAAAATGCTTTGTAGGTAGACACATGGTGTACTTAAAGTCAACCAAGGTAACAAATAATTGTACTTCCTTCAACCACCTCTCATAACTAATACTAAAATTGGCAAAATAAAATCAAGAAAACAATTTTTACTACAAAGTAACTTCCAAACATTCTGTGATAATCAATACATATTTACTCTATCCTGACTTTTCAGTTCAGTTCAGTTCAGTCACTCAGTCGTGTCCGACTCTTTGCGACCCTATGAATCGCAGCACGCCAGGCCTCTCTGTCCATCACCAACTCCCGGAGTTCACTGAAACTCATGTCCATCGAGTCCGTGATGCCATCCAGCCATCTCATCCTCGGTCGTCCCCTTCTCCTCCTGCCCCCATCCCTCCCAGCATCAGGGTCTTTTCTGATGAGTCAACTCTTCGCATGAGGTGGCCTGGCCTTTGGAAGAGTAATAATTTTACTATTAAACTTGCAGTTCTGAAGCACTAAATGATAAAAGTCATCATCTTGTGTTGAAACCCAGAAGAAGTCAATTCACTTATGTTTTTAAGTAGAATAAGAATAAACATTGCCAAAATAAAGCAGCTTCATAATCATAATAAAACTGTTCAATAACGAAATCACTGTTAAGATACTAACACTCTAAAATATTTCAAAGATCGATTTAACCTTCTAAGACAAGAAGAGGTTTAACATGCAAAACCATTCCTTTGAAAACACATAGTTTAGACAATTTCTGGTGTGTGTAAACTCTGTTTTTTCAATAACCACAGAGCCATTTCTGGTGTGTGTGAAACTCTCTCTGTTTTTTCAATAACCACAGAGCCAAATAAAGAGCCCTTTTCATCTTGTTCTTGGAACTAAATGAGCCATAACACTCTACTAGTCCAACAACTCTTCCGTTTTCATCTCGTCTCTGTTAGGCACAATTCTTTCTTTCTCTATAGGGTATTTTAAGCACCTAGGTCAGATCATTCTGCATCACAATCTATATGACATTTCTTTGGCTATTTTAAATACTGTATCATAATGATTCCTGAAGAGTGTCTCACTTACTTTTCCTCAAATTTTCTCTTTTCTCTCCTTTAATGCTTTGTTCTTCTTCCTTTTGACAGTCTTCATTGCTTACTCTTGGCCTCATCTTCTATGCTTCAAAATAGGGCTCAGTTTTTACAGCGACTAGCAACCAATCAGAATTTATTTATTCTGATCAGTAAACTGTCAGATTAATACATTTTATCTGCATCTAAACTGCTGCTGGTGTCACAGTTTCCACCTATGACGTGAGATGCTTATGGTATCAGTTTTCTGGAAGTCTAACCAAAAAATGATTTCAACTTACATAACTGAGTTACTTTTATTATGAATAAGACTTCAATTCTCATTAAAGATTGTTAAGCTAAATATCATGCCATAGTTAAAAAAGGGAGAAAATTTCAGCCCCATTTTTCTACTTACCATAGACAGATTTCCCAAGAACCCTGAAGACTGTGTAAGCCGGGGAGACCTCCCTCCAGTTCCAAGAATGCAGGATACATCTGGTTGCCTCAGTAAGCTCCGGCTTGGTGGAGTAACTACAAGCAAGAAGTTAGTAAAAAGAATTCGAAGTGCATGAGCACTGATCATGAAAATGAAACAAGCAAATAAAAAAGTAATTTTCACTTTTCAATTATTTAGATTTTAACTAAATAAATACTTTCAATATTAACATTTCTATAATATGAAGATTTAACTTATTTTTCTAAATACAAACTTTTGGTACTACTGAGCCACCAAAAAAACTTTACTGCAAACAGAAATGTTGTCATTATAACATAACTGAACATAAAAAAAAAAAAAAAGACACTCATGAGTTCATGAATTTATCAAACTCTAATTTTATAAAGCATACTATAGTATAGAGGACATGGGCTCTGAAGTAAGCAGATTATGATTTGAATTTTGGTTCTATTACTTACATACTTACCTAGCTATTTTATCTGCATTAATCAACTTCTCTAGTTCTCATGTTCAGATTTGGCAAAATAGAGACAATATCTACTTCACAGCTATTATGCAATTATGTAAAGCCTTACACATGGTAAGAGTTCAACAAATAGTAAGTGCAATCCCTATTATTTGCTCTTAATTAAAAATAACTAATAAAATATAATATATATTACAGTATTAGCTGCTATTACTATTATCATTATTAAATGCTTTAAAAGCAAAAAAATCTTACAAGGTTGTCGAAATGAGCTGGGAGTTCGAGGCATAACCTGGTTTCTTGGAGTGGTATTAGAAAAAATTTCATCTTGGGATGCCCGAACTACAGGAAACATTAAGGAAAGTTTTTAGTATAGAAAAAAAAAATCACTAAAGTTAGAATGAACCATATTTCAGTTCAGTTAAGTCGCTCAGTCGTGTCTGACTCTGCGACCCCATGAATCGCAGCACGCCAGGCCTCCCTGTCCATCACCAACTCCTGGAGTTCACCCAAACTTATGTCCATCGAGTCGGTGATAACCATTCAGCCATCTCATCCTCTGTCGTCCCCTTCTCCTCCTTCCCCCAATCCCTCCCAGCATGAAACATATTTACACTATACAAAATATGGGAATATGTTTTTCAAGGACAAGGTATTTTATAGCTACCATATTTTCTATGCAAAGAGTAAATAATTCCCTTTCCCCTTTAAATTCTAGTTATCAGTTACTACAGTCTTGAACTAAGAGCTCAAGTCTTAGGTTACTACACACTGAACTAACTTCTTAGAACTCAAATAATAAAGAAAATCTAATCTCAGCAAAAGTAACCACAATATGATAGCAGTAAAACGGAACATCCTTATTTTCAAGGAAATATGAATCTCACTGAATTTCAGCATTATATTAACCAAATAACACATCTGGAGAGTTAAAAAAAATTAAATTTCCACAGTATTTTATGCAGCTAGTGTTTAATATCACTTATGAAGTCTATAATGCTAATTCCAAACATGTTACAATTTTTATAATGATGCTTAAAATGCAAAGGATACTTAAAGCTCTTTTTTGGGCACTCTGTTTCCGTGCAGTCCGAGTCACCTCTGCCTCCCGGATCACAGGAGATGACATCTCTCCAAAGCCACTCCTAAAATGGCAATAATCAAATTCACATGAACAAAATGAGAATGGAGCATTTGCAAAAAACTTTAATCATTATGACTAAAGCAAAGGATCCTAAGTCAGTCAAGGCACAGATCATGACAACTGCCAAGTCTTTGTTTTTTTGTTGCTAATACTTCTCTGACTCCAAATCCAGCTTATCTCTCAAAGTCCTGCTCAAATTTTACCTGCATAAAGTCTTCTCTGAATTACTTGTTAATTTTTTCCTCCTCTGGAATTAATTTTAACACTTGGAATCTAAATCTATATTCTAACACTGCTTTAAATAATTGCTTCGTGAAGATAAACCTTTCTTCGTTGGATTGAGGAGGTTCCTAAAGTTGCAGGAACTCTTAAAAGGATGTTCTGTAGTCTCCAAAGTACTTCAAACAATGGATACTTCTGTTTAAGCTGGTGACTTGGGAAACTAAATAAAAAATAAATCTAATAAATTGGAAAGAAATGATCCTTCAAGCTTTTCTTCCCAGAGTACACTAAGGGTGTCACCTGTCTCAGAACTATTATAGTCACAGACATTCTCAGCACAAAGTCTAGAAAATAAATTGTGTGTATTATGAGATCTGTATCTTAAGAATCTAATGTGTATTTTCTCCACTTGAAACCTTCAGATAGATATCTCTGGCCTACAGAATCAACTCCAAATTTCCTACCATGGTTTTTATAATCTACCCCAGCTTACCAGTTCAACCACAAACATCACTTTGATACACACACACTGCAAGTGACCATTCAGCTACACTTTCATATCCTTACACCTTTGTACCTTTGTAGGCATTCTTTTCAGAGGCCTACATTCACCTCTTTGGTTTATCTGGTGAATACTTACTCATCAAACAGCCCCCTAGAATTTGGAGACACATATCCAGGTTGGCAACTTGGTTCTTAGCTTCCTTTGTTAGCTTCCTAACTGATCAAGTTCCTTAACCTCTTTTAGCCTCAATGTTATGTGTGAAAAAAGGATCACAGTAGCTACCCTCAAAGGATTGTTAGAAGGATTAAAATAGCTAATATAGCATCACAAATCCTTACACACACACACACAATTCCCCGGCAAAGCAGGAGCCGCGAGTTCGATCTCTGGGTCGGGAAGATCCCCCGGAGGAGGACATGGCAACCCACTCCAGTATTCTTGCTTGGAGAATCCCATGGACAGAGCAGCCTGGCTGGCTGCAGTTCATGGGGTGGCAAAAATCGGACACCACTTAGCGACTGAAAAGCGGTTAAGGCACTCGATGTAGGCTACTGCCACTATTCAAAGACAACCTAGAATGTATCCTCCTTTGAGGTTACAGGTTCCTACATAAAGATGAGCTATTCAAGGATCTTGGCCCCTACCTAAAGATGAGTTATTCAAAGATCCTGGCCCCTACCTAAAGATGAATTATTCAAGGATCCTGGCCTCGGGGAATGTATAGTGAAGGAGACGACGGAGCAGTGCGGAATGATAAGTGTTTTGTACTGCTTTGTGGGAAAACAAATGGAGCAGTGAAGTCTCCTTGTCATGGAAAGTATCAGGAAGACCTCTCAAAGGAGGATACATTCTAGGTGGTCTTTGAATAGTGGCAGTAGCCTACATCGAGTGCCTTAATGTCTTTAAATATATTATTGTTGTTTATGTAGGGGCCTGGGCTTCCCTGGTGGCTCAGGGGTTAAAGCGTCTGCCTGCAATGCGGGGGACCCGGGTTCGATCCTGGGTTGGGAAGATCTCCTGGAGAAGGGAATGGCAACCCACTCCAGTATTCTTGTCTGGAGAATCCCATGGACGGAGGAGCTTGGTGGGCTACAGTCCGGGCTACAGTCCACGGGGTCGCAAAGAGTCGGACATGACTAAGCGACTTCACTTTCACTTTCATGTAGGGGCCTACCATAGTTCCGAGGTCACATAAAGACTAACTATCTGGTGCTAAAACCTGTAATTAGGAAGTCTGGGGTGAGAGCACGTTCCGTCACTGTCTGGCTTTGTGATCTCGGGCAGTAACTCAGCATCTCGAATGCCGGGCCACCTCCGACCTCGCCCACCCCTGGAGCGTAAGGTGTTGCGCGAAAAAGTGTAGATGGTAGAGTTGCCGTGGGAACCAGAAGATTATCATTAACCATATCCGTCCCCGGCCCAAGCGGCCTTTCTCCCTTAGCTGCAGTCTCCCAGTCGCAAAAGGAAGCCTAGGGTCATCACCCAGGCCCTCGTCTGCTTCCTCTGAGTCGGGTTTCACCTGTTTCATTCCTCCAACAGGCTGGAGAGGAAAGTGACCGACTTCAGCCTTCACCACCAGAACTTACCTGTCCATGGCTACAGCCTTCTCCACCGAGAACTTTGTAAACTCAACTCCAGTTTAGCCACCGCGTTTCAGCCTACCCGCTCACCGGAAGTAAACCCTTCGACCCGGAAGCAAGTTCTCCTGTTCTCGCGAGGGGTGGGAGGGGAAAAGAACCAACTTTCCCTCTAGGCGAATGTACAAATTCTTTCGCCGGCACCCGCAGTTTCGGTCTGCGCAGGCGCAAAATTGTGTCGGCGATTAATGGCTCCGGGCTGGGCGGGTCCGGACCAGGGGCGGGGTAGAAGTGGGGTAGGAGGCGGGGCCTGATCGTTTATACGTGCTGCGCGGCCGCCACTTTGCTTGACTGACATTTGTGGGCGTGGTCCACGCGCCGGGGTTCTACTAAAGGTCCTGGTGTGTTTTGATGGTATAGAAAAACGTGAAGCCATTTCCTAAACTCTATGGGAGACACTCTGGACGTTGAATTCAGACGTGCCGGCTCTGCCCTACATCTTGGAGGTTCTTCTATCTCTGACTGTACTCACCTTTTTTGAGCTGTAGTGTAAACCCTTTACAGTTTTTGAAACTGTTTTCCATAGTGGCTAATTGAGAGTTGACTCATTGGAAAAGACTCTGATGCTGGGAGGGATTGGGGGCAGGAGGAGAAGGGAACGACAGGGGATGAGATGGCTGGATGGCATCACCGACTCAATGGACGTGAGTCTGAGTGAACTCCGGGAGTTGGTGATGGACAGGGAGGTCTGGCGTGCTGCGATTCATGGGGTCGCAGAGTCCGACACGACTGAGAGACTGAACTGAACTGAAGGAGAAAATGATCACCTGTCTTAAAAAGTATAAAAGGTGTTGGTATCGCCCTCTATTTCAAAGTGCAGTAGTCAAAAAGCTGTATATTCTAGCCCTAAAAGGAATAAGTTTACGTTTTCCTTAGGCATTTGTTGATATATTCCACCCTACTCCTGGGAAATATCGTTCCAGGAGGACTTCTTCATATCTAATTCCTGCTGAGACAGCGTGGGGTTTTGAAAAAACGTGGCGTTGAGCTCCATCTAGGTTAGAAACCCCGGCGCTGCAGATTCCTTGCCTGTAAAATGGAGATAACGCGTTCATCACAGAGTTCTTGGGAGGATTAAAACGAGATGTCAAATGTGCATTGCACATAGGAGTCATCAAAATGTTAATTTTCTCCTCCATCAATAACTTTGAGTCTCACCCTAGTACCCTCGTTTTTTCCCATATCCTAATTTTTCTTGTACAAAAGAGTACTTGTCTCTTAATGGAAAATGAAGCATGGCCTTAATGTTTTTTTGTCAGTACTGGAATCAGGTTTATTCAAAGTAGGAGCCTGTTTCAGGTTCTTGCCATGTGTCCCCTGGCAAATGAATTGTAAACTGTTTTATTCGTAAAATGTATTTGCAGTGATTGACCATAAGGCACACAGTAAAAGGGAAGAGCAGTTTGAGCAAAGGATTACCTCCAAGGTTCAGTTCATGTGTAAAGAGGGAACATTTGTGTAAAAAGTGTACCAGGAAACTACTCTGGAAGTCCAGTTGTTAAGACTTTGCCTTCCACTGAAACGGGTGTAGTTTTCATCCTGGTCAGGGAGCTGAAATCCCACATGCCTCCGAGCCAAAACAACAACAACAATAAAAGCCCAGAACATAAACAACAGAAGCAACATTGTAACAAATTCAATAAAGACTTTAAAAATGGTCCACATCAAAAAATTAAAAATTAAAAGTGCCTCATTCAAAAGGCAACAGCAAGCCCAGAAATAAGGATTGATTTCTATGGGCTGGATAATTTCATAGACTGGGGCTTTCCAGGTGGCTCAGTGTAAAGAATCTGCCTGCTAAGCAGGAGACGTGGGTTCTTTCCCTGGGTCAGGAAGATACCATGGAGAAGGAAATGGCAACCCACTCCAGTATTCTTGCCTGGAGAATCCATGGACAGAGGAGCCTGTAGAGCCATAGTCTATGAGGTCCCAAAAAATTCAGACATGATTTAGTAACTAATCAGCAGCAGTAATTTCATAGGCTAACAAGTGGAAGAATTACTTCAACTATTTTGGGGAAGGCAGGAGGATTTTGAGGAATTAGGCCACCACCACTTGATGGCCTTTTACAGTGGGTGCGCCTCAGAACTGTCATGGCAACTGATATTTAGATGCTGATATATTACAATGAGCTTATAAGGCTCAGGCTTCACCTGTGGCTCAGCTGGCAAAGAATCCACCTACAATGCGGGAGACCTGGGTTCGATCCCTGGGTTGGGAAGATCCCCTGGAGAAGGGAAAGGCTACCCACTCCAGTATTCTGGCCTGGAGAATTTCATGGACTGTATAGTTCATGGGGTCACAAAGAGTCAGAAACAACTGAACAACTTTCACTTCACTTTATGAGGCTCAGTGTCTACGGGAAGTTGAATCTTCTGTCACCTTGGACCTAACTGGTTCTAACATCTTCTGTCACCTTGGACCTAATGGTTCTAACAGTTTATGTCATATTCTCAAAGGCTATGCCACTTTTTAAAATAATAATTTTATTTGTTTATTTTTGGCTGTGCTGGGGCTTCACTGCTGAGTGGGATTTTCTGTCCTTGGGGCGAGGAGGGACTGCTCTCTAGCTGTGCTGTGCAGGCTTTCCATTGCAGTGGCTTCTTTCGTTGAGGAGTACAGGCTGTAGAGCATGCCGGCTTCAGTAGCTGGGGCTCCCGGGTTCTAAAGCACAGGCTCAGTTGTTGTGGTCCATGGGCTTAGTTGTTCATGTGGGATCTTCCCAGACCAGGGATGGAACCCAGATGTCCTGCACTGGCAGGTAGATTCTTTACCACTGAGCCACCAGGGAAGTTCAAAGTCTGTATCATTTTTTAAAAGGATGTACCCTGCCCCATTCTCTTCTGTTTCGGTTTTACACCACTACATTTGGGGGTTGCTTGTTACATAGCCATAGATAACTGGAACAAATGGGAGTAGACTATAACACTATTTTATAATCTGCTTTTCCACTTAACCGTATGAACATTTCATCATGTCATTTCATCCATCATTCTTAAATTAGCCAAATATTTTGAAAGAGGAAACTTTTGTCTCTATTTACATTAAGAATACAGCTTAACACAGTCTGACTTCAACCCTCACTGCTAAATGAAAACTGCTCCAAGAAAAGTCACCAAAGAGCTCTTTGTCAGTAAAAGTTTGCTTTTCATCTCTCATCATCTTGGGTGCATTTGATGCTGTAGACCCCTTTCTTGTCTGCCACCTTCCTATAGGTGGGTGTCAGGACTTTACTAATGGGCTTCTCCGGTCTGAGTCCTCTCTGGCTTCTCTTAACTAGTCTCCTATGTGGGCTTTTGAAATCTGCCTTTCCCTTAAATGTTGATTCATTTTCTTCAGAATCCTAACCTAAGCTCTCTTTTTTTTCAACTCTGCAGAATCCTCAGTCTTTAAACTACCAACTTTTCCCTCCAAGATTCTCAATCTGTACTTTTAGTCCATATCTTGCTTTACTGAACATGTCCACTTTGAGGATACAGAGTATCTGAAATTTAACATGTTCTGATTCTAAGCTTGAACTCAACAGATCTGCCTCCTCACTCAAGTCCCACCAAAACAACAGAACTACAACCCTATCTCTCCTATATTTTGCATCTTCTCAAATGGCCACATGCAGTTGCCCAAGCCAAAAGCTGGGGTTTGATTTCAGTAAGAGGGAAGTTTCAGAGGGCAGAGGTATTCATCTCTTCGCTGTAGATCCTCCAACTGAACTTATTTCTTCCTCTTGCTGGGAGAGTGATCTTCTAAAAATATGTCTGATCATGTCAAATTTCAGTTTCTATGTGATCTCAATTTTTAACTTCAAACTACTTGACTCAGCCTTCTGGCATCATTTTACCACTCTCTTTATCTCAAATTCTGTTGTAGGCATGTTCAATTACAATTCCACACATTGCCATATATTCTCCATGTCTACCAAGCAGAGGCAAAAAAGGAGTAATCAATGCCCACATCACAAATGCCATGCAGTCATAAAAGGATGTTTAGAGATAGTTCATAATAACTTGGAAATGTTTCTGTTTTGTTTTAAATGAGGAAAGTGGGTGGACATGTATTATACATCAATATGCTCAGAAACAATGTAAAAATATTAAATAGGGGCTGGGATGATAGTGATCAAGGATGAACTGGTCACAGAGGTTTTTTTAGGGCACTGAAAATATTCTGTATGATAATATAATGGTGGACACATATCATATATACTTGTCTAAACCCATAAAATGTGCAGCACCAAGAGTGAATGAACCTTTATGTCAATATCAGGAGTAAACCCTTTTGGAAACTCTGTGGACTTTGAATGATTATGATGCTAATGCAGGTTCATCAATTGTGAAAAAAATATCCCACTCTGGTGATACAGGCTGATGATGGGAGAGACACTACATGTATGAGCAGGGGTCAGGGGGAGATATGGGAAACTTGTGTATTTTCCTGTAACTTTTGCTATGAACCTAAAACTGATAAAAAAAAAAAAAAGGAAATCATTAAAAAAATATATGAAAGATCACACGAAATGTTGATAGTGGTTGTCTTTGGTGAGATTTGAAGACTTTGTCTTGGTTGTTTTTATTGTCTAGTCTACTGTGCCTTTTTATAAAAAGCAGTTTATTTTCATAACATATAACATAGTTGAATTGAAATTCAAAGGAATATTTTAATAAATTCATTAAAAATTCAATAAAAAAACAAAAGGAACAACAAAAAAAATTCCAGTGAGTCAGGTATAAATCAGGTGAATTAAACTATGGTAGGTACTGAAAATTTTTGCCATATGCAAAACAGTGAAGAATTTTTAATATAGTTGTAAGATACACTATCAGTCAGTCAGTTCAGTCACTCAGTCCTGTCTGACTCTCTGCGACTCCAGGGACTACAGCACGCCAGGCTTCCCTGTCCATCACCAACTCCCAGAGCTTGCTCAAACTCATGTTCATTGAGTCAGTGATGCCATTCAACCATCTCATCCTCTGTTATCCCCTTCTCCTCCTGACTTCAATCTTTCCCAGCATCAGGGTCTTTTCCAATGAGTCAGTTCTTTGCATCAAGTGGCCAAAGTATTGAGTTTCAGCTTCTGCATCAGTCCATCCAATGAATATTTAGGGCTGATTTCCTTTATGATTGACTAATTGGATCTCCTTACAGTCCAAGGAGCGGCTGAACTGAACTGAACTGAACTGAACAGTCCAAGGGACTCTCAAGAGTCTTCTCCAACACCACAGTTCAAAACCATCAATTCTTCAGTGCTCAGCTTTCTTTATAGTCCAACTCTCACATCCATACATGACTACTGGAAAAACCATAGCTTTGACTAGAAGGACCTTTGTTAGCATAGTAATGTCTCTGTTTTCTAATATTGTCTAGTTTGGCCATAGCTTTTCTTCCAAGGAGTAAGCGTCTTTTAATTTCATGGCTGCAGTCACCATCTGTAGTGATTTTGGAACACAAGAAAATAAAGTCTGTCACTGTTTCCATTATTTCAATATCTATTTGGCAGAAATGATGGGACCAGATGCCATGATCTTAGTTTTCTGAATATTGAGTTTTAAGCCAATGTTTTCACTCTCCTCTTTCATTTTCATCAAGGGGCTCTTTAGTTCTTCACTTTCTGCCGTAAGGGTAGTGACATCTGCATATCTAAGGTTATTGATATTCCTCCCAGCAATCTTGATTCCAGCTTGTGCTTCATCCAGCCCCGGCATTTCTCATGATGTATTCTGCATATAAGTTAAATAAGTAGGGTAACAGTATACAGTCTTGATGTACTCCTTTCCCAATTTGTAACCAGTCTGTTGTTCCATGTCCAGTTCTAACTGTTGCTTCTTGACCTGCATACCTTACCTGCCTCATGAGAAATCTGTTTGCAGGTTAAGAAGATACACTGTAGCTTATATAGAACAGTAAGTTATTAACAGGATGTTCAGATATGGTTCAGATAATTGTGGCTTTTGTTTTAATTTTAACATTTGGCGAGCAGTTTTCTTCTCTGAGCTCAAAACATTGCCAGTTCAGTTCAGTTGCTAGGTCGTGTCCGACTCTTTGCGACCCCATGTACCGCAGTATGCCAGGCCTCCCTGTCCATCACCAACTCCCGGAGTCCACTCAAACCCATGTCCATTGTGTTGGTGATGCCATCCAGCTATCTCATCCTCTATCATCCCCTTCTCCTCCTGCCCCCAATCCCTCCCAGCATCAGAGTCTTTTCCAATGAGTCAGCTCTTCACATCAGGTGGACAAAGTATTGGAGTTTCAGCTTCAACATCAGTCCCTCCAATGAACACCCAGGACTGATCTCCTTTAGAATGGACTGGTTGGATCTCTTTGTAGTCCAAGGGACTCTCAAGAGTCTTCTCCAACACCACAGTTCAAAAGCATCAATTCTTCGGCGCTCAGCCTTCTTCACAGTCCAACTCTCACATCCATACATGACTACTGGAAAAACCATAGCCTTGACTAGACGGATCTTAGTCGGCAAAGTAATGTCTCTGCTTTTGAATATGCTATCTAGGTTGGTCATACTTTCCTTCCAAAGAGTAAGCGTCTTTTCATTTCATGGCTGCAATCACCATCTGCAGTGATTTTGGAGCCCAGAAAAATAAAGCAGCCACTGTTTCCCCATCTATTTGCCATGAATTGATGGGACCAAATGCCATGATCTTCGTTATTTGAATGTTGAGCTTTAAGCCAACCTTTTCACTCTCCTCTTTCACTTTCATCAAGAGGCTCTTTAGTTCCTCTTCACTTTCTGCCATAAGGGTGGTGTCATCTGCATATCTGAGGTTATTGATATTTCTCCTGGCAATCGTGATTACACCTTGTGCTTCCTCCAGCCCAGCGTTTCTTATGATGTACTCTGCATAGAATTTAAATAAGCAGGGTAACAATATAGAGCCTTGACGTACTCCTTTTCCTATTTGGAACCAATCTGTTGTTCCATGTCCAGTCCTGACTGTTGCGTCCTCACCTGTATACAGGCTTCTCAAGAGGCAGGTCAGGTGATCTGGTATTCCCATCTCTTTCAGAATTTTCCACAGTTTATTGTGATCCACACAGTCAAAGGCTTTGGCATAGTCAATAAAGCAGAAAAAGATGTTTCTCTGGAACTCTCTTGCTTTTTTGATGATCCAGCAATGTTGGCAATTTGATCTCTGGTTCCTCTGCCTTTTCTAATTCCAGCTTGAACATCTGGAAGTTCATGGTTCACATATTGCTGAAGCCTGGCTTGGAGAATTTTGAGCATTACCTCACTAGTGTGTGAAATGAGTGCAATTGTGCAGTAGTTTGAACATTCTTTGGCATTGCCTTTCTTTGGGATTGGAATGAAAACTGACCTTTTCCATTCCTGTGGCCACTGCTGAGTTTTCTAAATTTGCCGGCATACTGAGTGCAGCACTTTCACAGCATCATCTTTTAGAATTTGAAATAGCTTAACTGGAATTCCATCACCTCCACTAGCTTTGTTCGTAGTGACGCTTCCTAAGGCCCACCTGCCTTCACATTCCAGGATTTCTGGTTCTAGGTGAATGGGAGTGATCAGACCTCGTGATTATCTGGGTCATGAAGCTCTTTTTTGTACAGTTCTTCTGTGTATTCTTGACACCTCTTCTTAATATCTTCTGCTTCTGTTAGGTCCATACCATTTCTGTCCTTTATTGAACCCATCTTTGCATGAAATGTTCCCTTGGTATCTCTAATTTCCAACATGCTATTAAAATTTCCTAATATTCTTTTTATCTAAAGAAGTAGAATTACAGAAAGATGAAGTTTCTGTAATGATTTATTTCAGGTCATGGACTTGAACTAAATTGAATCACAAACCAAAAGTATAGTAAATAACAATGAATCATTAATTGAATACAAATATCAGTTTGGGGCTGAACCAAAACCACATGTATAAAGAACCCACCTGCCAATGTAGGGGACATATGAGACGTGGGTTCAATCCTCAGGTTGGGAAGATCTCCTGGAGGAAGGCGTAGCAACCCTTCTTGCCTAGAGAATCCCATGGACAGAGGAGACTGGCTGGCTACAGTTCATGGGGTCCCAAAGAGTTGGACACGACTTAAGTGATTTATCAAGCAGCACATTTGCTGTCAGAATGTATATCAAACTGTGTGCAGGTTTTAAGATCTAGCTTGACTCAGGAGACAATATTGCCTAGAGGTATCAAGAGCGGTCTTGGAATTCAGGTTTCCCAGGTTTGGATGTCAGTTCTGCAACTTATCAGCTATTTATACTAACTCTCACCTCTGAAAATGAAAATATTCTCTTAAGGTAGTTGAGGACCAGACACAAAAACAGCAATAGAGCAAAGTGGTCAAAAGCTCAGATTCGAGAGTTGGATTGCCTAGGGTTACATCCTAGATCCTCTAAGTACTAGCTACGTGACCTTGGGTGCAAGTGTCTGCCTCCATTTATTTTTCTGGGGTGTAACAGTATACAAGATCATAAAGTTATTATGAAAATTTAGTAAGTTGGTGACTGCAGCCAAGAAATTAAAAGACACTTGCTCCTTGGAGGAAAAGCTATGGCTAACCTAGATAGCATATTAAAAAGCAGAGAATTACTTTGCCAGCAAAGGTTTATCTAGTTAAAGCTATAGTTTTTCCAGCAGTCTTGTACGGATGTGAGAGTTGGACTGTAAAAAAAGCTGAGTGCCGAAGAACTGATGCTTTTGAACTGTTGTGTTGGAGAAGACTCTTGAGAGTCCCTTGGACTGTAAGGAGATCCAATTAGTCAATCATAAAGGAAATCGGTCCTGAATATTCATTGGAAGGACTAATGCGGAAGCTGAAACTCCAATACTTTGGCCACCTGATGCAAAGAACTGACTCATTGGAAAAGACCCTGATGCTGGGAAAGATTGAAGGCAGGAGGAGAAGGGGACAACAGAGGATGAGATGGTTGAATGGCATCACTGACTCAATGGACATGAGTTTGAGCAAGCTCTGCGAGTTGGTGATGGACAGGGAAGCCTGGTGTGCTGTAGTCCCTGGGGTTGCAGAGAATTAGACAGGAATGAGCAAATGAACTGAACTGAATATGTGTAAAGCCCTAGAATAGTAGCATTCATTATATGTGTAACATGTTATACATGTTAAAATTTTTCTTATTCTTAAGACTCTGATAATAATTATCCATTTGTTTTATAACATCAAGCTTGAGATGTAGTGATGCTGCTGCTGCTGCTGCTAAGTCGCTTCAGTCGTGTCCGACTCTGTGCGACCCCATAGACGGCAGCCCACCAGGCTCCCCGTCCCTGGGAATTCTCCAGGCAAGAACACTGGAGTGGGTTGCCATTTCTTTCTCCAATGCATGAAATTGAAAAATGAAAGTGAAATCGCTCAGTCGCATCTGACTCTTAGCGATCCCATGGACTGCAGCCTTCCAGGCTCCTCCGTCCATGGGATTTTCCAGGCAAGAGTATTGGAGTGGGGTGCCATTGCCTTCTCCCGATGTAGTGATGAGACATTAGTAACATAGACTGAACTGAACCAATTGCAATCCTTTTTTTTTTTTCTTGTGATGCATTTTTTCTGTGATGCAAAAGCATTTTCCTTGTTTATATAGAATGCTCAAAATACTTATATTGATACTTTATATTTAATACTTTATATATTGATAAATATGGGCTTCCCTCGTAGCTTATCGGTAGCTTATCGGTAAAGAATCTGCCTGCATTGCAGGAGACCCAGGGTAGGGAAGATCCCCGGAGAAGGAAATGGCAGCCTACTCCAGTATTCTTGCCTGGAGAATCCCATGGACAGAGGAGCCTGGCAGGCTACAGTCCATGGGGTCTTAAGAGTCAGACACGACTTAATGAGTAAACCACCACCACCCCTGATAAATATAACTGCAAAGCTTCCTTTTATTCTCCATATAAAGAAGTTCAATGGACATAATCTTGAAGAATCCTTATTCCTTCATTCACAAATAATTATAGTGAAGTTGCTCAGTCGTGTCTGACTCTTTGTGACCCTATGGACACCAGGCTCCTCTGCCCATGGGATTTTCTAGGCAAGAGTACTGGAGTGGGTTGCCATTTCCTTCTCCAGGGAACTTCCCAACCCAGGTATCAAACCCAGGTCTCCCACATTGTAGACAGACGCTTTACCGCTTTACCGTCTGAGCCACCGGGAAGTCACAAATAATTATAAAGTATCTATTATGTACTAGCACTGTGCTTGTACCTAGGAGATATTGATTGGGAGATAAAGGACATTTGCTGATTTTTTTTAATCATGCAAACTTACCTATTCAAATTTCCTTAATTGATAATAAACTTGGAATACATAAATATTTTAGGTCACCACTGTAGTCATAAAATTTGGCCATTATTTTCTTAAAAGTCTCAAAACCTATTATGGGGTAAAGCGGTTAGATCTTGTAAATTGATATTAAGGCTTGGTTGGCAATGTTTTATTCTTTTTTTTTTTTCCCATCTTGACATTGACTAGATCTTTTCACTTTTATTTATTTTAAAAATTGTGGTGACATACATATCACATAAAACTTAACATTTTAGCCATTTTCATGTGTTCAGTTCAGCGGCATTGAATACATTTCACATTGTTGTGCAAAGAAATATTTTAGCCTTAAACATATAACCAAACTATAAACCAAGATGAACCTTAAATTATTTCTGTTTAATTTGGCTTCCTGCTCAAGATTCATCTTGGTGGTCAGAATCAAATTCTGACACACATTTTATGCATAAGTAGAAGTGATATTGTAAAGCAGCTAAACACCAGTGATGGTAAGCAAAACAGAATTTGAATGGATTTTAGGGGGGAATCTGCAAGATATGAATTTGGTCTGGAGAGATTATGGAGCAAAAAGGATAGAAAAAAATGTTAAATTTCAAGAAGTTCATAAGTCAGGGAAGGAGAAATATATTTAAGTGTGGAGTGTAAACTGCGTGTGCTCGCGAAGATTCAGATGTATTATTGGAATTTCATGTGAAGAGAAATGCTAGTGGAAGGACTCCCTGAGACACCGACAGGAGGCCAGGAAAGGATGTGGTCATTGTGGTGATCACAGGAGCTACGGTTCTGTACATTATGTCTTTTCAGATATGATTTTTTTTTTTTTTTGCAGGAGGGAGGGGTGGTGGTGGTATCTGGTTCAAAGGCAAATGCTTTACCCTGAGGTCAAATGGGGTCAAGGTTTAAATATGGAGCCTAGCTGACCCTTGTTTGTCCATCTTAGGAACGCCATGTGTGGTGGGTAGGATCTTGTCAGTTAACATCTGATGAGTTATTTCACCTCTTTAGACTTCAGCTTCCTCTTCTGTAAAATTAAGAGTATTGTCCTTAAAAATTTGCCCTGGTGATTAAATATTATTTATGTAGCAATGTGAGAGGTGGCAGAGAACACAAAGACTTCTTGGGTTGAATCCTGGCTCCCCTACTTACTCTGTGGAGCTTTGGACAAATTACCTCCCTGCTTCTGTATAGTAACAGTACCTACTGAAGAGATTCATCATGAGGATATAAATTTACATGGACAAATCACTTAAAACAGTGTTTGGTATATAAAACCACTCAGTGCTGTTGCTGCTTAGTTGCTCAGTTGTGTCTGACTGTTTGCCATCTCATGGACTGTAGCCCACCAGGCTCCTCTGTCCATGGATTTTCCAGGCAAGAATACTGGAGTGGGTTGTCCTTTCATAGGCTAATACAATAACGGATTCAACAGTATTGAATGGATACCATATATGTAGTTATACAAAGGTTTAGTATGTTCAGCTCCAAGGAACCAGGGACTGTATCTATTTTGTTCATCTCTACCTTTTGTCACTTTGTAGGTGCTCAAACTTTTCTTGAATGAGTGGGTATCCAACTGATACAACTACATTCAAAGTCAAAGTGGAAGTTGTTCAGTCGTGTTCAACTTTTTGCGACCCCATGGACTATATAGTCCATGGAATTTTCCAGGCCACAACTCTGGAGTGGGTAGCCTTTCCCTTCTCCAGGGGATCGTCCCAACCCAGGGATCAAACCCAGGTCTCCTGCATTGCAGGTGGATTCTTTACCAGCTGAGCCACAAGAGATGCCCAACTACATGCACTACATTCAATTCCTCAGCAGAGAGTATCTACCTTTATATCATCAGACTGAACTTACTTGCATTTATATTATTTTCAGTCATACAGATACCTCACAGTATTCTCTACCACTTCAAAAGATTTCTTTATCATCTCAATCTTGTGGAGCTTTAAAACAGGAAGAACTCTTGAATAATTTATGTGTTACAGCTTCTCTTAATCCTTTCAAATTGTGTGCAATGTGAAGAGGAAAATGGAATGGGGAAATGTAAAATTTTGTAATTTCAAGTTACTGGTATTGCTGAATTGTGATTTAAACAGTGAGATTTTTAACATGAAATCATAAATATATTATTGCTTCTTAGAATTCTGACAGTAAGGGTGAGCTCAATACAGGTTTCATTGTGGCTTGTGCTTGAAAGCATTGAGCGGTCAGTGGACATTTTGAAGGTAGTGGTGAATTTGCTGACAGAAAGTTTGCTGGACAAATAAATCAATTTCAGTGATTTCTTACAGACATCTCAGGCATCATCAATAGAGAACATGATCTTGGGGGTGATTGAAAAACTAAAATCATTGTTCCCTGTTGATAAGGGACATTCTCAGCTAAATCACAAGCTAGTATTGCAGTTTATGCATTTTGCTTTGCTGCCTTTGGATATTTCTCTGCTCAGCATAGAAATCCTGTAAATCAAATACACACTCTCATTTCTGATGAATGATTTCTTAGGGCCCTTGAGACAGCATTGCTTTGTTCTGTTTTCTCTAAATAGCATGATTTACACTCTGTTTAGCTTTTATTGTAAAAAGAAGGGAGCTAGCATGAAACTTACCCCATAAACTTGACTAAGAAAAGTCACGCTGAAATTTTTTTCTTATATGAGCTTGTTTCTGACAGCCGTCATCCTGCCTGGTTTGGAGGTTTGACGGCAGGAAATTCAACCTCACACATTACAGGGGTTCTTTCCTTTTCTCTAGGGTTTGCATAACCCATAGGGTGGCTTCTATGGTGCTGGCACACAGATACAGATATCTAGCCCTCACCCCCCTTTACCAAATGCAGGTCATTGTCCAGATCTCTGTGTCTGACAGACGTCAGAAAGATGGGAGGCATATGCAGCATATCCAGTGGAAGAGGGCAAGGAGGGGTTAAAAGAAAACAGGGAAAAGAAAGCACATTATTATTATGTGACTAAATGATAACTTTTTGAGAAACAATGTAGCAAATAATTTTAAAATTTGAAGGGACACCATATGTGTATGCTGCTGCTGCTGCTGCTAAGTCGCTTCAGTCGTGTCCAACTCTGTGCGACTCCATAGACAGCAGCCCACCAGGCTCCTCTGTCCCTGGGATTCTCCAGGCAAGAACACTGGAGTGGGTTGCCATTTCCTTCTCCAATGCGTGAAAGTGAAAAGTGAAAGTGAAGTCGCTCAGTTGTGTCTGACTCTTAGAGACCCCGTGGACTGCAGCCCACCAGGCTCCTCCGTCCATGGCATTTTCCAGGCAAGAGTACTGGAGTGGGGTGCCATTCCTTCTCCACCATATGTGTACAGTTATCTTTTTCTGTAAGTAAATACCTTATTAGATGTTCTATGAAAATGTATTCTCTAGAGGATGCATCATGCCCCACGATGCTATGAATCTGTTCTTTAACAACACAATTTTCAAAGGGATTATTTTCATGACTGAAAATGTAGCATATGTAGTTCATAAATCAAGAGCGGGAACTGACTTTTAAAATACTTTAAGGATATTTTGAGCCACAAACATATTGTCATATAGGAGCCAACTATGCAGGTTCTATAAATAGAAGAACATTTAAAAGCCTAAAATGATATAATGTAAGTATTGGCAGTGGGATATAATGCCAAGAAAAAGCTGTGTCGGTCTGCCCTTGAAATTCATTAGGAAGCTGGAGTCTGTGCCACAAAAGGGCATTAGGTATGTCTGTGCTTCCAAATCCATCCTGGTTTCCTATATGCAATCTTTCAATGATTGAGTTTAATTCTTTAGGAAACTGCCTGCCATCCTAGGGGAGTCCTTCTGCTTCTTTGTCCTTCACAAGATCAACTGAAATTCTTCAGCTAGGTAAGAAGGTTGAATTTCAAGTAATAGAAGAAAACTAAACTCCTTTGGCTTTTTGTACAGACTTTTTTTTCCTGATTTAGCTTCATAAAGTTATGACTTTACTTAAATTTTTAAAAATGTATCTTTACTTAGAGGTAGCATAAGAATGTTAGGGGGAAAAGGAATAACTTCAGTCATCCATATTACAACTGCTAGGACAATAATTTTTATTATTGCATGTTATCTCCCACATGTTGACATTTATGTTTTACATACAGTAATGATATTCAGATAGCTTTTATATTCCAGAAACTTATTTACATATTACTGACAATGAGGAATTCTGTGTCTTTGTGATCCTGATTTGTTCTCCCATAGGTATGATTTTGTTTTTCTTCCCTTATGTACTCAAATCTCCCTAGCTTTAACTTCCTTTACCTTCCTCTCCTCTATAACCATGTTAACAACCTGGTAATTTTCAGTACCTTTTCCAGGTTCATGTAACACACACACACACACACACACACACACACACCCTACAAGCATTCCCTGCATTTTACTTTGTTCACTTTCTATACCTAGAGAAATCCCTCTAAGTCAACCATCAAACATCACACTCATTTTTAATGGATGCATAATATTCTATATTATGAATGCATCATAATTTATTCACTTTTGATGATCATTCACCCTGGTTCTGTTTTTTCTACTACATTGTATCAGCCTTGTATGGGTGTGTGTGTGTGTGTGTGTGTGTGTGTCTTTGGTGTAGTTATCAGGAATAGGATTGCTGAGTCAAATATGCCTAGTTTGACTTTTAATAGATAATAGCAGACAGCAAATTAAGATTTTTACTTACCAAAATCTCTACAAGGCACATTTCCATCAGCCATTTATGACTCCTTTCTCGCCCTCTCCCCTTCCTTCTCGGATTGTCGTTATCTCCTTTTCAAGTTTTGCCTGTGTTTGGGGTTCTTTGGTACATGGTTTTGCACTTCTCTGGCTACTAGTTACTTTGAGCAACTATTTATGTTTATGGGCCATTTGCATTTGCTTTCCTCTTAACTGCCTACTAACATCTTTCACCCATTTTTCTTTTGGATTGTTTCTTCTCCATTCTTAAGAACCTTTTGTATAGATATTAACAACTATATATACGGAGAAGGCAATGGCAACCCACTCCAGTACTCTTGCCTGGAAAATCCATGGATGGAGGAGCCTGGTGGGCTGCCGTCCATGGGGTCGCTAAGAGTAGGACACGACTGAGCGACTTCACTTTCACGCATTGGAGAAGGAAATGGCAACCTGCTCCAGTGCTCTTGCCTGGAGAATCCCAAGGACAGGGGAGCCTGGTGGGCTGCTGTCTATGAGGTCGCACAGAGTCAGACACGACTGAAGTGACTTAGCAGCAGCAGCAGCAACTATATATTTTGTTGTACCTTCCCAAATCAGTTGACTTTGTAATATATTTTGCCAAATTTTAAATTTATAAATTTAATTTCATTAATTTAAATAAATATTTTATTTTAAAGTAGCTTTTGAGTTTCTTAAATTGCTAAGAAGTTCTCCCTTATCTCCAGACTATACTTCCAGTCTCTTGGCTTGTTTTACTTTATACTTAATTTAAAAAATTTCATATATCTGGAATTTGCTTTTTGTGTGATAAAGGGGTTGCACTTTCATTTTCTTCCAACGGATAGCTAGTTGTGTTAGCATTTTCCAAGTTACATTCTTATTGAAATAAAATTTTGTCATAGAGTAACTCGTTGTATACTAGAAGCTACTTCTGGATTCAATTCAACTCTACCGATAAAGGTTATTTCTCCTTTCACTTGAACTTTAAGATCATTTAGGTCAATTTCAATACTTCACCAGTTGAAATTCAAATTAGAATCATATTACATTAAAATGTTAATATGGGGAAATTTTATGATGCTGTCTCCTCATTCAAGAATAAAGAATTTGTTTAGATTTATGTTCTTTTTAAAGACTTATATTTTAAAAATAGCTTTTAATTTCCTTTTGGCTGTGCTGGATCTTTGCTGCACAGGCTGTCTCTAGTTGTGGGGAGTGGGGGCCACTCTCCAGCTGCCAGGCGCAGGTCCTTACTGTGGTGGTTTTTGTGGAGCACGAGCTCTAGGTGCCCAGGCTTCAGTAGCTGTGGCATGTGGGCTCAGCAATTGCAGCTCCTGGGCTCCAGAGCACAGGTTCTGTAGTTGTGGTGCACCAGCTTAGTTGCTCTGTACCATGTGGAACCATCTCAGATCAGGGAATTGAACCTGTGTCTCCTGCATTGGCAGATTCTCTACCACTGAGCAACCAGGGAAGCCCCAATAAGACTTTTATATAACTCTTTCTTGTTTGCTTTATTCCTTGAGACATTTATAATTTTTGTTATAATATTTACCCTCATATCAATATCAACTCCTAAGTTGATATGATAGGGATTCCCTGGTGGCTCAGACAGTAGAGTCTGCCTGCAATTCTGGAAACAGGTTTGATCCCTGGGTTGGGAAGATCCCCTGGAGAAGGAAATGGCAACCCACTCCAGTATTCTTGCCTGGAAAATCCCATGGACAGAGGAACATGGCAGGCTGCAGTCCATGGGTCACAGAGTCGGATACACTGAGCAACTTCACTTTCACTTTCTACTCCTAAGTACTTATTGTGAAGGCAGAAAAAAACTAATTGATTTTTGGCGTATTCATTCTGTATTCAGTTACCTTTCTAAGTGAAAGTCGCTCAGTCGTGTCCAACTCTTTGTTATCTCATGGACTATACAGTCCATGGAATTCTCCAGGCCAGAATACTGGAGAGGATAGCCTTTCCCTTCTCCAGGGGATCTTCCCAACTCCGGGATCGAACCCAGGTCTCTTGCACTGCAGGTGGATTCTCTACCAGCTGAGTCATAAGGGAAGCCCTACTTTTCTAAGTTCCTGAATAATTCTAATAAGCTTTTTGAGCCTTTAGGGTATTCATTTATAATAGTTTCATTTTCTAGTGTTTCTAATGTTTCAGTCTATTGACAAGGCATCCATAAGCACTACTAGGGAACACTAATTAATTTTACAGCATTTTGTAGCATTGTTCTAAAAGCTAAATAGGACAAACACCTGAAATTGCTTAAAGCAGTGGGTGGCACATAGTAAGGGGCCCAAGAAATAATTAATCTTGTTATTACTTCTCAACTATCAAGAGTTTATGAGTTCTTCAATCTCAAGTTTCTCATGGAAACATCATGCCAAAGAATAAGAAAAAATCAGCGATAGCGATAGCTGATTTTTTTATTCATCATTCTTCATTTTAATTGGTTTTGGGGAGCCTTGATAACAACTTTCTTAAGCTTTTATTTGTGATTCTTTCATCATGATACAATGACAGCAAAAGAGCAGAGAAATAGTCTATGTTTGGAAATGATTCATAGATTATGTAATAAATAAAATTTCTTTGGAAGGAATGATGTTAAAGCTGAAACTCCAGTACTCTGGCCACCTCATGCGAAGAATTGACTCATTGGAAAAGACTCTGATGCTGGGAGGGATTGGGGGCAGGAGAAGGGGATGACCGAGGATGAGATGGCTGGATGGCATCACTGACTCGATGGATGTGAGTCTGAGTGAACTCCAGGAGTTGGTGATGGACAGGGGGCCTGGCGTGATGCGATTTATGGGGTCACAAAGTCGGACATGACTGAGCAACTGAACCGAACTGAATAAATAAAAATTAAAATTAGTACATAATTTTTATAACATCTGTCTCAGGAAACATTACCACTTCACAGCTATCTTCCTTTCAAAAAGATAAGTTACAAATTAGGTTTTATGCTAGATATTGAATATATTTGATTTAATATGGGGTGTTTCTTTGAGTTTATTGTGTGTAGGTCAAGGAGACCTGTCACAAAATCTATGGCTTCCTAGAATTTGTTATCTTCTTCAAAGTGAGAGACAGCAGTTGAGCAAATTTTGACTAATTCTACTGCTCCTCTCAGTGAGTTTCACAAGTAACTGAGCTAAGAAAAAAAGTCCTCCCTTATAATGCTATACCCTTGGGGAGATGAGCTGTTGGTTATCTTCCAGCAGACAACTGGGGGGACGTGGCACTGTAAATTGTCTTCACTGTCCAGGGCTGACATGGCTTGTCTTCTATCCTATTTGGATGACATCCTGAGATCTGTCCTCTTTACCCTCCCTGCAGGGAGCCCAGGGCAACAAAATCATTAATTCTGTATCCAGCATTAGCCACATCCTGACAAGAGGAGGAAGCCCTGACCATCAGAATATCCTGTACTGGTTCAGAGTGGAAGGATGAAGGGAGACGTGCTGGGTGCCTCTTTCTTCTGTGGTGCCATCCTCTATGACAGCACTGGGTGGCATGGTGGTGGCTAACATTATCTGGCATGATCCAAGTCATGCTTTAGTGAAGTTTGAAGATCCAAAGGAATAAATGAATGAAACAAGAACATTTTCCACAATAGTTCTGGTAGAGAATGATTGAATCAACTTCTGGGAACTCTTAAGTTTGTATCTTAAACGTGTAAATTCTACAGATAGTTACTCTCTTTTACCATTACCTCAAATAGTTACCAGAAATAATACACAGATAAAGCCTATCTGGAGAAGGTCCAAATTCATTTTTGAGAAACCCTGCAGAAACCTAATGCAGTATTCCTAACAAATATAAAACCCCAAACCCCACTGGACTGAATTAATCCCTACTTTGCTTGAATGTTCAATGTAGTTTACTCCAACCAAATGAACTTTTACCATTTAATTCTTGTGCCCATCCATTATTTTCATTTCTAAAAACAAAGGCAGTAAACAAACCATTCAATTCAGTGTGGGAGTTGAATAAAACCTTCTAAATCATGACATTGGTTTCATAAGCACTCATTTTCTTATATGAATCATTCAAGTCTGATTAAAGGTGAGAGGGTGAGGTGGAAGGAAAACTCTTTTTGTTGTGTCTGGAAATGAAAAGCAGAGAAAATAAAGTTTTCTATTTATATCACTCCTAAATCTAAGTCAGTAGAGGGGGGAAGTTTCTGTCATCATTGTTCAATGAATAATACAAAATATGTTGCATAGACAGGATGTGTGCTAACCCAAGTGGAAGGTAATCCAGTAATAAATAATAAAAATAATTTAGGGATAATGGTTAACAGAATTTCACTGTTTGTTCTAGAATTGTGGAAATAGCCCAGACTGGACCTCTTATTAATTCCTGAAGGTCTCTACTGACTCTCCAGGTTTCCCTTAGAAGAATCTCTGCAGAGCAGCTTTAATTTTGAAGCTTTCCTAAGTAGGATCTCTCTAAAGACCCTTGGGTCTGTTGACTCAATTCAGCACATTTTGGATTATCCTAGTGTAGACCTATGCTGGTCTTTGTCATTGCAAAATTAAAACACTGTGTGGTAGGCAGATAATGGCTTCCAAAGGTATGTTCACGTCCTAATCCCCAAACCTGTGAATTTTATATTTATTTGAAAAAAAGGGCCTTTGCAGGTGTGATTTAGGATCTTGAGACTATGCTGGATTATTGAGGTGGGTCCTGAATGCCAACACAAGTATCTTTAAAAGAGAGGTGAGACACAGAGACATATGGAGACAGAGGCAGTTTGGAGAGATCAAGGCCTCATGCCGAGGAATTTGGGCAGGAAGGAACGATTTCTCTCTTGGAGCTACTAGAGGAGTGAGGCTTGCCAAGACTTTGATTTTGGACTTTTGGCCTTTAGAACCCTCATAAAGTTTCTGTTCTGAGTCGCCAAATTTGTAGTAATTTGTTACAGTAGCCCTAGGAACTAATATATACTGCCTAGCTAGGACAATAGTATCTTTTTAGAAGATATTAAGAAACATGTTGTAAAAATAACGAGAACCCAGTTAACAGTAATTTACCTTCCTAAGATTTTCATGGGGTAAAGCACCAACCTGTCACATTAAAAAAAATAATGTTGCAAGAAGTCAATTCTGACTCCATGTTGAAACTATTTGACTTGCTTTCTGTTGTTTTGTTATTATAATCATATATAAAGGTCTGCCTCAGAGAATCCTGCCCCTTACCTGTTCAACTACAGTGCTTTTGTTCAGAACCCTGCCCACCTGTAGATGGCAGGAAAGAAGTAAACAGATTCCCTGCAGGAGGCTCGCCATTCTAGAAGATATCTGCAAGATAAATGGCCTTTTTACTTTGCTTCCTCATCTCTGATCCATAAAAAGAAACCTGGCATCCAGACCCTAAGATGGTTGAGACATTAGTTTGCCATCTTCTGTCAGCTGACTTACTGAATAAAAGTTGTATTCCTCGTCTTGACACTTCAGCTCTCGCTCTCATTGGTCTGCTGAGCAGTGAGCACAGCAAGCTTGGACTTGGTAACATTAAGAGGAACAAAAATGTTTGTACCCTTGGAAAGGAGAAATATTTCAATGATACATATTTGAAAGATGCCTTGTGGACTTGGTACAGCTGTCAACACTGGTTCTGAAACAGACTTTATACATGCCTCACTCTATTGCAATTTTGCAGATACAGCTGTTTCTTACAAACTGTTTTTGGCAACCCTGTATCCAGTAACTCTCTCTGCTCTGCTGCTAAGTCACTTCAGTCATGTCTGACTCTGTGTGACCACATAGACAGCAGCCCACCAGGCTCCCCCGTCCCTGGGATTCTCCAGGCAAGAACACTGGAGTGGGTTGCCATTTCCTTCTCCAATCATGAAAGTGAAAAGTGAAAGGAAAGTCACTCAGTCGTGTCAGACTCTTCAGGACCCCATGGACCACAGCCCACCAGGCTCCTCTGTCCATAGGATTTTCCAGGCAAGAGTAGTAACTCTAATGGCACCATTTTTTCCAGTAGTATTTGCTCACACTTTGCTTGCTGTCACATTCTGATAATTCTTGTAATATTCAAACTGTTCCATTATTATTCTATTTGCTTCAGTGATCTCTGATGTTAGCATTGTAACTGTTTGGGATGCCCGTATATGGCCTCAAATTTTGTGTATGGTTTTCTGTTCCACTGATTGGCTATTCCTGTCTCCTGCCCTCTCCTCAGGCTTCCTTATTTTGATACACAACAGTATTGAAATTAGGCCAGTTAATAACCCTACAACGGCCTCTAAGCATTTAACTGAAATAATGAGTTGAATGTCTCTCATCTTAAATTAGAAGCCAGAAATGACTAAATTTAGTGAGAAGCATGTCCAAAGCCTCTTGTACCAGTCAGCCCTATTGTGAGTCTAAGGAAAAGTTACTGAAGGAAATTAAAAGCGCTACTCTTTATTGCTGCTATGGAGAAAGTTGTAGTGAAACTAAAGTGGAACTACTAAACCAGGCACACATTCCCTTGAGCCAAAATCTAATCCACAGCAAAGCCCTCTGTTCAGTTCTATGCAGGTTGAGAGAGGTGAGGAAACTGCAGAACGAAAGCTGGCACAAGTTGGTTCCTGAGATTTAAGAAGCCACCTGCATAACATAAAAGTGCAAGGTGAAGCAGCAAGTACTAATGTAGAACCTGCAGCAAATTATCCAGATCTAGCTAAGATAATTAATGAAGGTGGCTACACTAAACAATAGATTATTGATGAGACAAAACAGTCTATTAGAAGATGCCATCTAGGACTTTCATAGCTGGAGAGAAGTCAATGTTTGACTCCAAAGCTTTAAAGGACAGGCTGACTTTCTTCTTAGGGTCTAACATGACTAGTGACTTTAAGTTGAAGCCAATGCTCATTTGCATTCTGAAAATCCCAGGGCCCTTAAGTGGACTTCCTTGGTGGCTCAGATGGTAAAGCATCTGCCTACAATGCGAGAGACCCGGGTTCAATCCCTGGGTTGGGAAGATCTCTTGGAGAAGGAAATGGTAACCCACTCCAGTATTCTTGCCTGGAAAATCCCATGGACAGAGGAACCTGGTAGGCTGCAGTCCATGGAGTTGCAAAGAGTCGGACACGACTGAGTGACTTCACTCACTTACTCACTACTATGATTATGCACTATAAATAGAAAATTAAAGCCTGGATGACAGCACACCTGCTTACAACACAGTTTACTGAAATTTTCAGCCCACTGTTGAGATTTACTGTTCATAATAAAAGATTCTTTCGAATTCAGTACTGCTCATTGACAATGCACCTGGTCATCCAGGAGCTCTGATGGATACACACAATGATTTATGTTGTTTTCATGCCTACTAACACAGCATCTATATTACAGCCCATGGATCAAGAAGTAATTTTGACTTTCAAGTTTTACTAAAGAACTACATTTTGTAAGGGTATAACTGCCACACACAGTGATTTCTTTGATGGTGTGGGCAAAGTAATTTGAAAATCTTCTGGAAAGAATTCACCTTTCTAGATGATATTAAGAATATTCCTAATTCAAATGGCCATCATTAAAAAGTCTACAAACAACAAATGCTGGAGAGGGTGTGAAAAAAAGGGAACATTCTGGCACTTTGGTGGGAATGTAAATTGGTGCAGCCACTATGAAAACTAGATGGAGGTTCCTTAAAAAACATACAGTTGCCCATATGATCCAGCAATCCCACTCCTGGGCACATATATAGACAAAACAATAATTGGAAAAGATACATGTACCCCTATGTTCAGAGCAGCACTATTTACAGTAGCTAAGACATGGAAGCAACCTAAATGTCCACTGACAGAATGGATAAAAATGTGGTGTGTACACATGCACAGACAGACACAGGATGAAACAGTGCCATCTGCAGCAACATGAATGGACCTAGAGATTTCATACTAGGTGAAATCAGAAAGATACCATACGATATCACTTACACTGGAAATCCAACATATGACACAAATCAACGTATTTCTGAAACAGAAAATTCACAGAGAACAGATCTGTAGTTGCCAAGGGGAAGGGAGGTTGAGGAGGGTTGGATTGGAAGTCTGGGACTAGAAGATGCAAACTATTATATATAGAATGGATAAACAACAAGGTCTTACTCTATAGCACAGGCAATTATATTCAATATCCTATAATAAATCATAATGGAAAAAAAAAAAACCAAGAATTTCCTAATTCAGAAAGAGGTCAAAATATCAACATTAATAGGAATTTGGAAGAAGCTGACTCCAACTCTCATGGATGACTTTCAGGGGTTCAAGATTTCAGTAGACGAAGTAAGTGTAGCTGTGGTGGAAGCAGCAAAAGAACCCGCACTAGGTGCGGAGCCTGAAGATGTGATGGAATTGTTGCAATCTCACAATAAAACTTCAAATGGATGAGGAGTCACTTCTTATGGATCTACAGAGTCGTTTCTTGAGATGGAATCTATTCCTGGTTAAGATGCTATGAAAATGCTGAAATGACAACAAAGGATTTAGAGTATTATGTAAACTTACTAGATAATGCAACAGCAGGGTTTGACACGACTGAGTCCAATTTTGAAAGAAATTCTCCTGTGGGTTAAATACTACCAAACAGCATTGCATGCTACAGATAAGTTGTTCATGAAGGGAAGAGCTGACCCATGTGGCAAACCTCACTGTTGCCTTAAAGAAACTGCCACAGCCATTCTGGCTTTCAGAAAGTACTCCCCTGATCCATCAGCAGCCATCAACACTGGGGCAACTCTCCACCACCCAAAAGATTAGGACACGATGAAGGCTCAAATGATGATTAGCATCTTTTAGTAATAAAGTACTTTTAAATGAGGTTTGTTTTTTTTTTAAAGACATGTTACTGTACACTTAGTACACTACAGTACAGTACAATTTTTACATGCATTGGGAAACTAAAAAACGCGCTGATTGCATTACTGCAATATTCACTTTATTGCAATGGTCTGAATTAAACCTGCCAATAACTTTGAAGTGTGCCTGTAGCTGCTGCAGACATACATGGACCTGGTACTAAGAAGAAGATGGTATTTCCAAAACTATCCTATCATTTCCTTAGATCAGTAGCTAATTCCCCACCAAGTAGTATAGGAAGAGACAAATATAAATTATGATACATCTAGAGAATGAATTACTGCTGGTCTATGAATGTGAGAGTTGGACTATAAAGAAACCTGAGTGCTGAAGAATTGATGCTTCTGAATTGTGGTGCTGGAGAAGACTCTTACTAGTCCATCCTAAAGGAGATCAGTCCTGGGTGTTCACTGGAAGGACTGATGTTGAAGCTGAAACTCCAATACTCTGGCCACCTGATGCGAAGAGCTGACTCATTTGAAAAGACCCTGATGCCGGGAAAGACTGAGGGCAGGAGGAGAAGGGGATAACAGAAGATGAGATGGTTGGATGGTATCACCAACTCAATGGGCATGGGTTTGGGTGGACTCCGGAGTTGGTGATGGACAGGGAGGCCTGGCGTACTGCAGTTCATGAGGTTGCACAGTCACACGACTGAGCGACTGAACAGTGCAAGACAAATAGTGGGGTCACAGTCTTACTCTTTTGCCATTGAAGATGCTGTATTCTCTGGCTATAGAAGGCTATTTGCTGCCTTATCTTTGTAAGAGCAGTCCTTTGCACGCCAATCCTCTTCCCCACCCCATTTAGACCAGGTTTTATTATATTTATACTTAATCCTTATAATTTCATTCACTATGGTTTCAGTTATCTCTTGTATACCAATGACTTCAAAGCCTGTTGAAATCTCTCTCTCCTCAGAAGATACTCTTTAATTAAAAACATCTCACTTAAACTTTGTCATGCCAAAAAGTTCTTTACTCATGCACTAAAACTGAAATTCCTTGCTGGCTTCTGTATTTTATCACCATTGGTGTTCATCTCCTCCAAATTGGCTAATATAATCCACTATGTCTGTCTTCCTTCAGCCTTTACACCTAACCCACGAACCAATTCTCCAATTATTCCTTTTAAAAAATTTTGGGCTCCCTTTCTCACCATAGCTCCAGTGAATCACTTCATGCTTACAGAATCAAGCAGCATACACACTGGGTGGATTGGCTCTAGCTCTAACATCACACTTCCTGAGCTATCTTTCGCACAGCTGTCAAAATTTGTTGCTTTAACCTAGATGTCCATTATCATACAGACAAAGGAACTGTAGTACATATACACAGTGGAATATTACTCAGCCATTAAAAAGGAACCCACAAGTCAGTTCTAATGACATGGATGAACTCAGGGCCCATTACAGAGTGAAGTCAGTCAGAAAGAGCAGTACTGCATAGGAACCTGGAATGTTAGGTCCATGAATCAAGGAAAATTGGAAGTGATCAAACAGGAGATGGCAAATTTTAGCAATTACAGAGTGAAGTCAGTCAGAAAGAGCAGTACTACATAGGAACCTGGAATGTTAGGTCCATGAATCAAGGAAAATTGGAAGTGATCAAACAGGAGATGGCAAATTTTAGCAATCAGTGAACTAAATAGACTGAAATGGGTGAATTTAACTTAGATGACCATTATATCTACTACTGTGGGCAAGAATCCCTTAGAAGAAATGGAATAGTCATCACAGTCAACAAGAGTCTGAAATGCAGTGAAGTGAAGTTGCTCAGTTGTGTCCCCATGGACTGTAGCCCACCAGGCTCCTCCATCTATGGGACTTTCCAGGCAAGAATACTGGAGTGGGGTGCCATTGCCTTCTCCAGGAGATCTTCCCAACCCAGGCATTGAACCTGGGTCTCTGCATCGTATGCAGATGCTTTACCGTCTGAGCCACTAGGGAAATCTTGGATGCAATCTCAAAAACGAGAAAGATCTCTGTTCGTTTACAAGGCAAACCATTCAATATCACGGTAATTCAAGTCTATGCCCTGAGCAGTAATGCTAAAGAAGCTGAACGGTTCTATGAAGACCTACAAGACCTTCTAGAACTAACCCCAAAAAAGATGTCCGTTTCACTATAAGGGACTGGAATGCAAAAGTAGGGAGTTAAGAAATACCTGGAGTAACAGGCAAATTTGGCCTCAGAGTACAGAATAAAGCAAGGCAAAGGCTAACAGAGTTTTGCCAAGAGAATGCACTGGTCACAGCAAACACCCTCTTCTGACAACGCAAGATAAGACTCTACACATGGACATCACCAGATGGTCAACACCGAAATCAGATTGATTATATCCTTTGCACCCAAAGATGGAGAAGCTCTATACAGTCAGCAACAGACAGACCAGGAGCTGACTGTGGCTCAGATTATGAACTCCTTGTTGCCAAATTCAGACTTAAAGAAAGTATGGAAAAATCACTAGACCATTCTATTACAAAGTAAATCAAATCCTTTATGATTATACAGTGGAAGTGACAAATAGATTCAAGGGATTCGATCTGATAAGAGTATCTGAAGAACTATGGATGGAGGTTCGTGACATTGTACAGGAGACCATCCCCAAGAAAAGAAGGGCAAAAAGGCAAAATGGTTGTCTGAGGAGGCCTTACAAATAGCTGAGAAAAGAGAAAAACGAAAGGCAAAGGAGAAAAGGTAAGATATAACCATTTGAAAGCAGAGTTCCAAAGAACAGCAAGGAAGATAAGAAAGCCGTCCTCAGTGATCAATGCAAAGAAATAAAGGAAAGCAATACAATGGGAAACTCTAGAGATCTTTTCAAGAAAATTAGAGTTACCACAGGAACTCTTCATGCAAGGACGGGCACAATAAAGGACAGAAACGTATAGACCTAACAGAAGCAGAAGATATTAAGAAGAGGTGGCAAGAATACACAGAACTATAAAAAAAAGATCTTCATGATCCAGATAATCACGATGGAGTGATCACTCACCTAGAGCCAGACATCCTGGAATGTGAAGTCAAGTGGGCTTTGGAAAGCATTACTATAAACAAAACTAGTGGTGGTGATGGAATTTCAGTTGAGCTATTTCAAATCCCAAAAGATGATGCTGTGAAAGGCTGCACTCAAAATGCCAGCAAATTTGGAAAACTCAGCAGTGGCCACAGGACTGGAGAAGGTCAGTTTTCATTCCAATCCCAAAGAAAGGCAATGCCAAAGAATGCTCAAACTACCGCACAATTGCACTCATCTCACATGCTAGTAATGCTTAAAATTCTCCGAGCCAGGCATCAACAGTATGTGAACCGTGAACTTCCAGATGTTCAAGCTGGATTAAGAAAAGGCAGAAGAACCAGAGATCAAGCTGCAAACATCCACTGGATCATCGAAAAAGAGTGCTGCAGAAAAATATCTCTTTCTGCTTTACTATGCGGATCACGATCAACTGTGGAAAATTCTGAAAGAGATGGGAATACCAGACCACCTGACCTGCCTCTTGAGAAACCTATATGCAGGTCAGCAAGCATCAGTTAGAACTGGACATGGAACAACAGACTGGTTCCAAATTGGGAAAGGAGTATGTCAAGGCTGTATATTGTCACCCTGCTTATTTAACTTATATGCAGAGTACATCATGAGAAATGCTGGGCTGGAGGAAGCACAGGCTGGCATCAAGATTGCTGCAAGAAATATCAATAACCTCAGAAATGCAGATACCACCACCCTTATGACAGAAAAGCGAAGAAGAACTAACGAGTCTCTTGATGAAAGTGAAAGAGGAGAGTGAAAAAGTTGGCTTAAAACTCAACATTCAGGAAACTAAGATCATGGCATCTGGTCCCATCATTTCATGGCAAATAGATGGGGAAACAGTGGAAACAGTGTCAGACTTTATTTTTCTGGGCTCCAAAATCACTCCATATGGTGACTGCAGCCATGAAATTAAAAGACGCTTGCTCCTTGGAAGGAAAGTTATGACCAACCTAGACAGCATATTAAAAAGCAGAGACATTACTTTGCCAACAAAGGTCCGTCTAGTCAAGGCTATGGTTTTTCTAGTAGTCACATATGGATGTGAGAGTTTAACTATAAAGAAAACTGAGCACCAAAGAACTGATGCTTTTGAACTGTGGTGTTGGAAAGACTCTTGAGAGTCCCTTGGACTGCAAGGAGATCCTACCAGTCAATCACAGAGGAAGCAGTCAGTCCTGAATATTCATTGGAAGGACTTATGCTGAAGCTGAAACTCCAATATGTTGGCCATCTAATGCAAAGAAATGACTCATCTGCAAAGACCCTGATGCAGGGCAAGACTGAAGGTGGGAAGAGAAGGGGACGACAGAGGATGAGATGGTTGGACGCCATCACTGACTCAATGGACATGAGCTTGAATAAACTCTGGGAGTTGGTGATGGACAGGGAGGCCTCTCATGCTGCAGTCCATGGGGTCGCAAAGAGTTGGACACGATTGAGTGACTGAACTGAACTGAGTCAAAGAGAAAAACAAATATTGTGTATTAATGTATAAATACGGAATCTGGAAAGATGGTTCTGGTGAACCTATTTACAAGGCAAGAATGGCGATGCAGACATAGAGAACAGACTTATGGACACAGGCTAGCGGAAGGGTGGGCTGAATGAAGAGAGTAATGGAAGGATATATACCACCATGTGTAAAATGGATAACCAATGGGAATCTGCTGTACGACTCAGGGATTCAAACCAGGACTCTCAAAACCTAGAGGGGTAAGACGTGGGAGGGACATTAAAAAGGGAAAGGATATACACACAGACACACACACACACACACCTATGGCTGACTCATGTTGATATATGGCAGAGGCCAACACAATATTAATACTGTGAGGTGATTTTCCTTCAATTAAGTTTGAAAAAAAAATACACTGCTTTTCTTTACTCCCATTTAGAACAGCAGAGCGGCTCTCTAGTAACTACCCACTCTGTACTGTACCTACTTTATCTTTTCCATTTCCAGTATGTAAAGACACTCATTTCTATCTAGTCTTCCATCACTGGTTGATCTGCTCTGAGAATCTAATTAACACTGACCTGAATAAAAGAGAAATATAAATCAACAGTCCATACATTTTAAAGCAAAATACAATTTTTTTTTTTTTTACTGTTAGTCACTTGGATTAGTATGCTAATGGAGCATGAACTCTGTGGTTAGAAATGAGGTACTGGATTTTTGCTTATTCTGACTGGCCTTCCCCACCACTGAAACATTAAGAACCTTGGCAACAGGGACTGGTTTATTCTCTCATTTACTTTTTGCTACTCCCCTCTCCTCCAAGCACAGCACCTTTCTTATTCAGAAGTTTGACAGTAACAGAATTTCCCATTATGAACTTAGTTCTCCCAGGGGACATAAATTCACACACTATAAATAGAAATTTGAATGAGTAATAATGACAGATGACAAAAACACTGAAGGCTTTTGAAAACTCCTGTAACCTTTTGATATAACTGAATACATTATTCATATTCAAATTTTATATAATCTGCATTATTTAGTTTTCAGGAAAAAAACCTGTGTTCTGACTCAAACAATAAATATGGATTATTTTGCATTTAAGACATTGTATAAGGAAAATCAGGTTAAACTTAGTTAAGGAAAATCAGGTTAAACTTTTGTAAGGTTAAAAATCAGGTTTACTGTTTTGTAACACAACAAAAGAACAGTGAAAATTCTCTCCATACCCTTTCAGACAATTCTGCCAATAAATGATAAAGTCTTTATACATATTAAATGATACTATGCTTTCCTAAATCATTCAATTGTCCCAAATAAAAGTTCTGAGATAGTTTAACAGATTACCAACTGACCTTTGCTCATTTGATGACTCCCCCTCCCCCAGTAGAATCTAGGCTCTGTGAGGGCAGAACATTCCTGCTCTATCCCCACTAGTATAGTAAACTGTGCTTGGAACATAGTAAATATGATACCAAATGCGTTTGTTGACACTTTTGATACAAAATTTGCCTGGATACCCCTAATTTTGGAAGAAATAAATCATTTGTAAGGTCAGTAATCTATAGGTGACCCAAAGGGTTTTAAGGGACCAAGTTCAGAGTATGTGCAACACATGGAATGCTTCTGCAGCATTTAGAAAACTGACCTATTTAGCAGTATTTTTTTTTTTTTGATGTCTCATTTGTTTTTTTTAACCAGATATTAGAACAAACTATATACAATAAAGGGTGTTGATGAGATATATTCATAATGCATCTTTAATTTCTGGAAAGAACTGACAATTGTGAATATGAGGAATGGAGTTCCATAAAATCTATATTGTGTTTAGCACTGTTTGTTAAAATGAATTGATGAAATTCAATGGATATCATGGATAAGGATTACTATCACCTTTCAAAGAAAAGTAGAGAATTAAAATGGATCCAGTAAATAGACAAGACCTCTTTTAATCACTTCTTTCCACTCATCTGATAGTGAAGAATTGAAACCTGCCCATTATTAGCCTGGGTTCCTTTATTTTTTTATTTCTACCTTTCAAAGATAAACTAATGTTAAGTCTACAAACTTAGTTGTTCCATTAATAGGTTTAGAGTTTTGACAAGTATCATCAATATCATAACAAGGACTCATACATTCTTCTTTTAATGGTCAGTTAAAGAACAGAAGTTTAGTTCTATTTTCAATCTATTTCACTTCTCTCATGCAGTCATAAAATACCAAATGTATGGATGCACTGTAACAGATTATAGAATAGATTAAAATTTTTTGAGTCTTCTAAATCACAATTTAAGGCTCATTGTTAGTTTGAGAGATAAAACTGCAAACACTGATTTCTAAGAAAAGGTCATAGGAGTATTAATTATAAAATACTAACTCACTCTACACTTCGTGATTTAAAGAGGCAGAATAATAGATGGGGATTAAATTAAATGAAAACAGATAAACTAAGAATAAAAAATGTTGCAGTAAAAAGTACTGATTCTAAGTTTGCTGCCCCACATCTAAATATGAGATGACTTTTAAAAAAGCAAACATTTTCATAAGTAGAGATTTTAAAACTTCCTACTCATAATATCCACATGTGGTAAAGACTATACATTTAAGAAAAAGAGCTGAATCAACACAAAAGTTAAAACAGGGTTTTTACACTTTTTAGGAAAAAGTGAAATACCACTGTTTTCTCCAAACACTTAAACCTTTCCCCAAGTATCTTGGGGACATGAAAAAGAACTCACATTTTTTGACTTATTTTAGTCCCCTTACCCCACCCCATTTAAGCACCAGAAAAGTCCATGATTTGCATTCCTAAGCTGCAGTTATTTTGTATGGGAGACAAATGGTGCATTTGCCAAACCCCAGCCCTATTTCTGTTAGCAAGATACAAAGTAAGAAACAACACAAATACTGACCTGGAGGATGACACTGGCCAAGTACCTCACTCTGTGCATGCATGCTAAGTCGCCTCAGTTGTGTCCGACTGTGAACCCATGGACTGTAGCCCACCAGGCTCCTCTGTCCATGGGTTTCTCCAGGTAAGAATACTGGAGTGGGTTGCCATGTCCTTCTCCAGGGGATCTTCCCAACCCAGGGATTGAACCTGCATCTCTTATGTTGCAGGGTTTTTACCACTAGCACCACCTGGGAAGCCCCTTTAAAGCCTATGAAATAGATGTTACTAACATTCCGTTTTACAGATAAAGCAACTGAGGAACCTACCCAGGCTTACATGCTAGGTGGTGGCAGAGCAGGGATTAGAAATCCAGGAAATATGGTTCCAGAGCCCATGTTCTTATTCACTATAGTGAACTGTCTACTTTGTATCCCTAACCCTTATCCATAATTAATGTACTGGTTCCCATCAGATCAACAGTTCTCAACTGGGGCAATCTCACCCTTCAATACCCCTCTCCCTCTTCCCTGAATCTAACTTAAGGACACCTGGCAATATCTGGAGATAATTCTGATTGTTTCCACTTGGGGGTGGTATTACATTCAGTGGGTAGAGTCTAGAGATGGTGCTAAAAATCCCATAATATGAGGCAAACTTATTATCTAGCACACAGCATTTACAGTGCTGAGGCTGAAAAACCCTAAATGGAGTATAAATTCTAGGAGGGTAGGGTCCTAAGTTGATCTTCATTGCTGTTCTATCCTCAGATATAGAAATTACTTAAGTTTATCTGTTGAATAGTTATCTGCTTTTAAGAGCCTAGAATTCAGCTTGGCACATAGCAGTAGGCAACAAACATTTATTAAGGTACCTGAATTAATGGTGGTGCCCCCCAAAAGGACCAAAGAGATATTAACAGGACATAACAAATTGAAGTGATTTCAATGCTCCACAATGCCACTTTTTTCAGATTTAATTTTCTCCCAACGACTATAAATAAAAACAATTCTGCCAAAACAAGTGGGTTAAGTGGGATTTCTAAGAGAACAACATTTTTTTCTTTAGATACATTGAACCTTTAAATACATGGAACTCTGTGAGTTAAATAGATAAGGAATAAGATTTCTTTCTTTTTAAAATAAAAGCTTCTAAATGTCTCATTCAAATACCAAGTATCCAAGGGATTAACAGACATCCCTAAATTAGATGGTATTACTAATTAACTGCTGATATTCTCCAGTGGCTGGAAAATATTTTGAGAAAGTTTAAGATTCATTTACAGATTTCAAAAAAGAACGGAATTACAGCACATCTGAGACAAAGACCCATTATATAAAAAGTAGTACTTGAGTCCACTTCATTAAAAGATTTTTATGACCATAAGTGTAACTGCATCCTCCAGTTTAAAAAAATCTGTAAGTGTAACACTCGCTGAAGTATTTTCAATTCTTCCTCCTATACCTCAAAGAGCTACTGAACACTACCCAGAAGGCATACGTTCGTAAGTAATATTGCTTGATTTACAGAACTCTTTCCAAAGGAAAAATTCAAGAGATGGTTATGTGGATATTCAAACAATACTAAGAAAAATACCTGACATTTTTCTCTCATCATTTCTGTAATTAATAAATGAGTCTGGCTTGCCCAAACATTAAATTATGAAACCACACTATGCAAAATGCATCTATCACATTTAAAAAGAAGTTAAACCCATATTTATTTAACTAGCACTGTTAAACATTACACAAAACACATTCAAGTGGCAAGTAATTATAATGCAAGCCCTTGCATGGCAATCCAAATTTATTGAACTACTGATGCTAAGTTATACAAAATTGCACCACTTTAATTAAGGCTTTTAGTTTCATTTGGCCACCTCAAAAGTAGTTGTAACATTAGGTTGGTCAATTTAAATACTGTGGCTCCCTGTTGGATAGACACACAATCTTTACACCCAAACGTTAATGCATACAAAGCAACAAGGCATTGTTAAATAAAACAGCAATAGTTACTGCAACTTAGGCCTTGTGACCAATTACACATGATTAAAATTACTTCCCACATTCACATCCACAGTACTCTTCCACCATTTAACATCTCAACCAAAACGTTACACATGGGAAACAATCACTAACAGGCAAAAATACTAAACCTGTATATTTGGTATTGCAAATACACTTATGCATGAGCAAGCAGGGGATTCACAGTGAGAATCTACAGCTGCAGAAGCCTGAAAATGATTTACAAAAATTGTTAAATCATTAAAAAATTGTTTGAAAATATACACTTCTTGTTGTAGACTTCCACTGTACACACAACTATAAACATTGTTCCCTATGTAAACAAAAAAGGAAACATATAATAAAAGATTTGAAAAGTCTGGACATTTCCTTCCCAACAGATATTAAAGGCAACGTCTTTAATCTAAGACATTATACCGAAAGGACTATCATATTTTAAAGACAAGATCACTGTCTCCACAGGTTTTTTAAAAATTAAAAAAACTATATAGCTGTGTTAATCAAAGCGCTTATTTGTACAATACAATGATAATGACCTTGAATTTCTTAAAAAAAATTACAATAAGCTACAAGTATCAAAGAAGCAAAGTTATCTGGAGTAGTCTATATAGGAGCTCTTTGGACTTTCTTTTATTATGCTAAAATAGTGGTGCTTTTAGGATTTACATTATTGTACTCTCCAATACAAAGTATGGGGTGTGTTAAAGTATACAGTACACCATTTTCATACATGTACAACATTGGTGGATGAAAAATGTCTCTTAGCAGTAATACTGGATTGTAGCCTCTGGTTTTACCAGCTGCATACTCTAGGACTATTATATAAGTAAAAATCTCTCTGTGATACTGGAAAGTGATTAGAATGTCAAACTGATGTAGTAGTTTTCATCCGCCTCTTAAAGGGTACCACCACAGAAAGTCCATTTAAGATGTTGGTAGGTTTAACAAAGTTGGAATGCTGGCACTGTTGAATTGGGCAACAGTTCTTCAGACCTGTCAAAAGGAGAAAATTAATTGAAAACACAGGTTGTAAATAGCACACCAAAGATCAAAAGGACATATTAAGACAACAGTGTTAAAGTGTCAGAAATAAATATAATACAGCTTCCTAGCCTCATCATTACATTATGACCATGTACTATGATTCAGAGCAAAGCACAGGTAGACATATTCTGTTGCCTTCCTGAAAGCCACTCAAGTGAAAGCTGAATGTACTTAAATGCAAATTTCTTTGTATTACCTCCCAAAGATTAAAAGCAGGAAAACTAAAAACAAAACCAAAACCCCATATTAAAATTTCACATCAAATCGAGTTGACTAGAATAAAACAGGCAGCAATACTACCAAGATGGCTGGTCTGTAAGAAATGTTTATAATCCTAGAATTACATCATCAGTACAGAATGCACATCTCACCAAGCTTTACAAGACTCTTCTTCCCTACTCTTCCAGTAAGTGGCTAAAACACTGGTGTAGAGAAGTCAATAAAACAAATTTATTTCATGAAGGCTCTCTATAGTTGACAGTTATATATATTTTTAATTCTATAAAACAGATCCTACTTTAAGAGAAATGTCAGAAAAGGCTATTACACTAAAATCTTATCTAACTAAACTTAAAAGGGTAAAATCAGAATTCATCAGTCTGTCATTTATTTATTTACTTTGGATAATTTTCTGTACATACTCCTGGGCTAAAAAAATGCTACCTTTTTATATTGGTTTTCTGGGAATCAGACTTGCTCCAGAATGTTAATATAGATATGGCTGATGAAATAATTTTCACAAATGCTTTGAACTTTAAGCCCTCGTTTACTGACTGAATGAGTTTCCTAAGTTTTCTAAATCTTAGCAGACCGAACGGAGCAAATTGGAAAGGACAGATGGCAGGTGAGCTCAGGCACAAGTGTGCTGTTAAGAATGGGCAAGTGGTTGGAAAGGAGAGAATATAAAAAATGAAAAGTTGTATCTCTAAGCACTAAGTCGTAAGTGGAGAGTAGGGAGAGAACTCTAGAAAACTACAGAATCAGAGTACTTTGGTTGTACAGGGTCACTTAACATGGGAAGAAGCAGAGCTAGTCCAAAGTTCCCAAGGGTAAGAATACAGTAAAAAAAATACGGCTTAACGGTACTTGGCAAACAGCAGCTAACAGATGAGGGTTTACCACGTGCCAGGTACTGAACTAACTGCTTTGAAAGTATTAACTCATTTAATATAACTGTTTTCAAAAACTATGTTATAGTGATGTTTGCTCAATTTTCCTTTGCGGTCTTATCTCAAGGTTGTATCCATGGTTCTCTGTGTCCAGGAATTCTTCACCCTGTAATTTCTACTTATCCATCAGATTTCAACTTAGATGCTCTCACTCTGAGACTTTCCCTGAATCCATAGTTCACATCTGACTAGTTTGGTGCCCCAATTAAATACTCTTGATAGTACCCATAACAGCATAGTGACTAATTATGGACTTTGGCAATCAGTTCAGAGTTCAAATTCTGAGCCATGTACTCAGATCATTAGATTCAATTTTGACTCTGCTATTCACTAACTATAGGGATCGAACAATCTTTCTGTGCCTCAGTTCACTCATCTGTAATATAGGAATTATAATAATTCTGTCACACAGAATTGTTCTGAGAATTCAATTAACATATAGGCAGTACTTTGTCTGGTACATGATGCCAGAGGTTTTAATTATCAGTATCATGCTGCATTTATTCCGGCAACAGCATTTATAATATTTTGCAATGGTGTGTCTGACTTTTACACTAGACCTTTATTAGCTTAAGGCAACAAAGAGGAGAACAGAGAAGATTGATTTTGATCATCACTATGTTGTCAGCACAAACCAGTGACCCATTGAGACATGAGTATATACTGGATAAACTCATTTAGAATACTTATGTGGAATCCTTACTTATCATGATCATATATAAGTGAAATGATTATTTCAATTACTAGGATATCATATTAACTCGTAAGAAGTAATCATTTGTTTTCTACAACAGAAAACTCTATACTTGCTTTTTTGACCTTTAATAAAGTTGACGTTAAAAATTAGAGGAAATAAACAAAATAGAAGAAAAGATAAATTAACATACCTGGCTCAGAGCTACAATGCATTTAGTATATTAAAGCAGCTGACATGACGACTTTTTGCGGGCCTTCCCAGGCACTGGAGTTTTTCTGTTAATTTGTCGCACTAGGTCATAAAAGATCTGCAAACATTTATTAATTTTTTATTTTAATTTGCAGGGAAACCCCCCCATCACCCAAACTACAAGTGAAAGAGTACAATGAAAACATTGAACTTTCCATAACCCTTCTCCAGAAAGCAAATAATCTGTTCATTTAAGGAATGAGAGTAAAGCCAGGTATTCTTGTAATTGTCAAGTGCTTTTCTGTTTATTTTTTGGGAGGGCTAACATCATTCTCCTTAAAGTAAATATTGAGTAGCTGCAGAAACCTTAGTTTAGACAGAACATTTACCATCATCCAGGGAGAACAATCCTTTACTCTTCTTGACTCTCTGTATTCTTATTCTACAACATAATTTTAAGTTCCTTTAAGGCAAGAGCCATTCATGCCTTCTTGAATTTGTCTTCATCTTTTATGTAACATTGTTCATACATCTGAAGATTAAATCTGTCTTCCCCACCCCTATTCTTTTCCATCTAATCTTACTTCATTTTATGGTAAATTCTATTGTGCCACCAGTGTTTAATAAAGAGGCTCAAATAGTATTATTGCTTGTTAGCATGCTAATTAACATATTTAATTAACTTGGGGTTGTGTTAATATATACTATTTTCCATTAATTCTGAATGCTAAATTCCAAATCAAGAGTTCTATTACACCATACCTCATTAACATTTATTTTTGATTTTGCAGAGGATTCTAAGAATGCACAGTTGTTCCACTGTCGTGCTAGATTTGACCTTGTTCTTTTCCTACAACTCTTTCATCTTCCAAGTCACACTTATTACCAACCAGAATCATTGGAACCTAAACGGGTAAAAACAAATAAGTAAACGAATATGCTACATAAATTCAAATCAAAATTCTAAGAGTCAACCATAAGGATTAGTTTTTATTTTATGCCAGAGAAAAACACTAAATTAATAAGGTGTACTAAAACTGACAGTTAAATATAAAAGCATTAGCAATTAACTTAAGAATTTGTCACATAAATTTTTTAGAAAACTAGCCATGATCTACTTATAAAAGAGGGAGGAAAAACCATGAAAATTGTATCAAAATGGACTTTTATTTCAGGCATCCTGTGCAGCATGCAGGATCAGGGACTGAAGCCATGCCCCTGCAGTGGAAGCACGGACATAATCACTGGACTGCCAGGGAAGTTCTTCACAACGAACTAATTACAGTAATTACAATTATAGCAAGTATAGTAAGAAAAGATAGAACCTTCTTAAAAAGGAAATGCAAAAGGAAATACCATGAAAAGTCATATTCCAAACTTTTAAAGTGCTTCTCCAAGGGACACGAATCAGCTTCAGATTTTTTTGGTTGCTTAACAAGTATTTATCAAATAACTCATTCTCTATTTCATAACACAAAAAAGGAGAAATTTAGAAGGTAGATAAAATTCAAGGTAGAATTTTTAGCTTTTCATATAGTCTTTATGAAAAGCCAAAAATTAAAATCACCTTAATTTACTAAAAATCTAGACCATATTAATGTTGTTTTTGGACACTACAGGAAAAATAATCCTTATTCTGTAAAACTCCTATTAATCCTTTAGAGACTGGCTCTCTAAAGAAGTTTTGGAAAAAATCCAAACTAGAAAATCAAGATTTGTGGCTTTTTAAGGAACAGATATATAGTATTATACTAATAAATACTTGTTTCATGTAACTGATAGAAAACTACCAGAGATACTGGTAAACAGCTTTACCAACTAAAGCTGCTTTAAGTATGTTAAAGAAAGAAAAGAAGAAAATGAAGTCTCTTAGTCGAAACCAACTCTTTGCGACCCCATGGACTGCATCAAGCTCCTCCATCCATGGGATTTTCCAGGCAAGAGTACTGGAGTGGGCTGCCATTTCCTTCTCCAGGGAATCTTCCCAACTCAGGGACTGAACCCAGGTCTCCCACATTGTAGACAGACAGCCACCAGGGAAGCCCTAAGTATGTCAAGGTCCCCCCAAAAGGCGGCCTGCTTCAGAAGGCGAGGAAATGAAGATATTTCTAATAGGTGCTCTCAAGCTCTCGAAATATTCACTGTAATTAAACTATACATAGTACAGTGGTTCTTAAAAGTGTGATGCCCAGACCAGCAGCACCAATACCATCTGGAAATATGTTAGAAATGCAAATTTCTGAGCCCTATTCCAGACCTACTGAATAAGAAACTCTGAGAGAGTGGGACCTGGCAATCTGTTTTAACTAGCTTTACAGGTGATTCTGATTCAAGATGAATTTATATACATAGCGTGACGAGGAATTTAAAAAAATCCTTTTGTAGTTTCCTACAGGGTTAAACTCCATTATGGTGTACTTGGAAGGGGCATGTTACTTAACATTAGAATTGAATATATTTGTTGGCTTTCTTGCTCCTTATGTCATAATTGCTTGAGATGTGTTCATGTGTTGTTCTGATTCCTATTAAAAAGGCTCTTAAATCTACCAGAACGTCATCTGTGCTATTAGTAATATTTGCCACCAACACCTCTCCCTCTTCTCCACCAAACGCAAGATTCAAAAATATGAAGGGAAAAAAATAGGAAGGGTATAAATTTTATTTTACACAGAAGGAAGGTATTTCTCACTTTTTACATTTTATACAGTGTTAAAGGTACGTTTTTTGCTTTCAAAGAACAAGCTTTTGAAGAACAAACTCCTCAAAATAGATGAAGTTTAAACTGGATTTAAATTCAAACTTTTAAATTGGATATCACTACAATAAGTGAAAGAAAATGTAGTTATTATGAAGCCAGCTTACATCATCCGTGTCTTTACTCGAAGAATCTGTTCTCTCAGATCTTGTAAATCATTAAATGTGGACTGTGCTGTGATGGAATAAACTAACGCAAAGCCTTGTCCATTTTTCATGTACAAATCCCTCATTGCTGTGAATTGTTCCTACAGTCGAAAGAAAGAATCATTTTAAAAAAATGTTTTGACAGTTAATTTGACAATTTTCAAAGTCTATAATTAGAGCTCAAAGAAGAATGTAGTAGTGTTATGTAACATCTCTTAAAACTGTAGTCCGTGGCTATTTGAAAAATTGGTATTTCAAGAAATAAGTGTTTTATTTAAAAATAATACACCAGAGCAGATTTATGTGCAGTAAATGCACTCAAGTGGAAATGTCCCATCTTCAAATGCTGCTTGAAGGCAGCTTTTCAAGACACCACATGGAAGGCACCCAAACCGAATCATCGTTACTCACAGCTAGCTCACAATGCTCCAGCTCTCCGAAGTCCACCAGCAAGTTACCTACATGGTGCCATTTTCCCACATTTCCTCCTTCGCTAGACTGTAAGCTTTTGAGTGTAAGAATACAAGCCACGACATGTATCAGGTACTCAAACATTAGATGAATGAATACCACATATCCAGAGTAAATCTTCCCTTCACCTTCAGATACCATCAGATCTAGCTTTTCTGTAAATATATTGAAGGATGAAAGATACTATTCAAAATACTTCACACAGTCACTGAGGAATCTCAGGTATTTCCCACATAATTTAATATATGGAAATATAGTCTAAGTTTCTTTAAAAGTACTAGTGAAGCTATGAAAATTTTCATACAAATTTTCTACTTATTTCTTCAGTAAATAACCCATGCACACAAGAAAATAATTCAAGAGGATAAGGAAGACAGCTTTAAGACTTAATGCAAGCCTTACTTTTAAATAATGTTTGTCTGTAAGTACACTAGCATTTATAAGGTCAATACTGCACAAGCTGTGCATATACCATGGTAGTGCTTTACATACCGTTCCTGCAGTGTCCAAGATTTCAAGCATACACTCTGTGCATCCACTTCAACTTGCTAGAGGGGAAATTAAGGTAGATCTTCATTTTTTTTCCTGTATATAAGACTACTTTAATATGTATAATATTAATATATTTAAAATACAGATTAATATATTTAAGATACAGATTATAGCAACTTTGATACTAATCTCAAGTAATACATACTTTAACAAAACAGCAGAAAAAAACAGCTGGATAACTAAGGTCTACTGACCCTCAAACTGCATTAAGTGTAAAAACCATGAGTTCTCAATTTAATATAAAGATATCTACAAGATATACAAGCTCCAACCTCAATGTGAATCACTCAGCACTTAATTCTGGAGAGGAAATAATTTCAAATCAGCTCAAAAAATTTTTATTTAATGCAGTAATAGTTCCAATAATGTCAGAAGTAACTATCTTTATCAATTCTGCCATACTTTAGATATACTTTCCTTTTGCTTATAACTACATCCCCTTCACTATACTGGAACAAAATTTTTGGTAGCAAGGAAGGAGAGCTATCAAATAAATTATATATCTCTGTTACCCTTTAAACCTAACATTTCCTAGGAAAAAAAGATACAGATGCAGAAAAAAGAGTAATGCTGCCTCAGAGCTAGGGTCCAGAAAGGGTTTCTAGTTTTGGCAGACTGTGGACACAGAAGAGGAATGGAAGCAGTGTCTGCACCGCAGCAAGGGCCAGGCTGGCTGCTTTAAGGTGGCGGCTAATTCTCGCCCTTCTAAATTAAAAATGTCTGCATATTAAGTTTTATTGTCACGTGTTACAGAAATGAACAATAAACTTTTCTACTATTATGAGCAGTGGAACTTTCTTAAGGAGTTGTAAATAGGAAGGTTAGGGAGACTTTTGTACTTACATCTTTATATAAAAAGCAGGGAGCCTGAGAGTCATTCAGTCTTTGGTGGGCAGAAAAGGGGGAGAAACATGGAACTACCCACCTGAAGTGGATGCCTCAACTCTAAAGTCAAATTGCAACAAACTACAACTTGGGGGTCAGTGAAAACTTAAAATCTTTGTGAGCAAGAAAGAGAAATAAAGCAAGAGTGATTAAGATTCTTGTAAGATGGCAAACATGCAATGCCAGGAAATAATCAGATGTGAGTTCTCCCCACTAATTTTATAAATTAACTCTTGTTCCTCATCCTGTACTCTATAGACAACATTTAATATTAAGCTAAAAACAGTAATTTATGTTTACAGTAAAGTTGAAAGCAAAGGCCTTCTAAAGTAACATACCTTTCTATAAGAATCTTCTATCGTAGGATCATATTTTTCAACAAAAATTCCTTGAACAAACTGTACAGTCTGAAAAAAATTAACATAGCATTATACTCCCTCAAAAAGAAAAATCCAAGTCTGCACATTCAAAAATATTAATTTCACATAAGTAGTTATACCACTGATTAAAAAATACACACACACACACACACACACACACACACACACACACACACAACTACCTTCAAACATAAGTATTTGGTGGGAAAATTACCTCAGAAAGCTTTTTTAAAAATTAATAATCATAACATTCCTTACTGGGTAGGTCTAAATTTAGAGCTCATATATTTAAAAACTGTTAAATGGTTCTTATTTCAGTTTTAGGGCTTAAATGTGAATTTTAGTTAGAAAGTGGCTAATTATCTGGTGAACGCACATAAGTGAACACTCACAATGCCTCCCCATCACTTTGGATATGTTTACAAATGAAAACACAGTTCATACTCCATTGTACACACTTCCTCAGTTTGATCCAAGAAGGCAAATTCTGTGCTGGGTGTTTATGTGGCAAACAAGTGGCAAAGTAAGATGGTCAGTCTGTCCTGAGGTGGCGCTTTGCTAAACTCTGAACCATTCACCAAGTTATTTCCCCTAAGTTTCTCCCCTTCCTACCTACCATTATCAAGTTGTGTCTTCTTTCTTACTTTACTATTTCTTGATATTAAAAACATGGTGAGACAGTCAAAGGTAAACTTTGAACAAAGTTTTAAAAATATAGTTATTTAATTTTTATAGCATAAAACTTATTTTTTTAGCCAACTCACAATGAAGTGGACCAAAATTTATTCCTATCTTGCTCTGAAATGCAGACAGACATAGACTTGTATATGCTCAAGTCCAAACTGTATTCTGGTCCAGAACCCATGTTCCAGAGAGAATATGATCTACCCAATTACAACTAAAAGTTGTCTAAATTACAAGAAAAAATATTATATTACTTCTAAAATCAATGCGATTTCACCTTAACAAAAAAATAAGCAAAACCTAACACTCAACAGAAAAAGAACATGTCTTAAGTGTGAATAGCTTGGGTACAGTGAGAATGTCTTACCAGAGCAGATTTTCCAACGCCTCCTGAGCCAAGAACGACTAGCTTATACTCACGCATGGTGCAAACTTGTAAAAGCTAGTACCTTATTAAGAAAAAAAAAAAAGAAAGAATTCTTAAGTAATATCTTTGCATTCATGTGCTTCTTATATAAACAAAACATTCAAGCATTTATTTAAAATGACTACTATACCATACTAAGATGGAGCATTTCAGAAACAAACCAGTAAAAGAATGCTACTGGCAGGGTTCTTTATAAAACATCAGAAGAAATAAATTCCCTCATGGGGGCTGTCTGATGGGCACAGAGACCCCTGCGCCCCAACCAGCCCTTCTGCCCTGAAGAATCATGGGATGTGGTCCAAGAACGTGGGAGCTGAGAGTTCCTGCCCCCAGCTTGGGGGCACAGTGTTGTGTGTGTGGTTCTTTGTTGTACTTTGTACTATTTTGCTACACGACCATCCTAGTAATCCAGTCCTGTCCAAGATATGTTCTTTTCAAGTTATTTTATTCTTCCTTTCCTGAGACTTTTGTACATATTGTTTTCCTGAGTCATGGTATCTGTAAGCTGATTTATTCTGATCGAAGCTACTGAAAGGTACCGGTTTTCAATAAGGTGTGGATTTGGATTTTTTTTTTTTTTTTACAAAAAAAAAAGAAAAGAAATTGCAGAATTCTAGACATGATTTCTAGTCCTACCCTATATTCAGTTAATATAAAATACTCTACAAGAAAAACAGTGATGGGGGGGGGAGGACTGAAAAACTACATTAAGGGGCATTCTATTGGCTAAAAGATGGCAGTGATAAACATATTATCTCCTTTTCTGAACCACCTGTAATCCTGAATCACAAGTAGTTGAGGTCTACTAAGTACAAGGATATCCCCAATGAACAGCAAATAAAATTCCTGCCCTCAACTGAGCTAACTTTCTGGTAAAGATGAACAGTATAGAGGAAGGTTTTGCAAACAAATCCAACTCCCTGTTATTGTACATAAAGCTTCACTGAAATACAGCCACATCCATTCATTTGTGTATTGTGTGTGACTGCTGTCTTGTAATGGCAGAGTTAAGTCCTTGTAACAGAAGCTATCTAAAATATTTACTATTAATATGAAGCATTCACAGAAAAAACTTGCTGGCCTCTGAGATATGTAAATGGTAAATGAGTTAGCAGAGAAAGCTGACCAAGTATCTATTACTGAAGTTTGTGTGCGGGTGTGTGTGAGAGAAGGTTGAGGGTGGTGTGTGGATGGGGTGGCAGAGACTGAAAACGGTCAGGAATCAAAAGTGAATCTCAAGAACATGAGTGTCCAGACTGATAAAAGTCTACTGAGTATTCAGTATGATGCAACAGGGGAAAACAAATAAACATAAAACCCAAAAGAAACAACCCATACCAAGGCTCATCATTTTAAAATTTCAGCTTACTACTGAGAGGGAAAGAAGATCCTGCAAGTTTCCAGGATGGGGAATAACATGAGAATACAAAGCTCCCACATTTCTAAGAAAAAAAAAAAATTTGCGAGTGGTTACGGTACAAAAGTAGCCACCAGACCAGGCTTTAAATCCTCTTCAATGAAGAGATGACAGTTCTTTACTTATAGTAACACAATACCAGGACTGGTCTGAACACATTTAACCCACCAATAACCATCTACTTTAGTGAATATGCTTCTGTGACCAGCCTTTTATTGATAGTCTCTTACTTCTGAAAGTCAGTCAATTAAGAATGGACTCACTTTGACAATTTCTTTGTATTAAACCTCTTTATATGTTCTTTCTTTCTGGCCCATATTCTTGGAAGAAATCCTGTGTTTTATCTATCTGGTAGCTCAGATGGTAAAAGAATCTCCCAGCAATGCAGGAGACCTGGGTTCGATCCCTAGGTTGGGAAGATCCCCTGGAGAAGGAAGTGGCAACCCACTCCAGTATTCCTGCCTGGAGAATTCCATGGACAGAGGAGCCTGGAATAGGGCTACAGTCCATAGGGTTGCCAAAGGGTTGGACACGACTGAGCAACTAACACTACTACTATATGCCATCCTTTTATTTCTCCTTAGGATGCCATGTTTAATACCAAGGACGACTTTTCAAAAATTTCTCCTTCACTTGTGCCTTTAAATACATGGATCACTTACTGTATTTTTCTCCATTCCTTAATTGGGGGGCTAGGGGGCCCTGGAAGGGACTAAATTAAAAAAAATACCAAAAAAGTCAGTTGCAAACTTCCCCACTTACTAGTTCCTATATTTTATTTCTAAACTTAGTGAACTTATCATTTTCATAGACTTCTCTCCAGTCCTGGAACACTCCTTAACTTTTGTGAACTGCACAGTTCTTACCAGATATTTCTTGAAAAAAGATATAAATAAAAGTTGAACCACCTTTCACTTTAAAGAATATCCCACATGGTAATGTGCATTTAATTTATGACAAATAAGTTGTTTTCTGTAAATGTGTAACTGAAGTCAGGTTTATTTCTTTTAATGTAAAGTCATTTAAAAATAGGATTACTTAGGTGGTAATTCTATTCAACTCCACGTAGACATTATCCAACCACACAGACCTACATTAATATTTGAGAAATATTTAAAAATAAACTTAGGACTCTAATGAAAGACACCTTCAAATTTGTGTTTCTGAACCCAGCTAGATGGAACATGGTAACTTTGGGGTCAATAATTTACTAAACAGCATCCCAAAGAGCACATCAACTAACTTCAACACAAATAGACTTATTTCCCTGCATCTTTTATCCTTTAGGCAGCGGGCTGTGCCACTTTTTGATTCACTTCTTTACAATTGTTATAACTTAAAAAAAAAGAGAGAGAGAGAGACTTCAGTGAACATCCAGAAAAATGCCAACAATCAGAAATTGTGTCACTTAACTGACGATGCTTTTACAGTTGATCATTCATTCATTCCTGCCTTTGAAAGTTTGTGGATCTTTGGACTTTGAAATTCCCTAAAGACTCTGTAAGACTAGTAGTAGTCTGCTCTGATCAGGGCAGGCAATATGAGACCAGGGTAGCTTTTCCTTAAGTAATCAATAACTTCAGCTATTGAATGGTGTTGCTCATTCTTTGATAGTCCACCTAAGATCCTTATCTGGCATCATTCCAAATGATGCCCTCAGACAAACAAGTGTACTGAATGGGTTGCCTGTGTCCAACTTGTTTGTTCTTAGATTTTCTTATCACATGAGTCGGTAACAACAATGATGGGTGCTCCAATCAGTTCCTTGAGCTCACACTGTTAAATCTGTTATTCTAGGATTTATACCAAGTAGGTTTTTGTATAAGGCAATTTAGGCTTTTGATTTTGGCCTGGAGTGTACTATTTAATATGTATTTTTGCCATTAGTTCATAATTCTTCAGCTACTTGCTTTGCTTTTTGTTAGTCTACTTGTGCAAAATTCCGTCTCATGTTCTGCTTTGTTCTGAACTGTTTTGTTTACATTCACTGTATAAGGGAGAGCTGTTTGGAATGGATGGACACATAGGTCTGAAAAGCCTCCAGTGAAATTCAAACTGGCCCCAAGCACTAAAGGTTGAAGATGAGTACAATCAGTGACCAATTCAGGCAAAGGTGAGTGATGGGCCAAACTTCACCGTGGGTCACTCACTTTCATGACAGCATTACAGGGTCATGAACTGTGGGGCTGATTATGGGGCACCTTCCTAACTTCTGCTTTGTCAAGAGACCTAAAGATCTGTTTGTAAGAACACATTTGTTAAAGGAATTTTTTAAACTCTTTCTGTGCTGCTATAATGGTGCACACGAAAGTCCAGCTGATGCTCTCAAGAGCATCAGTAATGCTGAAAGGAGAGGCAAGTACCAGGTTCTTAATAGGCTTGCTCCAGTTAGTTTCTGTGACAATATGATAATGAAGCATGATTATACTAGTGAATTTGAAATCAATGATTGCAGAGTTGAGAAAACTGTTGTGAACCTCACAGGCAGATCAAACAAGTAAGTGTGGAGTGATCAGCCCCTAGATTTGAGGTGCCACTAAAAGATCTAGAAAAATGGCAGAATAAAATGCTCCTAACCTGTCAGTATGGTTTCACTGAACTGACAACTTCAGCTGGCATCACGGACAATGAAGCAGCAAGATAAAAACACAGGAGAGAAATTCCTGGGATTCTTTTTCTAGGGATAATACAAATATGAAAATAAAATGCCTCCAAAATTAAAGCACACTTAGATCGTATCATATTCCCTCATAGTTCAGTTGGTAAAGATCCGCCTGCAATGCAGGAAACCCCACTTTGATTCCTGGGTTGGGAAGATACCCTGGAGAAGGTATAGGCTACCTACTCCAGTACTCTTGGGCTTCCCTTATGGCTCAGCTGGTAAAGAATCCACCTGCAATGTGGGAAACCTGGGTTCGATTCCTGGGTTGGGAAGATCCCTTGGAGAAGGCAAAAGCTACCCACTTCAGTATTCTGGAGAAGTCCACGGACTGTAGAGTCCATGGGGTCGCAAAGAGTCAGACATGACTGAGTGACCTTTACTTTCACTTACTTTCATTTTCACTTTATATCATATTGAGGAATAATTTACATCCAGTAAACAAGCAGATCTTAAGCATACAGTTAAATGAATTTTGGCATATGACAATACCCTCCAACCTCAAACACAACTCTCATTAACATTTAAAACACTTCCATTATCCAAACAGTTCCCAAAGTATCTCTTTCCAGTTAATTACCCAACACCATTTTTTTTTGACTCTAGTGATCTCTCTCTTATTTGTCAAGGCCATACCTTTTCTAGGAAAAACTTCTGTGTCTTTTATAAACTTCCAAATAATCTTGACTCTTGCACTTTCATCAGTAAATTACAAAAATGGGGACTTTGACAACTACAGAGTAACAACAGGACTTATGGCCAACTTTTAAAATGTAAAAATTAACACTTTCAGAGGAATTATAAACACAGAAAAATTATGAGAAAAAAATAACATTCAATAATCAACTCCTCTAATTGGTATTCCAAAGATTCAAAATAAGATGACTAAGACAGCCTTCCTTTACTCCCCTGCTCAAACCTTTGGAAACCTACCCTCCTTGAACCATTATCTCTTTATGCTTCCCAAAATGCCTTTCTATTCCACTTACTCCTTGACCATACCACTGAAATGCACTACTTTTCTTGACAGTTTCTTAGCAAAGAAATCACTTAAATTGCTAGAGTAGAAGTCAGAGCTGTAGAAACTGAATTTAAAAACTGGTCTAGAATTTAGTTGATGTTTAAAGATTTTTCTAAATCTCAGGTAGACGAACAGAAATTTGTTGTAGAATCTGATCTGAATTACTAAGTACTTAATTTTATCATAGAAGAAAAAGATTAAGAGCAGGAGGACAGTAAAGACCAGATTCAAACAGTCCACTTTAAAAAAAAAAAAAAAAAAACTGGCCTTGAGAGAAGAAAAATCTGTTTAGGAAATATACTATTTCAGGGGTAGATTGGTCAACAGTTAAAACTATAAACAAAATTAACACAGGAAACAAAATATATTAACTTCAGCAAATTTTAAAGAGAGACATGTTCTTTCTTTCTGTAAATGGTCTAAAGACCTGAACAGGAAACTGAAAATGAAAAATTAGAACATCTACAATAGTTAAGAATTTTCAGAGATCCTCACAAAGTAAACAAGCTAGAAAGAAAAACTAAACCAAAAGGTTTTTGTTTTCTAAGAAAGGGGAAGCTGTGAACGAGGACACTTGTACATACTATAAAAAGTAAACATTTCTGGGAATTACATTTCTTAATGAGATGACTAGGGTCCTTCTTTCTTCCCAGTTGCTTCATTTATCCATAGTATTACTATTGCTAGGATGAGACAGGTTCACCCATATTACTGCTTTATTAGTAATTTCTTCCTTCTATTTATTATTGATAAAAGGCATAGTATGGATATAGATGATATTTTCTTTATCCATTCACCAGCTCATGGATATTTTGGTTTGTTTCCAGCTTGTGGAAATTATAAATAACACTTATCAATTTAATTTTAGTAATACAAATAATAATTTTAACTGCAGAGCCCTAAATTCACAAGAAATTGAAAACTTTTCAAATTTTCAAGTAGGAAATATGAAAATCATCAACAGACTTTCAAATACAAAAACACAGTGACAAAACAAATTTAACTTACCAATAAGCAGCTTTCTAACAAGGAACACTGATAAGAAGGAACCACAAATGAATTAAGTCATCCTCTTTCATTAATATTTTGCCAATATTTCCTTATAGGGACAAAAAAGCAAATATTTTTATTTAAATCCTACTAAATACCAACTCTTGGGATAGTATTTTCCGTTTAAAAAAAAAAAAGGCGCCAAGATTGGAACTAATACCTATTTTTCAAATCTGTGCCTTCTACTACACCAGCTTTGAAAAACTGTTTACAGATTCTAAGCCAAAGATAAAAAGAGGATTTCATTATGAATGCCAACTCCGACTGGTTGGCAATGGCCATTAGTTCAGTTTCTAAAATTTCATGCATAATTTTAAGATGGGTAGAGTTGTATCAGAATTTCAAAGGGGTTATGATAATTGTTGATTGAGTCACTGAAAACAATGGTTCATTCACTGAACCCCAAAGAGGGACCATTTTGACAGCATAGCACAGTGGTTCACAGCATCTACATTTTAAATTGCGATTTTGTATACTCTTTGGCAAGTCATGAAACCTTCTAGAGCTTTACTTTCCTTACAGGGAAAATGGAGACAGTAATGCCTATACAGTAAGGTTCTGAGAAGGATACACAAGAATGTAAACTCCACAAAAATGACAATGTTTGTTTTTTATTGTATCCCCAGAACCTCAAACAGTGACTGGTATATAAATGTGGTAATTTCCCTCAAGAGTCCTTGCACATAGTAATAATCAGTAAAAGATAGCTTTAAAAATAACTGGAATAGCAATGGTCTGGGCTACTGCTCCATACAGCGTAGCAGTACTGATGTTCCCTCATCTGAGAATCACTGCTCTACCCTTTCACCTACTGCTGCTGCTGCTAAGTCGCTTCAGTCGTGTCCAACTCTGTGCGACCCCATAGACAGCAGCCCACCAGGCTCCCCCGTCCCCAGGATTCTCCAGGCAAGAACACTGGAGTGGGTTGCCATTTCCTTCTCCAAAGCATGAAAGGGAAAAGTGAAAGTGAAGTTGCTCAGTCGTGTCGGACTCCTAGCGACCTCATGGACTGCAGCACCAGGCTCCTCCGTCCATGGATTTTCCCTACTAGTTTAATAAAACACTAAGAAAGTAGGAGGAGTACTGCTATTCAGTTTTTGTCTAGTTTATTAATAGAAAGTTTCTTCTAGGTAGGCAAAAAGATACAACGCATGGCCTAAAACTATTTCCCAATCATATGTGGGTTTCCATCCTTAATTTAGTCCTCCTATTACTACAACCACTTTAGAATATGTTATGTTAAAAACTAACTGAACTATATTATAAATTTAGCTATACTTACTATATTCCACTAAAATCTAAAAGGCATTTTTAAAATATATTTTAACATCTCTGAAACTGGAATGTATTTTATAGGAAACTCCTGCTGTCAATACAAAAAATATATATATATATAAATATATATTAATCTATCAGTATTTTGAATAATTTTAAAATGTAGGCTTTTTCCCTGAGTTTTATTACTAATAAACAGTAAATTTATAATACACAAATGAAAATTAAAGCCAGAAGGTGAAAGAGGAGTCATAGAATTGTCTTGTAATTGTAGCATGTTATTATAACTTAAAAATGGTGAAATCTGTTGGAATTAAAAAAAGGGGGGGGAGTACACAAAGGCAGTCAGAAGGTATAAACTTGCAGTTATAAATACATACTACGGATATAACGTACACATGATAAACTAACACTACTTATGAAAGTAAATCTTATGAGTTCTCATTACAAGGAAAAATACTTTTTTCTAAAAACTTTAATTTTCTATGTATTTGAGACAACGGATATTCACTAACTTGCAATCATTTCACAATGTATCTAAGTCAATTCATTATGCTGAACACCTGAAACTTTTACAGTGCTGTACATCAATTTTATCTCAATAAAATCAGAAAAAAAGTGGCCAATATAAACTCAAAAATGCCAAGTCACTCAACTCAAAATGAATAATAATTATAAAAGATTGATAAAAATATTTACTCTTCTGTATTACGTATAATGGGCTTCCCACATGGTGCAGTGGTAAAGAACCCACCTACCTATCAATGCAGGAGATGCAAGAGATAGGGGTTTGATCCCTGGGTCAGGAAGATACCCTGGAGTAGGAAATGTCAACCCACTCCACTATTCTTGCCTGGAAAATTCTATGGACAGAGGAGCCTGGTGAGTTACAGTCCATGGGGTCAAAGAGTCACACACACATTGCATATAATATTCTACATTAATAAGACCCAGGGCACACCCAAGGTCAGACATTACTGTCCCTAATTAAGAACTACAAGATTATAAACCTGAAAATCATTGGGGAGGACTTCCCTGGTGGTGCAGTGGTCAGAGTCTGCCTTGCAGTGCAGGGAACATTGGTTTGATCCCTGGTGGGGGAACTAAGATCCCAGATGCCATGGGGCAACTAAGCCTACACGCCACAACTAGAGCGCCCACTCGCAGAAACTACTGAGCCCACAAACCCCAGCAAAAGACCCCGCGTGACACAACCAAGATCTCACGCGCCACAACTGAGGCCTGATGCAGACAGACAGACAAAAAACACCGAGGAAACGTTAAACACCATTACAAAATGAAAAATAGATGTAGTGAAAAACCTCTTGGCTCTTTAGCTCATGTTGACATTTACTGAAGACCCACTCTGAACCAAGAATTGTGCTAAAACCTGAAAATTAAAAAAGAAAATCTAAGAAAGACACCTTCTATCAAGACTACTGTATTATAGCACTCAATATTCAACATGCATATACGGGTACCTTCTACATGTTTAGGCTTTGTTCCAGGCAAACAGAATAAAGCAGTGAATAAAATACCCTGCCCCCAAAATTTACAGTTGGGGGGAGGGGTATGAGACAAATAAAACATAAAACATGGTAATTTGACAAGTACTAATGGAGAAAAAAGTATAAAACTAGTTAAGGGAGATAGCAAGGAATGGAGAGATTTAATCAGGGTGGTAACAAAGGACTTAAAGTACTATTTAGCTCAGTACTCAGTCATGTCAACAAATTGATATTAAATCTTATTTTCAACAAAAGATTCTATCATCAGGCTTTGTTCTGCTCAGTAGTTTTAAATCAACATCTTTGGTGGGGTGATGTTCTATTAATTTGTGGCTGAACTTAAATTTGAATTTGAGATAGTTACAGACATTTGTTTAGGATCCACAAGAGAGCTCAAGACTTCAATGTCCCTCCTTCCTTTGCTAATTGGGATATAAATGGGATTTCTGGTGGCTCAGATGGTAAAGCGTCTGTCTGCAATGCAGGAGACATGGGTTCGATCCCTGGGTTGGGAAGGTCCCCTGGAGAAGGAAATGGCAGCCCACTACAGTAGTCTTGCCCGAAAATCCCATGGATGGCAGAGCCTGGTAGGCTACCGTCCGTGGGGCCGCAGAGTCGGACATGACTGAGTAACTTCACTTTCACTTTTCAAACATAGTTGGTCTTATGAGGTAGCATTATTCAATATGTACAAAATGCCCCTTGGTGACTTCCTTTGCTAACTTTATATAGGAGGATATTCATTATTATCCTTCACTGTAGAAAAAAATAACACATGGGTCAGGACAGAATGTCCCTGACTCACAAATACTTGGGATACAGTCCCGAGGAGGGTAATGTCCGAAACAGCTGAAGGATTCTCACACTATCTCAGCCCCCGTGGCTGTTCCTCTTTCTGACAGGCTGCACCAAATACTTTAGGACTTGATTATAACTCTCTTGTTTTGCTTTCTAAGAGGAAACAAAAGGTTGCAGAAGGCAATATTATCTTGTGATTTAAGACGCTTGGCTCTATTTTAGAAGTTGTAGGTATGTAAACGCCTCCAGCAGCAAGGTGCTACTATTAGGGAAGAGTGTGGGTTATGGCCAAATAAAGTGAACACTTCTATAGCTAAAGTCACTCCAAATCTAAAAACGGTGACTTTGTGAAAACCAACACACTTATTGGAGTTACAGAGATCTGGGCTCTGGGCCACCAGTATTTTTACTTCTGGACTCAATGAACTCTGAAGTCCCTTTCAATTCCAAAATGTATTGTTACATCAAGTTTTGAAGAATTATAAAGAGAAACAATTTTTTAAAAAGTATTCTATTGTTATACTCCTTAATTAGTATAAAATGATATATCACTGTCCATTGAACAACATGGGTTTGAATCATGTGGGGTCCACTTATTTTAAAAAATAAATTTGTATCACACAACTGGAGGTGGGCTGACTCCTTGGATGCTGAGGGCTGACTGTAAAGTTATACTTGAATTTTTGTCTGCCGAACCTTCACGGTATTAAAGGGCCAACTGTGAAAGGTAATAAAATTTAATGATAATGTAAATATTTTTTTCTAACTACATAATGGAGGTTTAATATTATAGACATTTTGGAATTATCTTTCAAATATAATACAGATAAAGCTAAATTAAAAGGCTTGAAACAATAAGGACAATCTTCCTGTTCATTTGCTGTCCTATCTATCAACAGCACTGGGCACGCAACCAAGGCAAGATGCAAAAGCCATCTACATTTTCTTCTTCCTTCTGGCATGCTAGTCCAAAATGTTTTGTGAGGTCAATCAAGGGTTCTTTCAAACTAATTTAAGATTAGGACCTAGGTATGAGGTTCTCCCTCAGGAAATATACTTCAACTATCAACCCAAATGAAGAGGTTAGTTGTACAGGATTATACATATTGATTACAAGGATTAAGACTGGGAAGGAAAATATAAAAAGCAAAAGGTCGTGCAAGAGAAAAGTTTACATATAAAATATGCAAAAATGTAAACTGGGGACCAAATGTTACAGGGCTGATCGATAAAACACTGAATAATGGATTCTAATTAAAGATTGCTTTAATTCTATTCTGGATAAAATACAATACACCATCAAACCAAAGGAACTTGGTATATTAATCCAGTAACAATTTGTTTCCATAAAGTTACCATGAAAAAGCTTGAAATCAAGATTATCTTAAAAAGCAAACACATATTCTTTTTTTTTTTAAATGATGGACTTATGTTTAAAACAAAACAATCCTATATTTTTAAGAAGGGGAAACCAAACAAATATTCAACTGACATTTTTAGAAACTTTCCTTAGCCAAGTATGGTCAATTCAGTTATCAATAAGGAAGTCATTTAGATAAGTTTGAGGACCAAAGTTAACTTCTCCTGATACCATAAAAGTAAAAACTATACTACCTTTGCAATCCAGGGTTATAAAACATGGATTCCAGAAATAAGAAGATCTAGAAAACTGGCTATTTATTCAACTTACCAGTGAGTTTTCACTGATTTCTAGGCTTGTGTTTTATCTATAAAACAGTGATTCCAATTTTCACAGAGTTAGTGGGCAGGTTAAATAAGAACACATAATGTCTATAAAAGCCGTAAATGTTAGTCATTACTGTATTTACTTTAGTGTTCCCTATTTGGTTCAGAAACGTTTGTCAAATAAAAGGATGACTTAAAGACTAATAACTCATTTCAGCAAAGGAAAGAAGTATTTAAATTTTTTTAAAGGTCACTAACAAGTTAACTATTTTTAGATAAAATGCCATTTAAGTTCATTAGTTGTTGACAGATGATCATGAATTCCAATGGAAAATGAATTACACAAATGCTGACATTAAACACAAATTAAGGGTCTTCCCTGGTGGTCCAGTGGTTAACACTCTGCGCGTCCACTGCAGGGGACACAGGCTCAGTCCTTGGTTGGAGAACCAAGATCCCAGATGCCATGCAGTGCAGCCAAAAAAATAAATAGTACATACATGAGATGCTCTGGGCATATATCCCAAAAAAATTCAATTAAAAAAAATTAGTTTCTTATACTTGCTCAAACTACCGCACAATTGCACTCATCTCACATGCTAGTAAAGTAATGCTCAAAATTCTCCAAGCCAGACTTTAGCAATACGTGAACCGTGAACTCCCTGATGTTCAAGCTGGTTTTAGAAAAGGCAGAGGAACCAGAGATCAAATGGCCAACATCCGCTGGATCATGGAAAAAGCAAGAGAGTTCCAGAAAAACATCTATTTCTGCTCTATTGACTATGCCAAAGCCTTTGACTGTGTGGATCACAATAAACTGTGGAAAATTCTGAAAGAGATGGGAATACCAGACCACCTGACTTGCCTCTTGAGAAATCTGTATGCAGTTCAGGAAGCAACAATTAGAACTGGACATGGAACAACAGACTGGTTCCAAATAGGAAAAGGAGTACGTCAAGGCTGTATA
>SJXQ01011625.1:61761-151346 GCA_006408695.1 Aepyceros melampus
CAGAGACATTACTTTGCCGACTAAGGTCCGTCTAGTCAAGGCTATGGTTTTTCCTGTGGTCATGTATGGATGTGAGAGTTGGACTGTGAAGAAGGCTGAGCGCAGAAGAATTGATGCTTTTGAACTGTGGTGTTGGAGAAGACTCTTGAGAGTCCCTTGGACTGCAAGGAGATCCAACCAGTCCATTCTGAGGGAGATCAACCCTGGGATTTCTTTGGAAGGAATGATGCTGAAACTGAAGCTCCAGTACTTTGGCCACCTTATGCGAAGAGTTGACTCACTGGAAAAGACCCTGATGCTGGGAGGGATTGGGGGCAGGAGGAGAAGGGGACGACCGAGGATGAGATGGCTGGATGGCATCACGGACTCAATGGACGTGAGTCTGGGTGGACTCCGGGAGTTGGTGATGGACAGGGAGGCCTGGCGTACTGCGATTCATGGGGTCGCAGTCAGACACGACTGAGCGACTAAACTGAACTGATACTTGCCCTGTAGGAACTATAACTTCAGTCGAAAAGAAAATGCTCTACAGCAGGAATAGTACGAAAACCAACAACTTTTGGGTTCCAGAGACACTTACCTGGTCTTAACTCTATAATCTTATTCTTTAAATCAGTCTCACTAATAAATGTACAAAGTAGGTTATAAGAAAGTGAAAGAAAGTGAAGCTGCTCAGTCGTGTCCGACTCTTTGCGACCCCATGGACTGTAGCCTACCAGGCTCCTCTGTCCTTGGGATTTTCCAGGCAAGAGTACTGGAGTGGGGTGCCATTGCCTTCTCCAGGGGATCTTCCCGACCCAGGGATCTAACCCGGGTCTCCCACATTATAAGCAGACGCTTTACCATCTGACTTACCAGGGAAGTCAGGTTATAAGAATCAATACTTAAAAAGTGATAGCAACATTTTATAATTTGTTTCCACTAAAATATTAAGTCAAAAGGATCTCCAAATAGCTACAGTCAAATAAAAATTCCCTCAAAATTGCTGTGTGACACAGGGAGCTCAACCCAATGTTCTGTGACAACCCAGAGAGGTGGCAGAGGATGGGATAGAGGTTCAAGAGGGAGGGGAATATATATACCTGTGGCTGATTCATGCTGATGTACGGCAGAAACAAACACAACATTGTAAACCAATTATCCTCCAATTAAAAATAAATAAGTCCACTAAAACACTGGTAATTCAAGCGATTTTCCTACCCTCAAGTTGTTTAGCTACAACCCTCCCTACATACCCCTATCCCACTCCCATTTGAAATTCTGTGATCTTAAACTATAAAGGGCTAAGTAAAAACACTTAACTACTGGTTCCTAAAGTCAAGTGACACTACCTCTCCCACTGAACACTTTCCGGAAGAGATATTTTATTTCTCCTTTCTGCCTCCTGCTCACAAAGTAGTATTTTAGTAGCTAAAGAGGATTACTGTGCCCTCTTCTCACTCTTAAATAAAATTAACTAATTCGAATGTTGAAAGAATCTGGACTAATCTGTTAGACACAATGTTAAAATTCAAAACTTCTGAGTAAATTAAAAAAAATTTTGGAGGAAAAATTAAGATGTCCAACCACTAGCTCATACGCTCTCTTAAAAATAAAACATCTGGAGCTTCTGGAACTAAAAGGTCCAGTGGTTAAGACTCCGCACCCCATGCAGGGGCATGGGTTTGATTCCTGGTAGGGGAACTAAGATCCTACATGTCTCACAACACAGCCAAAAAAAACAAAACACCCTCCCAAACAAACAAAACCAAACAACTACTAACAGGGTACTGCAAAATAAACAGTAACTTAAAAACAAATACTACTGATACGAGAGGACAAATGGAAAATGTTTGCAATCTTACTAATTTTATACTCCAAGAAAAAGGGCTTTTTTGTAAACTAGATTTCTAAATCTACTCAAGCACAGAATTTGCAGACCATCAAACTGTTCATAGCATTTTCTCTAGCCTGACTGTATTTATAACACTTCACAGAGGAAAAAAATTCTTCCTTTCACACTTTTCATGGGTTAATATTGTCTGTAAATGAAGCTTATTCCAACATACACTATGATGTGCAATTTAAGCTGTTTCCAGTTTTATTACTGATCTTTTACTGCAGTTACCTTTCAGTTCAGTACCTGGTGATATCTCTGAGAGAATATACTAACTAGAGTATAACTATTAGTAATCTGACAACTGCAGAAGAACCATATAAAGAAATCTTAATAGATTTCTTATCAATACATGAGCAGGGCAGTTAAGTGAACCAAAAAAAAAAAAAAAAATCACAAAAAAGGAGACCCCAACAATGTTTCAAAAGCAGGCAAGAGTAAATTAATGGGGGCTCAAGATCACCTTATGAGTTTCTATCAGCTGGATTTGTGTCCCCCAGTCCCCCAGGTCCTCGGACATGTCCTAAAAATTACCTGTCAGCTTTTTCCCTCTTGTCAGATCTAGCTGTAAATTGTAAATTCTATAGGCATACATAATGACTCAAAGATTTGCTGTGCTTGCCGAACTGAATTTAGGTAATGCAGTGTGGACACTGGTTTATTATTTGCTATATATCTTAGAATTCCATACATACACATAACTAAGAGGCCTTAGTTAACTATATTTTAAATTGGAAAAAAACCAAAGGTAAAATAGGAGAATATAATAACAGTTAAAGAGCACAGATTTTAGATCAGATTACCCAGGTTAGAATGCTGTTTCTAACATATATTATTAGCTAAATGATCTTGGTCATGTTATTTAACCTCTCTGTGCCTCATTTCCTCATCTGAAAACGGGAAAAAAATAGTACTTCTTTAAGCCAAAAAAAAAATTCAAATAAAGTAACTTATTCCATGCAAAATGCTTGACACAATGGGACTTAAATTTTTTTAATACTATCTAGCTGTCTACAGCGCTTAAAACCTGAAGCACCTGAAAGGCTTCAAAAGCACACTGTAGTATACCAGAAAACCATATACCCCAGGGAGTTGTCATTTGTCTCTTTTTCACCCCATTACCAAGTCTGATCCATTCTACCTTGATGTCTCTGAAACCAATTCTATTCTCTCCACTCCATTACCTCATAAGGGCTCTCACTATTTCTCATGTGGAAAAAGGGGGATATAGGATGCAAATTGAAGGGAAAACATTAATTTATTACACACTTGAATGTTCATGACCAGATGAGAGATGTTAGCTTTAATTGCAAAGATAAAGAGGCAGGGCATTGTAGAAACTTGAGAAAAAACAAATATGACAGCTATATTTCAATAGCTTTTATATCCTATAAGATGCTTTGTTAAGTTTAGAACTTTAAAATGTTTATAGCATTTATACTGTGTTAGCTCACAACCAAGTAGAGTTTACAGAACAAAACACTATTGCACAGAAGAGAACTGACTGCCTAGAAGGATATGCTTAGTCGTATCCGACACTTTGTGACCCCATAGACTACAGCCCATGAACCTCCTTGTCCAAGGAATTCTCCAAGCAATAATACTGGAGTGAGTAGCCATTCCCTTTTCCCGGGTATCTTCCAGACCCAGGGACCGAACCCACGTCTTCCACACTGCAAGAGACCACTTGCAATGCAGGAGACCTGAGTTCAGTTCCTGGGTTGAGAAGATCCCCTGGAAAAGGGGATGGTAACCCACTCTAGTCTTCTTGCCTGGGAAATCCCACAGACAGGGAAGCCTGGCAGAATAAAGTCCATAGGGTTATAAGAATTGGTCACAACCTGCGAGACTAAACCACCACCAAGGATATGCTAGGCAAGGTTTCCCTAAATGGATATTTAATCCAGACCAGTGGATAGTTTAAGAAATAGGTAGATTCACAGGGAGATTAGGGCATTCTGGGAAAAAAAGATTAGCATGAGAATTCATTACATCATAAGTACATGGGAAAGGGTGGCAGGTCAAAGAGGATGGGGACTCCTGACCTGTATTCTGTAAGAAACTGAGAAACAAGGAGTTTCCAAGTTGAGAAATGAACATATGTGTTTTAAAAGAACACAGAAAAAGAGTATTAGTTTGCTGAACTCTAGGAAGGAGTTTAGTACAGGTAAAAGATCACAACTTAAGTCAGGACGGTGATAGAAGGAATGAAGAGATAGGATACTTGAGAAATGTCTAAGTCAGAATCAAGAGAACATGGGGCAGACTAGAATGGGTGAGGAAAGGAAAATGAGATGTACCATGATCAAACAAATGGACACAGAGGAACTAAAGAGCCTCTTGATGAAGGTGATAGAGGAGAGTGAAAAAGCTGGCTTAGAACTCAACATTCAAAAATAAGATCATGGTATTTGGTCCCATCACTTCATGACAAATAAATGGTGAAAAATGGAAACAGCAAGAGACTTTATTTTCTTAGGCTCCAAAGTCATGGCAGAGAGTGACTGCAGCGATGAAATTAAAAGATACTTGTTCCTTGGGAGGACACACCTAGAAAGCATATTAAAAAGCAGAGACATCACATTGCCAACTAAGGTCCATACAGTCAAAGCTATGGTTTTTCCAATAGTCATGTATGGATATGAGACTTGAACTATAATAAAGAAGGCTAAGCGCTGAAGAACTGATGCTTTCAAACTGTGATGCTGGAGAAGACTCTTGAGAGTCCCTTGGACAGAAAGGAGATCAAACTAGTCAATCCTAAAGGAAATCAACCTTGAAGATTCACTGGAAGGACTGATGCTGAGGCTCTAATAATTTGGCCATCTGATGCAAAGAACTGACTAATTGAAAAAGACCCTGATGCTAGGAAAGACTAAGGGCAGGAGGAGAAGGGGGCAACAGAATGAGATGGTTGGAAGGCAATCATTGACTCACAGGACATGAGTTAGTGAGATAGGGAAGGACTCCGTCAAATAGTGAAGGACAGGGAAGCCTGGTGTGCTGCAATCCATGGGGTCACAAAGAGTCGGATGCAACTTAACAACAACAAATCTCAATTTTAAGGTTTTATAATTTTAGTTGTAAACCTTTATGAAATGAACTCTAATGGAGTCTTTTGCCTGTTTATGAGAAAAAGAAGTATGAACAGAAAAAAATGCTGTACAAAACCAAAAACCCTTCTAGGCTTAATGAGTTTCTCAGTATAAAACACTCAAGTGACTAGCTTGTATTGTACAACCAACCATAACATATAAAAATTATCTGCCTACACTGTGTCTTTGATTTTGTCTTTTTCCTCTTTATCTTTTACATGGGAGAGTAAGCACCTTACATCCTATTTCTAATTTCTCTAGGAACAGGTACAACTGCTATAGTGACACTATTGCCAGTGTTTATTCCATTTTTTTTTTAAAAGAAAGTCTAGCCTAAAAATAAAATGTATCTATTAAAAATCAACAAAAACTACTATAAGCAAAAAAGGGCAGATTTCTTTCTCATGTGAAAAGGATATAGCTCTTCTCAACTTTAATGTAAATGTTCCTGTTTTCTTGTCTTCTCAAGTTTTTTCAACATCCAGATCCCTCTTTACATTTCTACAGAAGACTTAATGTTGGATACACTAGCTTTAAGGGAAGAAGTAATTTTTCCACAACAATGAGGTCCAGGATATAAGCCTGCAAGTCTCACAAGGTGGCAAAAAGAACCATAAAATCTAAAATACCAAATGGAGTCTATTCACATAAAAATAACAAAAGAATAATAACCAAAAAAACCATCCCAGAAGGGCCTATTTTAGCCCTCAAATTAAGGACACTATTTAGTGCGTGTCCCAGAATAGTTTCTGTCCCACAATGGCTTAACTGCTGACAAGATTTCTAAGGATTTTTAGTAGCCACTTTAAGTTATACACCTGCTATTAAAGATATTCTCAGCCAAACTCTGATTTACATAGCATGAACAGACACAAAAGCTAATTCCAGTACAGGAATGACTATGCACACATAACCCTAGATGTTTCTTTACAAACACAGTCTCTGTTAATCCACGGTCCAAGCTTAAATCACTCGAAGAGGTAAATTTCAAGCTGCCTTGGATTTTGCTGTATCTTATTTAAAAGTACATTTAAATAAAGCATTAATCATGTGACAGATATTAAAAAATTTAGCACTACGTTCTGATAAAGGTACCATATCATACACATATTCCTAAATAGATAATTAGTCAAATGCGTTTTTATTTGAACATTAAAGAATGTCTGTCCAAAATAAGTAATATTCAGAAACTTAATAAAAGCCCAAGTGTCCAACACTTCTCTCCTAAGCCAATCACCTAGTTACCAGGCATTTATTAAACTGTCCTAACAGTTATAGGGCTTTCGAGGAGGCTTAGTGGTAAACAATCTGCCTGCCAATGCAGGAGACATGGGTTGGATCCCTGGGTCAGGAAGATCCCCTGGAGAAAGAAATGGCAACTCACTCTAGTCTTCTTGCCTGGGAAATCCCGTGGAAAGAGGAGACTGGCAGGCTACAGTCCATGGGGTTGCAAAGAGTTGGACACACAACTTAGCGACTGAACAACAAACAGTAATAAGCAAAAGAGACAGCGACATCATAAAGGGGACTCAGGGTAACCAACAGTCCTGGTTCTAGCATTCCAAGTCTTGTGTCCCAGGAACTTCTCAGTCTGAGCAAAACAAGGTTGCTGGTCACCTTTGCTAGAACACATACTGATAGGAATTTTCTTCCTCTCATGTTTCATAGTTTTAAAGATGTGAAACTGTGGAAGCTTAGAAAAAAACTTGCAAACGTACTACAAAGGTTATCTTTTTTCACTATCATTTTTTTCTCTGAAACAAAACATGGAAATTAAAATGCAAACTGTGCATAGCAGCACTTGTATGAGCCAAGTTTGAGTGTTTATGGTAACAAACAGTATTTGTACCGCCTTTACAATTTACAATGTATTTTAACATGACTTTTCTCATTTGGATAAAAATCCAAGAAATTTGTCATAAAGGAACAGTGTCCCTTGCTAAAGCGGGAAATTACAGCTTTCATCAAATTAGTATCTGAATACGTATTCAGTGCAAATGATCATGAGGGTCACCAAAGATGAACAAAACATACTTGTTCTCAAGAAGCTTACAATTTTTTAAGAAAGATGAGACAAAAATCATGAAAACTGTGAGAAACACAACAATACTATGGAAATTGAGGAAAAGGTCAGGAACAGATTTATGAAGAAGATAGCAAATGACTAAAAGTTTTGGCATTAAGGAAAACATACCAGAGAAAAGTGAAAGCAAAGGCACAGAAGGCAGCAAAAGTAGGAATATGATTAGACTACAAGAAAAAGCATGGTCTGAGTGGATCTCAAGGTAAAAAAGAACAAGACAGTAAAAATAGCGAGAGAGTCTACAGTTAAGATAAAACGAAAATCTCTGAGTACTGGTCAAGAGATCTGACTTATTTTGTAATCAACCACAGTGGATATTTTGAAGAAAACTATACCAATATGGAGAAAATTAAAGGCACTTCCCTTTTTTAAAATTTATTACTTTTTAATGGAAGGATAATTGCTTTATGCTTTACAGTACTGTGTTGATGTCTGCCATACCTCAGCATGATTCAGCCATGCACCTGTGCGCCCAGTCACTTCAGTCATGTCCAACTCTTCATGACCCCATGGCCTGTGGCCCGCCAGGCTCCTCTGTCCCTGGGATTCTCCAGGCAAGAATACTGGAGTGGGTTCCCAAGCCCTCCTCCAGGGGATCATCTCAACCCAGGGATCAAACCCAGGTCTCCTGTATCTTCCGCACTGCAGGCAGTTTCTTTAGCACTAACGCACCAGGGAAGCCCCATACATACACACCCTCCCTCTTGAAGCTCCCTCTCACCCCCACCCCATCCCACCTCTGTTGTCACAAAGCCCTGGTTTGAGTTCTCTGAGTCATCCTTCTGGTTTACACGCAGTGTTGTGCCTGTCTCCATGCTGCTCTCTCCATTCGCCTCACCCTCTCCCCCTGCCCCCAGGTCCGCGGGTCTTCTCTGTCTGTGTCTCAACTGCCGCCCTGCAAATTGGCTCAACAGTATCGTTTTTCTAGATTCCATATATATATATATATATATATGCATTGTTAATACATGAGGTACTTTTTAAATGAATAAAAGGAGTTCTAACAGAAACCAGGATAATACATACAGAAAAGTTCAGCATTTTATTAAATATGATTAATACATGACCTACTTTTAAAATACATGAATTAATCTGTAAGATACAATCTATTAACAAATATGATGAAAATCAAAATTAAGAGGTTAGAAGCAATATGCTGCCTAGAGGAAAGAAGTGCAAGAGACTGACAGAAGACAGTTAAGGCAACTGGTCATTTCAGCTTCATCCCGCGACACCGTATGAATACGAAGCAGCATTTACATTCAGACAGAGCAGATACTAGACCCAGGCATCCCAGGCTCCCCCATCCTTTTTATAACAAGATGCCCACTTTCACACTTTGCCATCTGGTAGCTAAAGCATCCTAAGATTACTGTTAATAACTCTACCAGAGAACATGGCACTTAGGGTACTTGCCTAAGATCTCATCTGTACTGACAAATGAGGCAAATACATGGGGCAGGCCATATTTTTTGGACTTTCCTGAAGCTCAAACAGTAAAGCATCTGCCTGCAAAGCAGGAGACCTGGGTCCAATCCCGGGGTCAGGAAGATTCCTCTGGAGAAGGGAATGGCAATCCACTCCAGTATTCCTGCTTAGAGAATCCCATAGACAGAGAAGCCTGGAGGGCTACAGTTCATGGGGTTGCAAACAGTCGGATACAACTGAGCGACGAACACTCATTTCTTACATCTTTCCTCAAGCTGCTTTGAGTATACCTAAAGCATTAAAGGGCTTCCCTGGTGGCTCAGATGGTAAAGAATCTGCCTGCAATGCAAGAGACCCAGGTTTGATCCCTGGGTTGGGAAGATCTGCTGAAGGAGGGCACGGCCACCCACTCCAGCATTCTTGCCTGGAGAATCCCCATGAACAGAGCAGCCTGGTGGGCTACAAGCTGTGGGGTCAAGAAGAGTTGGATATGACTGAGTGACTAAGCACATAGAAAGCATTAAAAAAATAATCAGTTAAGGCTTAAATACCTCATGGCCAGAGATCTATATATAATGTTAATTGCCGTATAACCAACACTTAACAGTGCTTGGAATACAAAGGCAATTATTTGTTGAATGAATCAAAACCAGTTTCCAGCCCTAGAGCACAGGTTGGCTAACTCCAGCCCACAGGCCAAATTTTACCATGTCTGTCTTAGGTAAATAATGTTTTCTTGGAACACAGCCATGTAATTGCGTACTGTTACAGTTACTCATACTAAATCAGCAGAATTGAGTGGCTGTGACAGAGACTATATGGTCCATAAAGCCCAAGACATTTATTAACTGTCCCTTTACAGAAAGTTTGCTGATACTGTCCTCAAAGAGCTAAGGATAGATCTTGTCTATTAATTCACTGGTGGCAAAAGGGCTTTAGTTCAAACAGCTACTCAAAATATTAATGGCTACCAGAGTGCAGTTGTTAATAATGATTTGGGACACAAAGGGAAAAGAGTACAGTTCTCAATAATCAACGTCTGTTATGGTTTAGGGAAAGGAGAAACAGGATTGTAAATAAAAAACCTTTGAAAACTTCTGCTTTACAATATTTTATATAGTCTGATAGTTTCACAAAGATGAATTAGCTGCAAAATAACATGCAAAAACCTCAACAGAAAACCCCAAAAGGAATCGAGAAGGGTCCACATGAATGCTTAGGACTGTCTCACAAACAACAATTTTGGTTCTGGAATGGTTGATGTTGCTCTATTTTACAGTATTCAAGAGGCATCTTATTCACTTGGGTCCACAGATTCAATTGTTTATTTGTGAGGATGAAAAAAGTATTACTAGGAGAACTTAGGGTAAGACTTAAGTTCCATCATGTTTTACAGATAAAACTGAAAAGGGTTTCTTGGGTAAAGTACATTCTTTACATGTGAAGCTAAATTTGATTAAATTTTCTCACTTTGATTATGAAGTAGCTAATATAATAAACAACCTAACATTAAAGTATTCATACCACTAGGGCTCTGCAAAGTTTTCTTTCAGATTATTTTAAAAAGTTCTTTGTTTCTTGGGCCTATGTCAAGTACCTATGCCCCAGCTACCAAGGGAGTCTGCAAAACCCAGAACTTGGCATTTTCAGATTGTCCACCAAGACTCATTTAGGTCTGCGTGTTTCCAGATACTGAGTCTCTCTAACGATAAATGTGAACGCCCACATCTGTATGTTCATATACGACATTTACAGTCAGATATTATGTTTCTGTTAGATGCAGCCTGGCAGGGTATTGGCCATACCCTGGCGGATAGAAAGTAAAGAGCCATGCATTCGATATTTAAGTGGCAAGGCACTGACGGGAATGGTTGGATGGGATGACGCAGTTCAGTTCAGTTCAGTCGCGCAGTCGTGTCCGACTCTTTGTGACCCCATGAATCACAGCACGCCAGGCCTCCCTGTCCATCACCAACTCCCGAGTCTGAGTTCACTCAGACTCACGTCCATCGAGTTCGTGATGCAATCCAGCCATCTCATCCTCAGTCGGCCCCTTCTCCTCCTGCCCCCAATCCCTCCCAGCGTCAGGGTCTTTTCCAACGAGTCAACTCTTCGCATGGGGTGGCCAAAGTACTGGAGTTTCAAGGTCAGATCAAATTTAAATCTTAAAGCCCTCAAAGTCTAGGAGAATTAAGTGATATTAGACCAGTGGTTATCAGTAACCTCTCCCAGTATCATAGGAATTGGATATGTGTGTGTTTTTAAAAGTACTGATAATGCTTCCTTTCCTCAAGATCCAAAGACCTATATCTCTTTTTTTTTTTTGCTTCCAATTAAGTGTTCCCAATTTAGTACAGAAAGGTCTCTGTGTTCCTGAGGCCTCCAGAATATTTTAAACAATCCTTAGTCATTCAAATAATCCATTCTTAACAGCTTAGCTTCCACACATCACACAAACGAGACACCAGCACTCCAAAAGGATGACTATTTGGGGGAGTAAGAAGGTTAACCAGATATTTTACTATGTTCCTAGTGAAGCTACATTTTCTCCAAGCCTCCTGAATTTGTCAGTCCAGAATTTAACACTTACATCAAAGGTGCTCAATACTGTTTGCTGAACAGGTTGCGGAATGAAATGATTACATAAACTACAAAGATATCCTCATTAGTTAGGAAAGTATTTGTTTTCATGCATCTCGAGAAATCAGGAGTGAAGCTCTTTACTACCAGCAGGTAGATTAGAATTCAAGTTAAGGGTAAGGATTCCAGAACAAATCACATTCATTTCTATGAATGGAAAAATGTCACAACATTTAACATAGATATTTAGATTTTATAATACACTACCCCCCACAAGGATGGGGGAACACTTTTTAAACAGAACTTTACAGTCCGTTTCAATTTAAGGCTGAATTCAGAAATAAACCGAATTAATCTTCTATGCGGAGAAGGCGATGGCACCCCACTCCAGTACTCTTGCCTGGAGAATCCCAGGGAGGGGGAAGCCTGGTAGGCTGCCTTCTACGGAGTCACACAGAGTTGGACACGACTGAAGTGACTTAGCAAGTCTTCTATGAGAGAAGGAACAAATAACTACACAATTTTTTATTTCATTTTAGTGTTACCTTCCTGAGATTTTAATGACGAAGCTTAACATGAGTGCCCCAAAATGCATTTGAAACCATAATAAGAATGCCATAATTTTAGACTGTGGGTTTATATAATTTACATTATATTCTAAGTGAAATTTCAAGACCAGGGCACTCCTAATGGAAAATTTCCTAATAAATGTGCCACAAGTTCAGAGGAGAAAAATTATCCAACTAACAAAAGACAATGGAAACACAGGTACTTAACACAGTTTTCTCTAATAATGTCATTATCTTAATCTAAGCAGCAGTTCATGTTAGCTAATGCCCACATTGGTGTATGCAGCTAGCTGTCTAATTTAATAGTTCTTCCTGTTACACTCTAGCCTCCTCAGTTTATTTACAGATGCACTCAGTACCCAGTAAAATAAAGACCACTTAGAAAAATAAAAGGCATGCCACACTTTGGAAGCCACAAACAATGCTTACATTTGGCTTTTTCATACATTATTCCACTTACTAGTGTAATTATTAGGTCAATAAGCACTTTTCAAAATAAAGTAGCTTTGAAACATGCCTGTCTTGGCAATTATGGATACAAGTCAGTATCTAAAAACAGCACACACATTTGCATTCTTGGCCATTAACATACACCAAATGAATGGATAAAGGCAATGAGGACTGAAGTTAGAGGTAATTAGGCTGCTAGAATAAGGTGAGCATATGTGGAAAACACAAAAAGTGGCAGGTAGTTCTTATGATCAATCCTGAGTTTCGAAGTAGAATCTTCAGATTTTTAAAATTCTTTCCTTGTCAATACCAAGTAATTCCACCAAGGATGTTACAATAGAGATTATGTTAGTCCTACAATATGCCTATTCTAACTTTCTCTTGTGCTCTTACCTCACAATTAAATGTATTATATAATTCTTAGAAATCTATCATTTGGGAGACAAACTGTAGGGTATAAGACTTTCAAAATCAAAGAAGAAACCTTAGCTAAAATATGAGCTCTCAAGCATCACATTAAAAAAAAAAACACTACTACTTTCCATGAATCTCTACTACTCATGAATCTTTACTACTTTCAAACATTTAACTGGACTCGAATTAGGTGGTTCTCCCATACCTTTAAAGACTTAACACCCTCAGCAGTGCCTTCTATGCTGAGTCTGTGTCAAGATGAACTCCTTGGCAGAGACTGTTTCTATACTAACTGCTTCAAAGTAACATTTTCAGATCCTGATGTCCTCACCAAAGACACAAAGTAATAAAGAATAAAGCCTTTCCAACTATTTAAGACCTATTTCTCAGAAAATTTGAAATCAGAAAATCTCTGAAACCTAATGTTTAATTTAGTGGCAAAACCTGACCTAATATAAAATTTTTATACAGCAAGATTTCACCTAAGCACTGATGTGAATCTATTTACATTTTAATTTATCCCATTTACTGTAATTATTCATGCTTCACTTTAGAAATATTAAGGGCTTGATTACTCTTACTAAAATTCTAAACAAATCTTTGCCCAATGTTCTGAATTCCTAATTACCTGGCACCAAGGGTTATAGGTAAAGTATTATGGACCTATAATCCATTTCATAAACATCTACTACAGCAAAATACTCCTGAACATACTTTTCACTTTTCTGTTCTGTGTTGTCTACCTGGGGTTCACGGTTAGTCTAAAACTCACTCCTTCAATATCATGTACACTCTCACCTCATTTTCAAGGTCATCTTGGACTACTAAAGTCTAAGAGTTTCACTTCTTCCTTTGATTCTACAGGCACTCATCTGTATCACTCATTTGGGTATTATTTGGAACTTCCATTTACATTTTGTGATGATTAAATTTTCATGTCTTTGCTAAGAATCTTTTGTGCATCATAACACAATTTAATCATAACATACAGTAACTGAGAACAACTAGCTCTCAATTACGGGCAGTCAGATGAATGAGTCCTCAAGAGACAGATGCCCTAAATAATGATGGATTATAGCTGGAAATAAATGTAACACTTAAAAAAATTCAGTGTAAGAAATAGCCTATGATGGGAATTGATAAGGACAAACCATTGAACACTGTATTCTCTCAACTTAAAACTATACAATTTGTCAGACCAGCCATCATCAAAAATCTACAAACAATAAATGCTGGAGAGGGTGTGGAGAAAAGGGAACGCTATTGCATGGTTAGTGGAAATGTAAACTGATATAGCCACTATGGAGAACAATATGGAGATTCCTTAAAACACTAGGAATAAAATTACCAAATGACCCAATAAACCCACTACTGGGCATATACCCTAAGAAAACCATAACTGAAAAAGACACATGTACCCCAATGTTCAGCGCAGCACTATTTACAATAGCTAGGATATGAAAGCAACCTAGATGTCCACTGACAGATGAACGGATAAAGAAGTTGTGGTACATATACACATGGAATATTACTCAGCCATAAAAGGGAATGCATTTGAGTCAGTTCCAGTGAGGTGAATGAACTTAGAGCCTGTTATACAGAGTGAAGTCAGTCAGAAAGAGAAAAACTAATGCCGTATATTAACGCATATATATATATAGAATCTAGAAATATGGTACTGATGAACCTATCTGCAGGGCAGGAACAGAGACGCAGACATAGAAAACAGACTTTGGACACAGCAGGGGAAGGAGAAGGGACAAACAGAGTAAAAACAGCAAAAGTACTCTCAACTCACACACACAGTGATCAAACTTTTACCCTAAAACCATAATTTCTAACTGATACATAATATTGATTTATTCTACAGAGGACCCTCTGGTGGACAAGATATATCAGCCACTAAAGCACCATAGTGCTTTTCAAAGTGGAGTTTACCACTTTTGCTCAATATCAGCCCTGCTCCTTAGAAAGAGAACTTCTTAATCACCATTCTCATTCTTTTTCTGTTTTACTTCCTGCCCTTTCACCTCTTCATTGCTTATTATTATCATTACTTTCATGTAAACAATAGAAAAGTGTTATAAATGCTCTTCTGTATTTAAAAGCTTGCAAATCTAATCTTTTCTTTGTGGTTGGTGGTGGTTTAGTCCCTAAGTCGTGTCCGACTCTTGCGACCCCGTGGACTGTAGCCTGTCAGGCTTCTCCGTCCAAGGGATTCTCCAGGCAAGAATACTGGAGTGGGTTGCCATTTCCTTCTCCAGAGGATCTTCCCGACCCAGGAATCGAACCCAGGTCTCCTGCATTGCAGGCAGATGATTTACCAACTGAGCAATGAGGGAAGCCCTTTCTTTGTTGAAGGATGACCAAAAATGAGACAGAGCTCTCAAAAAAAAAGTGCTTAAGTATAAAAAAGCCTAAAATAGAGGGAATTTCAAACATTTTTTAGTTAGCAAATAAAACTATATAAGCATAGCAAGTGGCAACTTTCTGACTAGTTTGCATGTCCAGGACATAAAATATGATCTCCGTATGTTCTCTAATTCAGGACAGCCAGAATGGCTGACCAGTTAATTATTTAATATAGGGAGCACGAAAGCTTCCTATTAAACTCCCCTACCTTACTGCAGGATTAGCTCACGGAAGCAGGAATTCTAAATACTTAATCCCTGAAACTATCCTGAAGTTATTACCTTTTTACACTTCTCTAAACCACATCATATCCTCTCTCTGATACAAACCCTGTTCTTTCTAGTGATGTTCAGACTCAATTGTCTGTTTCTTCACAGAACGTACCCATTATTTCCAGGGAAATAACTGGCACTAAATTTCCAAGAAACTAGGTACACTACAGACTATAATTTATGTATCTTACTTCTTTCATATCTGAAATTACTTGAACTGCATGCAGGTTAGCTTAAAAATCCTTTAAAATTTGGAATAACCCTAAGACATGACTTTTATAAAAATGGTTGTTTAATGAGGTTTGTTCTTCAACAAACATAAAAAAGAAACAACTTTCTTCTAGAAGGTAAAAACATCATTTGTTTTGGAGAACTATCACGTCACATTCTCAGGTCAAGGAGACATTATTAAGCTCAAAAGGGGAAAAAACACACAGCTTCACTGTATGAGAGCTACTGTGCTGTGCTTAGTCGCTCAGTTGTGTCTGACTCTTTCTGACCCCATGGACTGTGGCCCACCAGGCTCCTGTGTCCTGGGGATTCTCCAGGCAAGAATACTGGAGTGGGTGGCAATACCTCCTCCAGGGGATCTTCCCAACCCAGGGGTCAAACCCAAGTCTCCCACATCGAAGGCAGATTCTTTATTGTCTGAGTCACCAGATGAAAGCTACTACATATCCTAAAATTGTGAAAGACAACTATTAAAAATATATTCAAGGTTATGTCAAAACTTGAATACAGCAACCTATCTATGGTTAAGTCATCAAATGTACAAAACGAATATTAAAACCAGAAAGTGGCTTAAAAAATTACATAATCTATTACTGTGATCAAAAATTGAATGGGAGGAATTCCCTGTTGGTCCAGTAGTTAGGACTCGGTGCTTTCACTGCCAGGAAACCTGGCAGTTCAATGCCTGGCTGGGGAACTAAAATTCTGCAAGCAGTGAGATGTGGCCCCCTCCCCCATAAATGTTGAATAGACTGCTCAACAGGAAAAAACAAACAAAACAGAAACTAAACTTGCCTCACAGTGTTCATCTATAGTTCCTATTCTTCTCTTCCCCCGCAACAAAAATTTGTTCAATATATTGTAAAGCATGGAAAAATGAGTAATACACACAAAAAAGTAATAACCAGACAAACATATGGGAATATCTTAACAGCCTTTCAAATAAATGTTGATATTCTCTTTTGATGCTATACCAACCTCTATTAGGTGCATATACTGGAATGTATCAATAAATCAATAAACCTTATCAGTAAACCTTGTGTTCTCTATCACATTAAGACTCAGTGGTCTGGCTAGAACTTTGGAAGGATTTCTTATCCCTGCATGATTTTCATGCACTGGTGTCTTGGAATATACTTGCTTATAGAGTCATGTCGATCTTCAAATATTGACATATTTTATTACATAGTATTTTAAAAACCATGTTCATTAACATCACCAATATCATCAGAAAACTTTTTTAAGATATTGAGAAACTGTGAAGAGCACAGTTGCTAACTAACACAAATTTTACAAAATTTTAATTTACACTTGAAAATTAGAACTTTAACCACTGCTCATAAATACTGTCAATGTTTTCCTTTTAAAGCAACAGGTTCACTTCAGAGAAAATGTAATACCCAAGTCTTAAAAACTTCTTCAGTCTGTCAAGCATTCTTTTAAGTAAAAACAGAGTTCATTAAAAAAGTGGCTGATTCAGCTTGCAACTCAAATAATCACACAAATGCTTTCCATAGAGACAACCATTAAACTTCAGTAAGGGGCAAAAAAAAAAGTATTTTAAACATACATTCTATTTAGTTATAGTATACTAAAATGATGTGTATAAAGTTGATGTCTGATTTTTTTTTTAAACTTCTTCCTCAAGTCTGTTTAGGTTTTCTTTTTTAAAGTATGGGTATATGGCAATGAAGAATATAGACAATGACTGTTAATACAGTGTGGTACTCTGACCTGATTTAAGACGTCAAGCTTTATCGACTTTTGGTTTTGTACATTGGTACAGCTATCAATACAGTGAAAACGCAAAGGACATCTCAGTATTACTGTAAAAAGTTTTCTACTTGTAGACTCCCTGCAAATGTAGAGGCAATCCCCAGGATTCCTTCGACCATTCTTAGAAAACCACTGAGCTAGACAATTTATTTGTTCACAATCACAATTTTCCTCCTTAGTTCTCACTCACACCTTAGTAGGAATCTTAAAAATTAAGTAACCTAATCAACTTTACTTGCACTAGCAATACTAAAGGTGAAGAGAAGCTTTATCATAAAGAACAAGAATACTACCCGTTAGTGTATTTTATAAACATTAATGAATAATACTGCACTGAATCCTTAACATCTCTTAGTATATGCCATCTTTCCCACCAAGGAAGCCAAGAGGTTAGGCAAACTTCAGAAAAGAAGTACAAATTTTGCCTTAAAATTCACTGCACTGGTAAAAATTACAAGCAATACTAGTTTTCTTCATTATACTTATCTGTATTCAAAGCACTTTAGTGTAATATCTCAAGTTCAAAAATTTCAAGAGCAGCACAATAATAAATACACGTTTATATACCTCATTACCATCCTTTGTTATTATCTGTACAGTACAGAATTCAAGATTCCTGAGGGATTCCTCAGTTTTGCTATAGATACTTAAGAGCTTAACGATAACTACAAATTTTATAAGCAGCAGATGTAACTATGCTAGCATAATGTAGTCTCACTACAACCTTAAAACACAAGGTAAAAGTTGGATGCAATATGCACACCACTTTGACACCAACAAACAATTAAACAAAAAGAGTTTTTATTTATAGTCCTTATTCCCAGTATCTAAGAACTTTTAGAAACTCCATTTTTTTTTAGAACATAGTGACTTGAAAAATATATTCTAATAAGGAAAAATTATAGAAAACACAGTTAATTAGAATTTTGAGTAACATTTTCCATTTCCTCTTTAGAAGCTTTTGCCAAAAACTGCTATTAAATGGACAAAACAGATTTTCTTTCATCTTTGTTTCTTTCCCAGAAGGCAAAGAAGAGGAAAGCAACAGGTAGAAGTGGTCCACCAATAGGGCAATGAGTCCAGTGTATGCTTTCAGAATAAAGCTACTCAGCAAAATGCTAAGCTTTAAATACAGGTGAGAAAACTATTTTTATAAAAAATACTATTTACTGAAATAAATACTCAAAGCAACTACTGAAAAACTCAAGAAGCAGCTCTATCGTGTAGTAAAAGTGAGATTTCAAGAAATCAGTAGTGATCAAATTATGTGTAACTGGTTTAAATGGATGCTCTCTTCCTTTAATATCTTCAAGTCTACCTGTACAGGTTAGAACCTCTCACCATCCACCACTGGACAAGACCACCTAGTGCACGCACAACTACCAAATTACAAAATAGTAAAAGCACAGGAACCAGTCCAATATAAAACTCAAAATCAGAACATTAGATAATTATTCTGTAAGTTTTTAATAGACTAAGATTCTTCATTTAAATGTGAATATATTTCTAGTACTTGAGCACCTCATATACAAGTTTAGACTTAGTAATATCCCAGAATATTGCTCTACACAGTAAATTCCAGATGGAAATTCTTCAGTTCATGTGGCAAATATACATCCTTTTTCTTTTTTTGGCCTCAGGGTATCTTGTGGGATCTTAGTTTCTTGACCAGGGATTGAACCCAGGCCCTGTGCAGTTAAAGTGTGGAGTTCTAACCGCTGGACTGCCAAGGAATTCCCACAGTATTTTTTCTTTTGATAAGTAATTTAAATATTATTTAAAACCCTGGTACATTTCCTCAAATTGTCATTTCTTTCTTTAATAAGTTTTAAGGCTGGCTCCTTTAATAAAGACACCAGTATTAGGAAGTATGGAGAACTGATATTTCTTTTTGTTAGTGGTGTACTTTAAAAAGTGATTTTAATTTTTTTAAGGCAGCAAAAAGTTCCTGGTAACTTTTCATCTATAAAATATAAGATTAAAGGGATTGGTCTTAGAATCCAGTGATCAAATAGGTTCAAACAAACTGCAAGATTAAACAGCAAGCCAGTCTTTACTGCAAATAGACAAATTCATTCTACTCCGTGTACCTACTGCTTCCATTGTATTCATAAAATTTCCAAAGGACTAATAAATGACTTAAAAGTCTTTTCACGACTTTTAAGTTCTCAAAAGGTAATAATTAGTACCTTTTAGTACTACTGCAAAATATTTTAAGAACACTGAAACACATTAGGTTTTCAGCACAAGGGCAAGTCATTTGCAGATGTCTAATGTTACAAGAATCATTGCATCAGCCAAAATATGTTTCTTAACTTTTTCTAAAAGAAATCCAATTTGAAAAGGGCAACTCTTATTAAGAGTCTTCAAAAATGATAGAAGAAAAAAAAATCAAGGCATAAATTTAGTTACAACCTTATATGGTCTTACAAAGTTTACAACCAATCTTTATCAAGATTTTCTATAGACTGAACATGTTACATCATTGCCGTAATAGAAAACAGCTTTTGACTATTCAGTTCGTAAATACTAAACTACTTCCCGTGTCAGTCAAATCTAAACACTACAGATCAATAACCACTCCCTCTTTACCAATACATAACTCCAAAACAAATCTTGGGGAAAGTGACACATGCATACCAATAAGATCCTGATATTAAATAATAAAACTGTCTACTTACACTTTTGGAAGAAAAATAAATGACACCTTTGAAAAATTAACCAAATTCTATTTGTATGAGATCCATTCCCTATTTAATTTCATTGTCTTAATAAACACTGATCAAATACCTACAACAAAAGCCAAAGAAAAATGAACATGAATAATTTCTCATCCAAAGCTTAGACTTTATATTTAAAACATGTATAATTAGTTACTATGTTATCAATCTCCACATCAGCCTTCTACCAATATTGAATTATATCAGAGGATACACTTGGTAACACCCTCCTTACATGGTGGCACCTTACCATGGGGACTCTTTCACTTTATACAGCTAAGAGAAAATACTGAAATGCCACAGTACAAGACTGCTTTTGAGGATAAAAATCAATCTGTAAAGTTAAAATGGCTCCAAAGCCAATGTGGAAATGTTTCTTTTTGAAGGAATACAAAGATCTCTTCAAATAGCATCTCTTTTAAATATTCATTAGTTAATACCTAAATATAAATGCTAAACACTGCACACATAGGCAAGGTTCTAGGAATGAAGATACAGTGGAGAATTAAATGGGTCAAGTTCCTACCCTCATGGTACTTACATTTAACAAACTGGTATTGTCTCTACGTTAAGATGTGTTTCAGGCATACAAACAATACATAGAGTTTATAATTTAGTAGGATAACAAAAAACAGGTAAAATAACAGATGGGAGGAAGGGATTCTTGTCATAGAAGAAACGATTTTCACAGGGTGGGGGAGGGTGGGGGTAGGGGGCAGAAGAAACAACACTGTCATGAACCCACACTACATTTTAAAATTAAGTCAGTTTATTATTGGGTTCTTTAGTTGTATTCCCATACCTGGCACATTAAAACCAAACTGGATACAGGTGTTTCAAAGATTTACTTTCTGGCTTCTTCAGATAAGGGAGTCTCACAATTTATTATGAATGACAAAAAGAAAATGCAAGTGAAACCACCTTCACAATAATGCAGAGACCAAAAGTATGGATGGGCTCAAATAAGACTATCATTCACGGCTCTGTGTCCTTAAAGTTATTTAATCATTCTGAATATCAACTTCCTCTCTTAAAACCTGGTAATGAAACTACCCAAAAGGTTCTTCTACACTGACTAAGGTACTTATATTTTTGGAGTATGATGGGACGTCTATCCTCTACAAAATGTAATAATTCACCATAAAAACGTCGTATTTTTTCCTGCAGTTTCTCTACTATGGATAGACTGCTGCTGCTGCTGCTAAGTCGCTTCAGTCATGTCCGACTCTATGCGACCCCATAGACGGCAGCCCACCAGGCTCCGCCGTCCCTGGGATTCTCCAGGCAAGAACACTGGAGTTGGCTGCCATTTACTGTCCTTCAAGTCAGCAGGACCACTGACTAGTTATCTTATCTCTTCTAGGCCTCAGTTTCCTCCACCATAAATTCAGAGGGTGGGAGTGGATGATCTAAATAGCCCTTTCCGGCCCTTAAAAAGTCCCATGACTACATTATGACTCAAATACTATTCAAGGTTCAGCTTTCACGAGTGATACCAGCTTTAAGTTAAATGAACGTCTCCCTTTTTTATGTTACCTTTTGCTAAGATTTTGTTAAGTCCAAACAGCATTCTAATTACAAAATAAGAGGATTTAAAAAATGAATTTCGAGTTGAAAGCTTTAAGTTTTATAATTATAAATTATATTTTAGATGTTTATATAGTAGATGCTATGCTACTAGCAAAACACAAACCCCATCAGCTTGAATTTTAAAATGTTAAAATCACAATCTTCATTCAGTGTCAATTTTCTACCCCGTTAAAACGTGATTTCCCATTACAGTAACACACAACTGCTCATCTTCACTCCCAACAGGAGCTGCAGGGCAAAAATGTTCTAAACTAGGAAGAGGGAGCAAGCGAAAAGGAAGCAAATGGTCAGCTTAAACTCAGCAAGGACAGTCTTTTCTCCAAAAGCTATCTGTGTTTTCGGAAGAAAAACTAGGATGTCTAGATTCAGTGGGGGTTGTTTTAAATAATATTCATGGCGCTGACAGTCAGTGTTAGGATTAGACACACCGAGATGTCTGAAAAAGAGAAGAGGACAAACTTCCTGGATTTTCTTTCCCTCTGTAAGAGAAAGAGATTTCCTCTTGCTGACGATGGGAAAGGCCCCTTTAACAGTTTTTCTCTTCGCGGTGGCTGCTGCCAGATTAGGTGGGGCTCCCTCCGCTGCCTTCCTCCTGCCACTTCCCGCAACAAATGGAGCAAACCAGCCCGGTTTCAGGCAAACTTTTCCCCTGTCAGGCTCGAGCCCGCAAGGCGCCGGGGAGTGGTTTCCCCCGAAAGCTCTCCGCCCCTGCTCGGGACTGGGGGAAGCTGAGTCTCCGCAAAAGACAACTTTCTGGTTTCCGATCTAACTTCCACTCACACCCGGGAAGGAACCGAGGCGGCCGGCAAGGGGGCTCCGGGGCGGGGAGATGAGTCTTCCGGCGAGGGACTGCGGGCAGCTGAGAGGCAGCGGCGGCCGCGGCCAGAAAAGAGCAGGCGGGTGGGGGGGTCCTCGGGCTCTCACTTCCTCCGCCATATTTCAGACATTTGACCCCTTCCGCAGAGCGCGCTGTTCCCCCGCGGCGGCGGCTCGTCCCCGCCGGCCTGGGAGGCAGTGCGCTCGCCGCCCCGGCGCCGGCCCAGCACCACCTGCCGCGCTGCGAGGCCGCCGCCGCCGCCGCCGCCGCGGCCCCTGACCGTCGCGCGCGCCCCGCCCGGCCCGCGCCGCACCCCATCAGCTCCCCTCGGCAGGCGCCCGGCCCCCGCCCCGCGCGGCCGCCGCCGCCGCTCCCCGCAGTGGCCACGCACGCACTCTGCCAACCTCTCGCGCTGTCACCGGGTGCCCGCAGCCAGCGTCGCCTCACGCTCCCTCCGGGTCGCTGCTCCCGGCGCCACGGCGGTCCTGCCGCTACCGCTGCTGCTGCTTGGGGGGGTCCTCGGGCTCTCACTTCCTCCGCCATATTTCAGACATTTGACCCCTTCCGCAGAGCGCGCTGTTCCCCCGCGGCGGCGGCTCGTCCCCGCCGGCCTGGGAGGCAGTGCGCTCGCCGCCCCGGCGCCGGGCCCAGCACCACCTGCCGCGCTGCGAGGCCGCCGCCGCCGCCGCCGCCGCGGCCCCTGACCGTCGCGCGCGCCCCGCCCGGCCCGCGCCGCACCCCATCAGCTCCCCTCGGCAGGCGCCCGGCCCCCGCCCCGCGCGGCCGCCGCCGCCGCTCCCCGCAGTGGCCACGCACGCACTCTGCCAACCTCTCGCGCTGTCACCGGGTGCCCGCAGCCAGCGTCGCCTCACGCTCCCTCCGGGTCGCTGCTCCCGGCGCCACGGCGGTCCTGCCGCTACCGCTGCTGCTGCTGCCGCCGCCGCCGCCGCTCCGGCTGGTTTACACGCCTGACTCTGGGCGAGGTTTGGCGGTGTCGCCTTGACGTCAGGCGTTCAGCCTCGCTCTCGCTTCCTTCCGCGGGCGGGGCGCGCGGGTGCGCGGCCCGGGAAGGGGCGGCACCGAAGGGCGGGGCGAGAGAGCCGAGGGGCGTGGCCACTCGCGCCGCCGCCGGGCCCCTTTCGCCGCGTTTCCTCCTCGGTGTTTCTCTTCCTCCTCCACCTCGCCCCTTCGGCCTCGCCTTTACTTCTGAGACCTTAGTGGGTTTACACTGGTGCCAAGGGCTTAGAAAACGTCCGAAACTCAAAAGATGCCTTTAGTGCAAACTGTAGTTTAATCAGCGACGCCAGCAAACAGTTGATGCTCGCGTATTCCTTTGTGTCGGGGAAAGTGGCCGGAGAAGTAACAGCGCTGTTTGCACACCTAGAGCTCCCGTGAAGGTGCCTAGACCAGGGCACAGTCTTTTTTCATTCTTGAAATGATTTCTCCTGAAAGGTCAGGTGTCTTAATCTATTACAATTCTTTCCAAATTACCCCGTCAAACTCAGTTAATCAATACATAATCCCAAACAACTTGTACCTAAATCAACTATATGAGTGAAATAAAGCGTATATTTAAATGCATGCCTCGAGCACTCTAAAAGAATTACCCATAGGGGTCTTTATGATGTGACTACTGGGCAACAGAAAGCACTTTCTGTTCCAAAATGCCTTGTTTCAAAAAGGGTGGGGACTTAACAGTGGAATTTACCACTATTGAAGAAAAGACTAAAATACAACTACCCTTTATACAAGATGTTAGCTTTTATGAAATTGAGTTTTGGTGGACAAAAGTATTCAAACAACAAAGTGCAGGGAGAATTTGGGATTGGGAGGTCATTAAAGATTTATTTTTGCTTAGTCCATAGTTTAACTGGACCCTGTTATAAAGCATTCTTGAAATAAATTTTTAGGAATTTTTATAAATATGGAAGATTAGCAAAAATATGATTGCTTTTACTCTTTTTAAGAATACTAGTAATTGAAAACTAAAGGAATAGATTAAAAATCTAAAGGAATAGATAAGAATGAAATATAATTATCCTTAGTTTTTTTGTATGTAAGCACTTTCTAGATTTTTCATGATTTAGGTTGATTAAATGTGTTACGTATTTTGGTTATTTGTTTCCTTAGAAAATCCTTTTAAAATGGAGATTTCAAAGGCAAGTGTCAGAGCAGTCTGTAGGAATTATTGTAAATTCTGAATGAATGAATCTCCAATAAACAAATTTATTGACCTTTCAATTATTGCATAAAACTTTTAAAAGTCTGAAAGCCTGAAACTGAGTTCATGGGAGCAATGTTACTTGGCTATACTGTTTTTTCCTTTCTCTCTCTCTTTTTAAAAAAACTGTTTGAACTTTGGGCAATTGATTTTCTTTTTTCCCCAGAAAGAGGTTTTAGAAGATGGGAGCTAGAATTATTTCAAGTTTGAGAGAATATGTAAAATAGTTTAATTAAAACATATTTGTAAAAAAAGAAAAACATTTGTTTTCTTCTGTTAGACTGGAAATCGTTCCGCTCGTATTAGGCTGTTATCTCTATGCGGAGAACGCCGACTGGCCATCTTTTAAGCATGCCTGAATGCTCAGCCACTTCAGTCGTGTCCGACTCTTTGTGACTCCATGGACTGTAGTCCACTAGGCTCCTCTGTCCATGGGATTTTCCAGGCAAAGATCTTTTAAGCACTGAATTCATTTTTGGGTTTGAGTTCTTGAAAGCTCCTGTCACGTTAAAAACTTCACCATGATATTCCACTGGCAACTTCAACAGGTCGCGCGTGCAAACTGAACTCGTCACCTTTGTCACCAAACCAGTTTCTTCTTTGTTAATTATATCATCTTTTAAATTACCCTAAATTGTCTAATTTAAATTAGACTAAATTATCAGTCTTAAATCCTGATACTCCTTTTTCTGCCTTTCCTGAAGCCATCAGTCAATTGGTAGGTCTATCAGATAGTAATTCATTTCTCCTGAGACCGCGCTGTTTGGCTTGACATTTCTTCTCAACTCTTGGACTCTGGGGGCACCTTCCTACCTTGCCTGTGGCCTCCTGTCTATTCCTACTATCATCCATTCTACACATTGTTGCCAGATATTACCTTAAAGCTTACTAAGCAAGCCACTCTCTTCCTAAGAGAGTATTCAGTTACTCCCCTGTCCTACTAAAATTAAAATCCTTGTATCTTATTTTTCCCTTCCACTTAAAAATGGCTTACAGTCAGAGTAGACTTCTCATCTTGCCCAGACATAGTGCTTCCCCACCTCTCCTGTGTGCAGAGGTGATTTCCTCTGCCTGGAATGCCCCTTCCTACCTCTGCCTTTCATTCAAGGTCCATTTACTTTCTCCAAGAAAGAGCATTTTTCTGATAGTTCCAATTTAATGTAGTCTCTTCTCTATTGAATCCCCATAACACTACTGCTCCCTTTTTTTGTCACTTATTTTCTACCTTCCTACTAGGGCAGTGGCTTGCAAACTTTTTATATAAAGCCAGATAGAAAATATTTAAGTTTTTGTGAGCCAGATTTACAGCTACTCAACTCTGCCTTTGTTGTGCAAACAGCCATAGGATACATAAGAAAGTGTGACTGTTTCTAATAAAACTTTATTTATGGATACTAATTTGAATTTCATATAATTCAAATATTTTTCTTTTTAAAAGAATCATTAAACATGTGAAAATTATTCTTAGGTCATGGCTGTAACAAAAACAGACAGTGGGCTGCCATTGTTTACCCGGCTGTACTCAGGGCCAGCTTTGCGGGCATGTGATAGGGCTCTGTGCTTAGAAAGTCCCCAAAATTGTTTCAGTGAGCTCTGATGTCACCATCTTGAAATTTTTAATGGTCTGCATTGTCATTTTGCACTAGGTCCCTCAAATCATCTAGTGGGTCCTACTGGTACTAGGAGATAAAGTCTATAGGATAAGGATATATATTTCTCATGTTTGGCATGGTGGTTTTCCTCTAATAGGCAGTGATGGATTTTTGGCTCCTTAAGTACTGTGGAATAGTGGAGAACACCAGAGTCAGAGTTCAGCTCCACCCCTTACTAGCTGCATGTGATGGTGGTGCTCAATCATTCAGTCGTGTCTGAATCTTTATGACCCTATGGACTATAGCCCCCAGGCTCCTCTGTCCATGGAATTTTCCAGGCAAGAATACTGGAGTGGGTTGCCATTTCCTGCTCCAAGGGATCTTCCTAACCCAAGGACTGAACCACATCTCTTGCATCTCTTGCTATGGCAGGTAGATTCTTTACCACTGTGCCATCTGGGAAGCCAATTAGCTGCATAGTCTTAAGAATTCCTTAGTTCTATCAAGGCATAGTTTTCTCATCTGCAACATGGGGATATATAACCTCTGCCTTACAAAACTGTTGTAAGATAGAGAAAATAACCATATCTTAGCTCCTGGGACTAGACAAAGAACCTCAAAATTAGTTTTCCCCTTTTTAGGGGAAATGAATTAATAGTATGCTCACCCATAATTCTTGCTGTATTTAACCTGATATTATATTTCTGATTTTCTATGTACTTGCTTTCTTAAATGTTGTACTTCAAATACCATTTATACCTCATTAGTTTCATTTCAACAGTCCCATAAAGGTCTTATTGCAAATGCAAAATTAGATTTTAAAGAACCTTCACATTTACAACTTTCCTAATTAACAATTAATGATTATTCGCTTTAACAAGAGTCATGCTGTTTAACTTCCAATTAAGCATGGTTATCAGTAGCATTGAGAATCATTAATGTTAAATATTATTATATTATTTCATTCACAAATGGATAATATTAAAATCTGATCTTTTCAAGACACTTTGTTACAAGTTTTTCTATTGTGTAAGTGTGTATGTGTGTGTGTGTGTGTGTGTGTAATATATGAGTATATAAATGTAGTTCTGTTTCTTTGCAACACCCTGCATAGCTGGGGTTGGAGGTTGAGAAAGATAAGAAGGCTGTTTGTTGATACAATAGAGGAAAAAAAATGACTTAAATCCCAGGTTAGTTTTCTTCTGTTTTCTTGGTTCATGATTGTGTTTCAAACTCTATGCAGTTATTTTAGAAATTCTAGCATTTAATCATGTGAGAGAACAGGCAAGCATTCCATTGCTATTATAGGAAAACAACTTAGGACTCATACTCTCCTAGGGTAGTTTGTGTTTCTCTAAGATTTCTGATTTGAGGAAACCTCATACTTATATATGGGAGAAGGCAATGGCAACCCACTCCAGTACTCTTGCCTGGAAGATCCCATGGACGGAGGAGCCTGATAGGCTGCAGTCCATGGGGTCGCTGAGGGTCGGACACAACTGAGCGACTTCACTTTCACTTTTCACCTTCATGCACTGGAGAAGGAAATGGCAACCCACTCCAGTGTTCTTGCCTGGAGAATCCCAGGGACGGGGGACCCTGGTGGGCTGTCGTCTATGGGGTCGCACAGAGTTGGACACGACTGAAGTGACTTAGCAGCAGCAGTAGCAGCATACTTATATATAAGAAAAATGAGGCATGGTTTCTACTCTAATAGCTATAACTGCTTATTTGTCTCAAGATATGTTTCAAATTCTATCTGTACTCTATTTCAGTAGTTGTAGGCTCGACCACCAGGTCTGCCTAACCACGTCAAATAACTCTTAACAGTTCTATAATTTTGTCATTGATAATGTCTATAGTGTAAGGAACAGATTATACTTCAATTTTTTCCCCTTTCTCAAGCTATAGCTGAGAAAAACCATACAAATGAAAATGACATTCCCAGAGCCACCATGTAAATGAATGTTGAAGCAGAAAACCACCGGAAGAACCAGCTTCACAAAATTCCCCCTGTCGTGAAACTTTCAAAAGAAATTAAGGAAATCTTCAAAAACCACATAAAAGTACTTTCAGAATCTGGGCTTTCTCCAAATCAAACATCTAATAAAAGTATGCCAAAGATGCCCAAAAGTTAGGTGTCCTCTCAGACTATCATTATGACAGTCCTGGCTTCTGTTCTCAATCACTCCCAAGTCCGGTGTATGAATCACACGTTTAAGTAATGATCAATTCCAGGAGGTTGGTTTGAATAATCCATTATGTAGATGAGAAGGCCAAAGCTTAGAAAGGCTAAGTGACCAAGGCTATATACAAAAATGTGGGTAAAGTTGAAATGTATATCTTAGTTTGCCTTCATTTGGCACCATGCTGCTGCTGCTGCTAAGTCGCTTCAGTCGTGTCTGATTCTGTGTGACCCCATAGACGGCAGCTCACCAGGCTCCGCCGTCCCTGGGATTCTCCAGGCAAGAGTACTGGAGTGGGGTTTGGCACCATACTGTTCTGTTATTCCTTTATTAAGGCTGTTCTTTCAGCCAGAAAATCTCTTCTGTCTCTTTTGTAATTTTCTAAATCTTAGTCATCGTTCAAGACCTTGTGGTTTCTTGCTTCTTTGAATTTCCTTAATAATTATTGTTTTTAACACTCATTTGGTACTTATCAAACATTGCCTTACTTAAATTGCTTTTGTCTTCTCTCTGTCCTGAGATCTTTGAGAACCCAAACATATCTTACACTTCTTTGTACTTACCAAACTGCTTGGCATCACATATTAGAAATAAAAATGTAGTTTGAGGGGAAATCTTGCCAATCTTGGTTGGATTCTCCAACTGATCGAAGTGGATTTGTGACCTCTGGCAGTTATTTAACCTTTCAGAGTTTCTTACTAGTAAATCTTTAAAATGTACAAAAAAGTATTTAAAATATAGTTTTGATATTTTAAAATAAGGAATCCTGTATAAAAATAGAAGTAATATATAGAGTAACAATTAAGTGGATTGGTGCTGGAATCAGATTACAAGTTCAAATGGAGTTTCCATTCATTTTAGGGAACTTACTCTGGTTCCTGTTTTCTCATTTGTAAAAGGAGTACGCCAGTAGAACCTATGTTATGGTTTTATTGTGAGGATTAAAAGAGTTAACAATGCAAATAGAATAGTACCCACCACAAACTAAGCACTCTAAATGTTGGCTACGTCATCATGAAAAGATTCACAATAAATGTTGGTTCATACTGCATCCCCTGGCACAATAAAACTTTGTACAAACATAGTAAGAGTTCAAGAAATGCTTGTTAAACTTTCCTTTTGCTTTTTTTATGACAGTCGGACAGGACTTAGTGACTGAACAATGTGACAGTCCTCAGTGAAGGATTGGTTGTGTTCTAAACTTTCTTCACGTCAACAGTTTGTAACTTGAAAATATTTATGCAATGGAAACAATGCTATAAAGTTTATAATGTGGCTGCCTTAAAATATGACTTGATTATTAGGAAAAGTGAAAAAAAAAGACTGTTTTAATCCATTGACACTGAAAAACACAGTTCCAAAAGTACTATTTCAACTGCTACTAATCAGCATTTATAACACTTTTCCCCTAATTTTCATGGCACCTTGTTCTCATGGTTTTTTCTCTCCAGCTTTCTCATCTTCCCCTTTCTGTTGCTATCCCTTCTTCCTCCTGACCTTTAAGGGTTGGAGTCCCCAGGGCTTGATCCCGGGCCCTTTTCTTCTTCGATACTTTCTTCTGGGCACTTCTGGTCTTTCCTATGGCTTTGTATGCCACTTAAGTGCCAGTGGCTCATAAGTCTATATCTGCAGTTCAAACTTCTTTGCTGAGCTCTACATGCGTAAACCAATTGCCTCCAGGAAACCTTTCCTTGGCTGACCTCCCCAAACATTCTCTTCCTTCAGGAATCCTCCTATCAACAAATGGTATCAGCTCCCTACAACTGAGAACTATCACTTCCCTTTGCCTTACTCCACGTATCAAATTCTTCACCAGGTCCTGTTGATTCTACAGTTGACTCTTGAGTAATATGGGAGTTAGAGCCACTGACCCTCCACTCAGTCCAAAATTTGAGTATAATTTGTAGTTGGATCTCCTTATGAGTTGGGAGGGTCCTCTAGATCCTCAGTTCCTCATAGGCAGATTCACCCAACCTTAGGTACTATAGAGCTGTAGTTTTTACTCTTGGAAAAATATCTATATATAAATGGCTCAGCACAGTTCAAACCCGTGTTGTTCAAGGATCAGCTGTACTTCCTAAACCACTAAAATATGACCACTTTTCTCCATTTTCATTGTCTCGTTCAGTTATGTACTTTTGCCCTTCCTTCCATCCATCCACTAAAAGTGGTCTTAATTTTTTAAGAAAACTTTTTATAATGGAAAATTTCAGTTACACATAGAAGAATTAATGAGCCTCTATGTATACATCCTTCAATTCCAACATTTATCCTAATTTTTGCCGCTCTTGTTTCATCTGTCCTCTCTCTTTTTTTTTTTTTTTCTGGTTGGAGTAGTTTAAGGAAAATCCTATAAATAATTTAGTATGTATTTCCCACAGATAGGAACATTTAAAAAATATAACCGCAATGTCATTATCATACCTAATAAACTTTTAAAAGATTCCTTAACAAAATATGGTCCCCAGACCAAATTTAAAATTTTCTGATTGTATTGAGTATGGCTCCTTACTGTTGATTTGTTCCATTTGTCATCCAAGCAAGTTCAAACACAATATTTAATTGAATATTATCTTAAATGTTAAATATTATCTTAAATCTATTTCAGTCTCTAATAGCTCTCTTCCTTTTGTTGAGGGGATAACCATTAGTGTTTTTCTTTTGTGATGCACCTTTTTTTTTTCATTTTCAACTTCTGCATAAATAATATGACTTTTGGTGGATAACTGTGGCAAAATCCTATAGCTTTAGAAAAAAATCCTATAGCTTTGATATCACACATATTTATCTACAAATGCTAGACTGAGAAAATAAGGATCTTCCTTTCACATATTTACATTATGTCAAAAAATATGGAAGGTGGATCAAAACTATTTATTTACCTCAAAATCCAGATAAGTGAATATACTGCATACTAGAACTTATCTCATTTGCTCCTTTAAAAAATCCTTTGAGTTGGATATTTTTATCTCTGTTTCAGGTTAAGAAACAAATTGAGAGAGGCTAAGTAAAAAAATATGGGACTATGGCGTCAGTCTAAAACAGGGTCAGAATCGAAGCCCCAGACTCTTTCCCAGCGGCTCATGGTCTCTCCATCCAGCCACGCTGCTATAGTAATAAAGCAATGAAAGGTGGTTTCAATAGGGAAAAATTATCAAAAGAAAATTCTGGTAGATCCTTCATCCAGCTTTAAAAAAAAAAAAAGAAAGAGTCCGAGTCCTACTTGAGTGTATATCAGAGGGAGTAGATTATTTTGTTATATGGTGAATGTATATGAGAAAGTAACTACTCAGTGTAATTCCAATGAAAATTTGTAAAAGTCTGATAAAAGTTGAACAGTGACAGAAACAGCCTCCTAAGGACATTTATCTCTCAGTGCCCTCCTGCTCTAGCTGATCCTGTCCATTTCTTTTTTCTTTTTAAATTATATCCTCTTGCCTTTTTAAGGCGGACTTTAACATCATTAATATGCTTATGCATTTCCTTCCTGCTTTTCTGTAGACCTCAGAACCACAGCTTCTTTTCACTAGTATCCCTCCTAACTGTCTCTGAATTCTTCAGTGGCTTGTCATGTCCTTAATGCCTAAGAAGGCATGTCAAAGGGCTGTGTTAGCCAAGGGAGAGAAATTATGTTTAAAATGTATTTGGCTTGAAAAATTCTGTCTGTTTCACCAGTGTGCCTGCATGTTCCTGCATTTACTCCAGCTGGAGCTAGCCTGGCCTCCTCCTGCTGTTCTCCATGCTACTAGCTTAAGATGACATAAGAATCGCCCTGAAAAATCACACATTTATAACTGTTTCATGAATAGAGACATCTACAAACAACAAACAAAAAGCAAAGAATAACCACTGACCAATAGCCAAGAGAAGGAAAATATTTACAATGTCTTGGTTAATGGGTATATTTCCCAAAGAACTGAAGTGTCAGGGAGAATAGATTATTTTGTTTTTAGAAGCATTGCTCACAATAGTCAAAAGGTGGAAGCAACCCAAATGTCCACTGACATATAGATGGAGAAACAAAATGTAGTGTTTACATACAATGGAATATTATTCAGCCTTAAAGGAAATTCTGAAACATGTTATATCATAGGTGAACCTTGAAGACAGTACTATGCACAGGGAAATAAACCAGCCACCAAAAGACAAATTTGCATGAGTCCACTTATATGAGGTACCTAGAGTAGTCAAATTCATAGGGCCAGAAAGTAAAATGGTGATTGTCAGAGGCTGGGGGTAATGGGGAGTTAGTATTTAATGGGTACAGAGTTTTAATTTGGGAAGATGAAATTGTTCTGGAGATGGATGGTAGTGAAGGGTGCAGAGCAGTGTAAAGGTATTTAATGCCATGAAACTGCACGCATAAAGGTGGTTAAACTGGTAGATTTTAGGTTACTCAAATTTTACTACGATTAAAAAAAACTGTTAAGAAACTGGAGTCTGGATCAGAAAACCTGTGTTCAAATTATGACTCCTTCACTTCACTTAGCTTTGAGAATCCACACTATTTCTACATCCTGAGTTTGAGTTGCTTCACTGAAAATCTGGATTAAGAAGAATACATACTTAAATATATGATGGGGAGAGCAACAATTCCTAACTAAACCTGTTTCTTCTCTAAACAAACAAGCAAAAGGCTTGTGAGAATTAAATATAAGTCTTTCTAATATCATTTATATTAATATGTTGCTTTGCACATAGCACTCAATCAATGTTAGACACCGTAATTTATGACCATTTATTTACATTTAGCTCACTTTTAAAGATTATACTACTTCATCCCTCAGTCATGTCAAACTCTTTGTAACCCCATGGACTACAGTCCATGGACTTCTCCAGGCCAGAATACTGGAGTGGGTTGCCTTTCCCTTCTCCAGGGAATCTTCCCAAACCCAGGGATCAAACCAAGGTCTCCCACATTGCAGGTGGATTCTTTACCAGCTGAGCCACAAGGAAAGCCCAAGTCAGATGGGTAGATTTTCCTATGGGTTTTGGAAATTTACTCTGGATTTAGATCTCTTAATTATGTGGATCCAGGAAGGTAATTCAGGATCTAGATCAGCTGCGAAGGTAGCTGATCCAGAGATACTGACGAACAGCATGACATTTTGATGAGTTTGCAAAGTTTGGTGGAAAAAAACAAAGGTTTTGGAATCGTGCTAAAAGTATCCCTTTATGTTTGGGAAATGAAATTTTCAGCCACTTTCTCTCAGCAAGGAAATAAGTAGCAAGGAAAATAATGTTGGTTTTTGAATAATCTGAAACTTGAGACAGTCATTCAATAGTTTCGTGGCATTTGCTGCACAATCCAAGAGATACTCTCCAAGTTGCAACCATGGGGAAATTTCCTCCAGCCTGGATCATGGCTCTCTGGAAAGCTGGCACTGAGGATACATCTGCCAACTTGAATAATTACAGAACTATAATTGTGAAATGTCTCAATTTTACACTCAGAATTATGATCTCTTTGTGAATCATTTTTCATCAATGTGCGCGTGTGTGTATAGAATAAACAGTAGAAAAAGCTGTGAAGTTGCTGCTTTTGGAAAAGGGTAAGCCTGAATAATACAAAGGAGAAAGCATGCCATGCTTTTTGCAAACAAATCCTCAACCCTTCCATGTGACCACTGTCATCACTGCATTTAAAAAAATTTTTTTAAGTTTTATTTATTTATTAAAAAACCTTTTTTGGGGGGGCCATCACTGCATCTTAAAGACGAGGAAACAGGCTCGGAACTTGCCTGTGTGAGCATGAACTGGAATTAAAATATGGATTGGCTCCAATGCTGTGTTCTTTCTCTCAAACCACACTCTCCAAACCAGAACTTCTTGCCGCTTGTTACTGTCAGTGGAGTTAGTGTGACTAATGGAGCTGCTCAGGTTCTGAAGTCATCTTCTGGAGACGACCACTGTCCCTGGATGATTATGATGGTGGCTCTGCTTGCCAACCCACCCTCTGCTAAGGCGAGAAGCTGCCACTCAGAGGAAGTGAACCAGAGGGCACAATAAAGCCCCTCTCACCCTGAAATATTTCTTCACCTCCCTCTTGACCTGAAATAGCCACTATTAAAGCCACTCAGTTTGGAAAACAAAAGGGCACTTGTCTTCAGAAAGCCCTAGTTAGAGTATATACCTGGGAGTCAGAAGCAGGCACTTCCGGTGCTTGCTCTCTCTCGTTAGCACAGTTTATGACATAAGCTTGTTGTCTCCTGGAAAGCCTAGAAAGACTACTTCTGGGAAAACACTTGACAAGCAAGTGGCCCCAGTGCTCCAGGAGCCCAGCAGGTCTGGGTAGGGATCCTGAAACCCACACAGTGATGGGGCCGACTGTGGATCCCGGGACAGTGTGGGCCTCAGTCACGGCTGCCTGGGATAATGATGGTCTGCTGGCTGTAAGTAGCAGATACCAGCCTGAGGTACCTTAAGCAGAAAGGAAGCAGATTAGAAGAATAGGGAGGTATCTTGGGGAATCTTAGAATTAAGGGGCAACCAAGTCTCAGGAAATTCCCTTGTGGCTCAGATGGTAAAGAATCTTGCCTGTAATGCAGGAGACCCAGGTTCAATCCCTGGGTTGGGAAGATCCCCTGGAGGAGGGCATGGCAACCCACTCCAGTATCCTTGCCTGGAAAATCTCATGGACAGAGGAGCCTGGTCTATGGGGTTACAAAGAGTCAGACACGACTTAGCAGCTAAACCACTACAGACCTCAGGAAAAGAGGAACCAAGGAAGGTTCTGAGATGACAGTGGTAGTTGGTAGACGTCCCAGCCTATAGAAAGTCAGCGACTTTACTTGGCTCCTGATTCCAGTACATCTTAAGCCTCAAGTTAGAGTGAGAATACTGTGTTCAGCTTAGGTGATAGTTCACAGTTGACTTGATCAGCAATGGCTGTAGGGGCAGGAAGGGGCAGGGATCCATACAGTGACAAGTTCACATAACAGAAACAGGAACTCTCCCCGTGGGCAGTTTCCAGAGAAGAGGGGCTGGGCTAACACTGTATTAGAGAACTACCATATATTCCTACAGACACAGATCTTATCTGGGGAGTCATTCTGTATAGGGAGTTGCTTAGACAGAATAGTGTGAGGTGGTCAAGAGCGCTGGCTCTGGAGCTGTATTGCCTGAACTTAAATATCAGCACCATCACTTCCTGGGCAACTCGCTTAAGTATTCTGTGTGTGTTTGCTTTTCTCTAGAGTGATGATAGTAATAGTATTTACTACATGAGAACATTAGGATTAAATGAGCTAATACCAGCAAAGAGCTTAAAACAGTGCCTGGCACACAGTAAGCCCTGGATAAATCACTATTATTATCCAGCCTTTGAGGCATCATAATATTCACTAAAATTATCAAATGGGCTCTCCTCACTTTGGAAATACCCAGTGGGGCTCTTTTAATATGTAACTTTAAGAAAGAAAGAGGAACACAATCAGATAAACTTCATTATGAAATACCTATTTGGCTGAAATACCTATTTGGGGACTCAGGCATAAATAGAGATGCAACAATATCAGATATCAAGAAAAGAAGTAAAACAAAGAAAATAAAAACAATAAAAGAAAAATATGGATGAAACATCAAAAGCACAATCCACAAAGAAAAGAATTAATAAATTGGGCTTCATCAAAATTAAAAACTTAAGCTCTTTAAAGGTGCCATTAACTGATTCATGATGTTCGACAGAAACCTACACAATTCTATAAAGCAATTATCCTTCAATTAAGAAGTAAATAAATTAAAAAAAGAAAAAATAGAAAGTAGGCTAAAATGGTAAAAAAAAAAAAAAAGGTGCCTTAAAAGAATGGACAAGCCAAATACTTCTAGAAATATTTGTAAATCATATATCTAATGAAGAACTTGAGTCCAGAAGAAACGAGCACTTAAAATTCGATAATAACAATAATAAGATAAACTGACTAATTGAAAAATAGGCAGAAGATTAGAAAGGTATTTCACCAGAAGCTATCTGAATGGCTAATAAACACATGAAAAGATGCTTGACATCCTTGTTTTGGGAAATGCAGATTAAAAATCACAGTAAGATACCAATATTAAACTCTTTGGAATGACGGTGATGAAGAGTGACTTTATCACGTATAGGAGGTGTGGGGAAACTGGAATGCATTCACAGTACTGGTGAGAATATAAAACAATACATCCACTTTGGCAAATAGTTCGGCAATGTCTTAAACAGTAAAACATAAATTTAGCATTCCTTTCCTAGGTACATGCCTAAGAGAAATAAATAAGATGTGTTCACACAAAGACTTGTCTAAAAATGCTCACACAATCATTGTTCATAATAGCTAAAAAATGGATCAGATGGCACTAGTGGTAAAGAACCCACCTGCCAATGCAGGAGACATAAGAGATGCAGGTTCAATCCCAGGATCAGGACGATCCCCTGGAGAAGAGAATGGCAACTCTTGCCTGGAGAAGCCTATGGACAGAGGAGCCTGGTGGGCTACAGTCCATAGGATTGCAAAGAGTTGAACATGACTAAAGTGACTTAGCATGCTTGCATGCATTGGCTCTTGGCAAAATATGGATACAATCTGAATGTCCATTGGTTAAATTGAATGTGGTATTATTATACAATATTATTTAGCAATAAGAAGAAACATATTATTGATATATGCACAACATAGGTGAATCTCAAAACCACCATGCAAAGTGAAAGAAGAAAGACACAAAAGATTATATATTGCATGATCCTATTTATATAAAATTTCTGGAAATGGTAAAGCTACAGAGACATATAAACAGAACAGTAATTGCCTGGGCTGGGCATGGGAGTGGGGATTAACTACAAATGGAATGACAGAAATTTTGAAGGTGATTTTTAAGCTAGATTGCTGTGGTGGTTGTACAAATGCATGGATTTACCAAAATCATTGAAACATACACTTGTTAAAGGATGAATTTTATGTATGTAAGTTATATCTCAATAAAGCTTCTTCTTTCTTCTATTCAGTTATTTTGACTGAGTTACCAGTAAAACTTATAGATAAAAATAATTAAGAAAGAAGAAATCTCTATTTTAGACCAGCATTATTTGCTGAACTTCGTTTAGGCTTCATAATGTTTTATGTCCAGTCCCATTCCATCCCCTCACTGATCCACGCTAGTGTAGTGAATTTCTCTTATCAAGACTGGTAACTCATGTATAGACAACGGAGTATAAGCATTGAACACTAAGCATTGAAACTTTAGGGAGGGAGTCTTTTAAGAACTATATTTACATAGCTCTAGCTATTCCCATTCTTATTTGCTATTGTACAGATTCAGGTATTAATGGGGTATAAGAAATCATTCTCCATTGAAATTGCTGATTTCTAGAGTTGCCTGCGAATACCCTGAAATTTTTCTGTCTCTTCAATGTGTCATACTGCAGTAAGGATGACAGGAAGAAAACAACTTTTAGATCGAGCACAACATCAAAAAGTCTTCTCCTGGTACTAAAAAAAAAATCATCTGCTTGATAGCTATTTCCTGTGTCAAACTAAAACTATCAAATGTTTCTGCAGCCATCTGGGGGTTTGTTGTTTATTTCATGCCAATGCCAACATGTTAACACAAAGAACCGGAAGGGAACAACATTCATTCATCCTTTCATCCATCCATCCTCCCCCCATTCATTCATCCTTCCATCCATCATCTACACATTCAATAATGATTTCTTGAGTTCCAGCTGTGTATCATACACTCTGCTACTAAAGTTTCAAAAATGAGTAAGAAAATCATGGTCTCCACCCTCGCAGATCTTAAAGTCTTTTTTGGATGACAGCTAAAGGCCAGCATGAAGACATTTTCCCACTTTCCAGGTTTTCTTGGGCTGTCTTGGTTGCTTCATTGGCTGCACAAGTGGCGTTTGTGGTGACTTGGTGACTAGGCAGTACCTCTGATAGTGAATGCAAGGAGATCCCTGTTGCTTGTAATGGTTTTTTATGCACTGGCAGTGGTCACTTTGATGGGCTTTGAAAGGACAGGCTTTGAAGCAGTCTGTTTGTTAATGGCAAGTGCAAAAGTCTTAAGGGTGGCCACAAGAGGTATTTAGGTAGTAGCTGTGGCCTCCAGCACCTCTGCAAATTACATGGAAGTCAAATGAAAGTAAGGATATTTTTAAGTGAAAATATTCCTTCTGTACTTACTTGGAAGTGTATTAGATCTGAAGGTAGTGATGAGAATTATTTATTTCTCAAATATTTCATATTTCCGTGAATATGTAGTAAATCAAGATCACTCTACAACTCTCGCAGCATTTTCAGTTCAGTGGTGTGAGGTAGCTACCCAATGTCATTATATAACATTGTTTTTAGAAAGGGAAATTAAAGACAATGTATTAAGTTGGGGCTCTCCAGAGAAAAAGATAGTAAGTAATCACGCAGTTTATAACTAGGACCAAGAGGTAGAGTTCCAACATTTACTCTGGAAGGAAACAATAAGAAAAAAATATAAAAATGGGGCAGTGCTTCAGATAATGTTAGTTAAAACTTCATAAGAACATTGTATTTGCTGGATAGCATTTCTGGTCTAAACTGATTCTGTGTATGGTAAAGTCTGAGGCTTCTTGAATGAAATAATTTGCAGAAAGCCATGGAGTCTGATCTAGTTAAATAGTCACATGGAACTGCTATGATAGTTCCTTTTCTCCTGCATCTCTAGATTCCCTCTATTGAAAGTACTTCCTTGTGGTCAGGGATGACCAACACACGGCAGACATGCCCGCGCCCAGAGTACCGACTCACTATCACAGTCCTCTCCACCATTGAGCAAAGGTACGTCCTTAGTACCCTGACAAGCCTAGCATCCCAGGCCCCACTAACCAACCAGCTGGAATTAACATGTGAGATGAAACCACTTGTCATCCTTGGACTAGAGAATGAGAACAGTGGCCTTAATTTTAAAAGGTTATAGTAGAATGAAAATGTGTTTCCTGACAAAGAAGAGATTGCCTTGACCAGGAGTAAGAGCTTCATTTGGAGAGGGAAATGGCAACCCACTCCAGTATTCTTGCTTGGAGAATCTTATGGACAGAGGAGCCTGGCAGGCTACGGTCCACGGTGTTGCAAAGAGTTGGACACAACCAGGGCAATTTAACACAAAAGAGCTTCTTTGCTATGAAACTAATTACTGTTGAAGAATCAGGAAAGAGAGTTTGAGTGAGGAAGACAACAATGATGGTGGCAAGGTGTGGCAGCGTGAGGGGCAGTCGTGGCCAGGAAGGCAGCACAGAAAAGAAGAGTGGGAAATCAGAGAAAATAGCGGCTTATTTCACAGTTCCCTGGGGGTCATGATGCTCTGGCCCTGTCTCTCCTTAACACTATCCTGAGAAGTTTGGTGGAGAATGACTCAGGGTGAGGGCTCTGAACGGTGAGTCACCTGCAACTTCCTGCCTTACCTGGACTTTTGGGAAGGCTTTTACTAAATACTGGTTAGCGAGCCCAGCCCCTTCCACCTTGTGACAACTGACAGCACTGTGCTTTGAGGCAAATCTGAGTAAACAGTCTAACCTCCATGTGGCCATCATTCCAGTAAATAAAGCTTTTAGTGACCTCAGAGGTGGTGAGGTTTGTGGTTTTACCATGAATGGCCTGAAGTCATGTGAGCACAGCCAGGCAAATCTGGGAACGTCCCTTTAAAGTCCTCTGATAAAGTAACTCAATGATGTGGATAACTTTCTTGGCCTATTTAATAATAGAATGATAAACACCTTAAGGCTATCTTGCAAATTGGCACTTTCTTTTTTAATCAGTTTGTAGCCCTGGGCAAGTCTTTTTATTTCTTCATTTTCTTTTCTATAAAGATGATACCTTTCATAAAAAGAAAAGTAATAGCAAAATGCATTGAATATATACTGTCTGCAAGATATGGAGGTTGTCTGGGGAGTCATCCAAGATGGAATAAGCAGGGCTTCCCAGTGGTTCAGTGGTAAAGATTTAGGTTGGAAAGGTGTTCAATAAGAGTTGGCACAGGATTTTCTTCTTTTTTATTTTTGATGGTGAAGAAATAAAAGGCTGATTCCACTTGTTCTCTTATGCATTATTCACGGAAGAAAAAAAAACAGTGAGATGGTAAATAGTTTGAAATGAATACATATGAGGCTGTGGGTATGTTTTAAAGTGATAAAGCGCTCAACCACAATACATTAATGCCGAGAATGGCAAAACTTCCACCAACATAAGCCAGAGGTTGGGAACCAGTAATGAACGGAACGAACAGAACACAGGTCTGACGTCTTTAAATCAAACTGTCTGGTCATTAGAACCAGGCTGCCAGTATGAAAGAAACTTTAACCTTTTATCACGTTTAGACATTTATTCTTCTTTTGACACGAAGCTGAAAGAAGCACTAAGGAATTTTAGAGCAACAAGCTAAAAATAATCTTCTCTAGTCTTTTTTTTTTTTTAACAGTAGGATTCTAACCCAATTAACAAACTGACTTAGAGAAAAATAAATTGTGGTCAGTTTGGTTACTTTTTCCTTCTCCCTGCTATTGAATTTCACTATAATTAGCATTTAAAAAAATCTAACTTTAATCAAGAAAACAAAATTGAGGATGTAGGCTAGAACTTTTGTTCTTGATTAATACACCTCTCATCTAATGGACTTCATATTTCTACAATTTTACACACTTTCCCCCCCCCCCGCCTCCCCGGAACATGAAGAGTAACCTCAAAAGAAGAGACCCATTAGTAAGAATTCACTATATATACCTCTTCTTATTTGCCATAAACATGAAGCAGATTGCCATATTTGAAATATATATTTTTAGTCTCATCTCACCTGAAATACATTGAAAACAAACAGAAATGGAAGAAATCATGTCACTGATATTTCATTCAAACTACTTTTCTAAATTAAGAGTTTTAAACGCACTGCATAGCCTAATTGTGGTTGTATATCATTTCTAATGCATTCAAAGAGTTTAAATAATTTACTGTAAACCACACAATAACTTAAATAGCAAGGCTGAAACAGAGCCCAGAACTGGTGATTTCTGATGAGAAAGGGCACGTCTGCCCTGCTGTATAAGATGTCCTGTCACTGTGCTTGTCCAGCTGTCCACAGCCACAGCCTGCAGTCTCCTTTCCCAGTTCCTACTAAGTAGCTGCATTTGACTGCTAATGAAACCTTTATTTCCTCTTCTCATTTACAGTACTAACTGGTTCCTTTGTCATCAAAGCTAAAGAATGTAAATCTGAATTTTAATGTGTATGATAAATACACAGTTTGTCTCACTAAAAGTGTTTCATTTATTTATTTTTTTGTGTGTGTGTGTTTCATTTAATTTTGCTTTTGAAGTATTTGATGGACGTCCTCTTTCAAGTTTATTTTTGAAATACTCTCCTATTGATTTGGAGGTCTGTGGCTATATTCTTTTGCCTTTGCTTGAAGCTCCTCCCTCCCTCCTTCCCTCTTTCTCTTCCTTCCTTTTTTTCCCCCCTTGTTTCCTTCCTTCCTTTGTGAGATTTCTATTATTTGGTAAAAATCCCGTAACAAAACCTTAGAAATCGAATAAGGGTCTCAGATGCACAAATACTTTCCCTTAAAATGTGACTAACCTTGCTTCACATTGCATTCAAGCTCAGGGGTCAAGTTCAGGCTAAATTATTTGGTGTCAAAAACAAAAACGATATCACAAGTCTATTTACCAAATGTCTGGAGGAAAAAGCAGTGGGTAAGGTGCCCTCTCTGTCTCTCTCTCACACACACACACACTGGTAGCTCACTTGATAAATGGTTGGCAATTTTTGTGGTGAATACTCTAGGGCGTGCTATTTAAAACAGACCTTATTTAAGGCTTCTTTGCTTGAAGTAGGTCATTCTATATTTTCCAACATTCTGATACAATATTCTCTACAAAATCCAAAGTTGTTAAGGTTAGAAATTAAATTCACTTCATCAAATCATGTGTTGATCAGTTCTTACTCTAAATATTTAAAAATGTTTATAGGCGTGAAAGAAATATGTCTTTATCAAATCTCTCTTCTATATCAGGCACCTTACTCTGGTCTGGGCCCTGAAGATAGACTTTGTAGATTGAAATTCAAGTGCCGCCACCCTCACTTGCCTGACTTGGGCAAATTCCTTAATCTTACATATCTTGATTTTGCTATCTGTGAAATGGAGATAATGACAGGACATAGTTCAGTTGTAGTTGTGAGTGTTAATTAGATAATACAGTGCAATATTTAGCATAGTACCTGTCCTTAATCGACATTCATTCTTACTGTTGTAGCTACCTATCTCCACTTACTTTAACAGCCTCGGTTTTTATTATTACCCTGTGAGACAGGCATTATTGCATCTATTTAACAGATGAGTAAATGCATAACCAGTGAAGTCTAGTAACTGACCCCAAGTCTCAGAACTTTGCACTGAGTTCTTATTTGTGCTTCAGCTATCTAGTTCCAAAGCCTATGCATCTCACTGCACTTTGTCCCTCTGCCTATGGACTGTGAATCATTACAGGATATTTTCTATATGATTTTTGACTTTTAGGATAAATTAATAAATTTGAATTTATCAGGCATTCCAACAGCTAATTAATTCCTGTTACAGGAATATTTGTGGCTGTTCTAAATTTTTATTTTGTAAGAAAGAAATAGATGATAGAAAAAGTCAGTTTACAGAGAAATTTATCTGAAGAAGAAGGAGAAAAGAGAGGAGGAGAAGGAGGAGGAAACACACATAAGCATACACACACACCAGACATGAAAAATCCAAGGTATATTTCCAACTTGGGACAGATTCGAACCAATCTCTTGCCTCACTTACATTTTGCAAAATTATTTTGAAGGCATCACAATGCAGCTTGAAGAACACAGACTTTGGAACCATAGTTAACTGAATCCCAGCTCAGTTGACTTCAGGAGCATCAGCGTCTGTTTTCTTATCTCAAAAATCAGGGCATAGTACATACTTCATAGGTTTGTTGAGAAGATAAATGAGACCGTTTTGTGACATATCAGGGATAGTGTCTATGATAAACATAATGTCCAGTGGATGTCCGGCTATCATAGCACGTTTGTCGCACAGTCATGTCCAAACCTTTGGGGCCGCATGGACTGTAGCCCGCCAGGTTCCTCTGTCCATGGGATTCTCCAGGCAAGAATACTGGAGTGGGTAGCCATTCCCTTCTCCACGGAATCTTCCTGACCCAGGGATCGAACCTGAGTCTCTTGCATTGCAGGTGGATTCTTTGCCATCTCAGCCACCAGGAAAGTTCATGATGGTACATGCAGCTTTTATAATAATTTTTCAAGATTGTGTAAGAGTCTCAAAAGTCTTAATAGTGCTAAAGGATACTCAATATTAGTGAAATCACAACGTTGTGAAATTCTAGAGATGCACGGTAAATTAGAGAGCTTTATAGTTCAATTACATTGTTTTATGTTTGAAGAAATCAAGACCCAAAGAGACTAAGGAAATTGCCCCAAATCACACAGCTAATTATAATCAGAATTGGGACTAGAACCTGGCCTCTTAATTAATGGTTGCCCTAATATTTTTAAAGTTCTGAGTGAATGATCATACCACTTGAGCAATAAATTACCAAATATGAATATCTGTGAACAGTTTAGGATTCCAATCAAAGGACATTTATAATAAATTTAGGCATATATTTAATGATAGCTATAATTACTATTGTGCTACATGATAACACAGCATAAATGGTAAGTAGTTCATTTTAGAGTGTCGTATTTATTTTGTACACCAAGCCAACAGAGTGAAAAATAAAATGAAGAGCAGGAAACTGCTCTGAGGACCTTTTTGAAGACTTGTGAATCTGAGGCTAAGGTAGCTGTGGTTTTCTGACAAAACGTAGAGGGCTGAGAGGTGGTTTTTGGAAGGAGAAGGGACAGGAAGCTCTCTTGAATTCTTCTTCTCTTGGGAGGATGGATAAGCACTCATCTACTTCCGTATCGATGCAGGAATCAGCCAGTGTTCTCCTCCTCTTTCCCCTCAGTTTCTTGCTGGAATCTGAAAGGTTCAACTACCAGAACCAATCCTGGTAGAGTGAGAGTCAACACCCAACATGGAGTGATGGACGAGCTTTGTTTTAGCAAAACCTGTGTTCTATTATCGCTGTGTCTGGACTCCCAACAATTCATAGTCATCGCCCTGATATACTGAGGACCTCCAAGAACACGTGGGTCACGGAGCAGTCCCCAACCTGAGCCACACAGAGGCACTTGGCTGCACAGTTACCCCTGTGGTTCTTGAAGAAAACCCTAGGTGCTCCAATTCCTTTTTCTCCGACTCTCACCAGTAGTGGGTGAGACCGCCGTCTCTACTCTCCGTCAGGACTCACTCACAGGTGTGCTTGAGGGAAAGGCCCTCAGCTCAAAGCTGTTTTCTCAACAGTGCTTCCTTGCTTCCTATCAGACATTCATCTGGAGGAGTCCCTGAAGCAGAATGTCTATTATTTACACTTGGGATAAATGAGTATAATTAAAATGCTTTTCGAATTCTTGAACGAGGGGAAGGGACTTCTGAGGAGAATGGGGGAAATGAGGGAGAATGAGTAAGAAGTACATTTTGAGTAGTGGGAGTTTCAGGGGAAAAGAAGCCTTTACTGGGGGCCCTTGAGGGAAAATTTGGGCAACCAGACAGCAGGGATGAAAGACAAAGTATGCCGAGAAACAGGGACGTGCTGATGTGCAGAGAAGGAAGGGAGAGTCTAAAGACCAGATTCTTTCTAGGACCTTCCTTTCCTTCCCTTCTGTCTTCCTGCTCTTCCTAAGGAAAAATTTAAAAATCTGATATTTGAATCTGGTTGAGTCCCTGACACACATCATTCCTGGAAGGGTATACAAGTTGCTCACTCAAGGATGATTCGTACAAAGATCTTTGCAGAGACAAGCCCAGGACGGCTCTTGGGCAGTGGGTGAGTCTATGTCTTACAAAAGTGAATGAGAATGTTCTCTGTCTGTGTCTGGGTGCAGTGCAGCTGACTCTGTCACTAACGACACTTCCCCAGCACCTGCTATTTGGGTGGAATTGGCACTTATGTTCATTCACAGGCATCGACCTATCTTCCTGATTCAGGTCACTCAGACAGTGTTTGGGTAACTTAGTGGGCAGTGGGGAGAGCCGAGGTGAGCATTCACTTTAGCTCTGCACTCTGGGTCCCCTCTGAGCTTCACGACTTGGGCCTGGTGGCAACTCTAGCTTCCCACAGCTAATGGTACTGTCCCGGCCACCTTGCTGTGACTCCTGCTGCTCAGGCTGTCATTTTTACTGTTCTTGCTTTACTCTCCCTTTTCCTGCCACCACTAGCAATGCTGTCAGTGTGAAGGCACTGGCTCAACTTGGCTAACCCTGGAATCAGAAGAGAGATTTGCCCAAGAAGGTGATGGCTCATCTTGTTGACCTGGGCTAGTCTTTTAAATGAGGGATATAAATGTAGTTTTTGGTACTGGGAAGACCTAGGTTTGAATCTCAGCTTTGGGTAATCCTGTGACCTTGGGCAAGTCATTCAAAATTTTGAACTTTCTTTACTCATAAGTTGGAGACATTAATGTCTCTACATAGGATTGTTGAGAAGCAGGAGCACTTTATGAAAGATCCCTGGATGTTGTAGATACTTAGTCAATGGTGACTGAGATTGGTGTTTAAATGGGCACAGTTCTTTTGGCCAATATGACAGAGAGAGCTCAGGGTTCCTGAAGTGGGCATGGAAACTAGGATACTCCTCAATACCTTGTTATAGTTGATTGATGATTTATGCATAGAGTCTAGGATCATCTCTGTGTCCAGGAAATATAGCTAACTTTAAGATATTATTTCTAAGGCATTCCAGATAATAGGACTTTATGGGAAAAAAATTTTTCACCACTAAAAAATTAAGAAATCATTGAACTGTTGAACCCTTTCTTAATGAGCCCAGCTTGAGCACGAAAACAGGTAGTCTTTTCAGAGCTGGTCTTGTGGCTGTAGGGACCGAAGGCAGTGACTGACTCAGGTATGTTTAGTTCCTTGTCAGCAGGATTTACTGAGAGAGATTGTATTACATGGCCCTGCTGTCTGAACCCAAAGACAATGGCATTGCGTCTATGACCATGGCTGTATGTAGCCATGGCATTATTGATTTGGAATCCATATCTAAAACATGCCCAAAGAAAGATGGTGGGTCCCAGCCCTCATCTTCTTTGATGCAAGACAGGAAAGGAGTTCCTCGGAACAACAGCATTTTAAGGAGGGGCTCCACAACCTGGTAGGTGTTTGTTCTCGGATAACATCATATGCTGATACCAATACTGAAATCCAAACCAATACAAATGCCCTTACTAATCCTAATACTTTATTAATGCTGGTGCCAATACCAATTCCAATATTATTAAATGCCAACATAAATGCTTCTACTATTTCTGACACAAACTATCTAATACAAACTATCATTTACTGAGCACTAAGTATATGTCAGACACTATGTCAAGAACTTGGAGCTATTATCACATTTAATCCTCACAAGACTTTTTTGATGATAAAAATATAGTGCTTAGAATATACTAGGCATGGTTCTAGGCGTTAAAGTTATTTACTTACTTAATTCTCCACACAACTCTAAGAGACAGGTACAATTGTTATTCCTGAGGATCAGGAAACTGAGGATCAAATTGGCTAAGAAAGTTGCCCAAGCTCACACAGTTAAATATGTGGTAGAGGAAAAATTTACAATAGGTTTCTCTGACTCTAATGACCTGATCATAGCAAACACTCTCTTCCAACAACACAAGAGAAGACTCTACACATGGACATCACCAGATGGTCAATACTGCAATCAGATTGATTATATTCTTTGCAGCCAAAGATGGAAAAGTTCTATACAGTTAGCAAAAACAAGACTGGGAGCTGACTGGCACAAACCATGAGCTCCTTATTGCCAAATTCAGACTTAAATTGAAGAAAGTAGGGAAAACCACTAGACCATTCAAGTATGACCTAAATCAAATCCCTTATGATTATACAGTGAAAGTGACAAATAGACTCAAGGGATTAGATCTGATAGAGTGCCTGAAGAACTATGATGGAGGTTCATGACATTGTACAGGGGGCAAGAATCAAGACTATTCCCAAGGAAAAGAAATGCAAAAAGGCAAAGTGGTTGTATGAGGAGGCCTTACACATAGCTGTGAATAGAAGAGAAGTGAAAGGCAAAGGTGAAAAGGAAAGATCTACCCATTTGAATGCAGAGTTCCAAAGAATAGCAAGAAGAGATAAGAAAGCCTTCCTTAGTGATCAATGCAAAGAAATAAAGGAAAATAATAGAATGGGAAAGTCAAGAGATCTCTTCAAGAAAATTAGACATACCAAGGTAAAATTTCATGCAAAGATGGGCTCAATAAAGGACAGAAATCGTATGGACCTAACAGAAGCAGAAGATATTAAGAAGAGATGGCAAGAATACACAGAAGAACTATACAGAAAAGATCTTCACAACCCAGATAATCATGATGGTGTGATCACCAACCTAGAGCCAGACATCCTGGAATGTGAAGTCAAGTGGGCCTTAGGAAGCATCACTATGAACAAAGCTAGTGGAGGTGATGGAATTCCAGTTGAGCTATTTCAAATCCTAAAAGATGATGCTGTGAAAGTGAAACACTCAATATACCAGCAAATTTGGAAAACCCAGCAGTGGCCACAGGACTGGAAAAGGTCAGTTTTCATTCCAATCGCAAAGAAAGGCATGCCAAAGAATGCTCCAACTACTGCAAAATTGCACTCATCTCACACACTAGTAAAGTAATGCTCAAAATTCACCAAGCCAGGCTTCAACAGTATGTGAACTGTGAACTTCCAGATGTTCAAGTTGGACTTAAGAAAGGCAGAGGAACCAGAGATCAAATTGCCAACATCCGTTGGATCATCAAAAAAGCAAGAGGGTTCCCAAAAAATATCTACTTCTGCTTTATTGACTATGCCAAAGCCTTTGACTGTGTGGAGCATAACAAACTGTGGAAAATTCTTAAAGAGGTGGGAATACCAGACCGCCTGACCTGCCTCTTGAGAAATCTGTACGCAGGTCAGGAGGCAACAGTTAGAACGGACATGGAACAACAGACTGGTTCCAAATAGATAAAGGAGTGCATCAAAGGTATATATTGTCACCCTACCTGTCTAACTTCTATGCAGAGTACATCATGAGAAATGCTGGGCTGGATGAAGCACAAACTGGAATCAAGATTGCCAGGAGAAATATCAATACCCTCAGATATGCAGATGACACCACCCTTATGGCAGAAAGTGAAGAAGAACTAAAGAGCCTCTTGATGAAGGTGAAAGAGGAGAGTGACAAAGTTGACTTAAAACTTAACATTCAGAAAACTAAGATCAAGGCCTCTGGTCCCATCATTTCATGGCAGATAGATGGGGAAACAGTGGAAACAGTGACAGGATTTATTTTTTAGGGCTCCAAAGTCACTGCAGATGATGACTGCAGCTATGAAATTAAAAGATGCTTGCTCCTTGGAAGAAAAGTTATGACAAACTTAGATGGCATATTAAAAAGCAGAGACATTAATTTGCCAGCAAAGGTCTGTCTAGTCAAATCTATGGTTTTTCCAGTAGTCATGTATGGATGTGAGAGTTGGACTATAAAGAAAGCTGAGCAACAAGAATTGATGCTTTTGAACTGTGGTGTTGGAGAAGACTCTCTTGAGAGCCCCTTGGACTGCAAGGAGATCGAACTAGTCAATCATAAAAGAAATCAGTCCTGAATATTCATTGGAAGGACTGATGCTGAAGCTGAAGCTCCAATACGTTGGCCACCTGATGTGAAGAACCAACTGATTCGAAAAGACCCGATGCTGGGAAAGATTGAGGGCAGGAGTAGGAGGGGATGACACAGGATGAGATGGCTGGATGGCATGACTGATGCAATGGACATGAATTTGAGTAAACTCTGGGAGTTGTGATGGACAGGGAGGCCTGGCATGCTGCAGTCAATGAGGTCACAAAGAGTTGGACATGACTGAGCAACTGAACTGAACTGAATTGACTCTAAATCTGGCCTTGTGTGGTGCATTTCTGTGTTTGGAATTGTCAGGACACATTTATATATTTCCTGATGTTTCTGCCTCTATTAATGCAATTAATGGCATATTATCTCAACAGAATACCTCTTTTACTAAAAGATAATTTTATCCTCAAGTTTTGTTCCACTTAAAAGTATATTTTAAGTGAGAAATATTTTCTCTTGGTTTTTCTTAATTTCACTGAGTTTACTGAAATTTAGGCTTCCAAAATTTTGCTAAGGCTGGGTTAGTGTCCATTTTTATAAACACCAAGCCTGTCTTTTTAGATTTCCTATATTTTTGAAAAAACTTCAAGTATTTTTGTGTGTGTTTGTGTGTGATGAGCACTTCTGGAGAAGCCAATGGCACCCCACTCCAGTACTCTTGCCTGGAAAATCCCATAGATGGAGGAGCCTGGTAGGCTGCAGTCCATGAGGTCGCTAAGAGTTGGACACGACTGAGCAACTTCACTTTCAGTTTTCACTTTCATGCACTGGAGAAGGAAATGGCAACCCACTCCAGTGTTCTTGCCTGGAGAATCCCAGGGACGGGGGAGCCTGGTGGGCTGCCGTCTCTGGGGTCGCACAGAGTTGGACACGACTGAAGTGACTTAGCAGCAGCAGCAGCAGATGAGCACTTCATCATCTTTTACTTGGGTGTGTCTCTTTAACAGTAGACAAAGATACTACAACTGCTTCTTGAACTGTTCTTACCAAGTACCACTTCATGGCAGAATTTTCTTTCACTAAATTGGATTTTGGGGAGAGCTTAATGTTTATGGGGAATTTTTTAAAGAATGTGATTTTTACTATTTTTCTTAGTTTCATATTTGATTTTAATGTTCAGAAGGATACCTCAAAGAAAGTCTTTTATCTGCAGATCAGCCAAAACAGAATCTTTCCAAAGTGAATACACAGCCATTTTCCTGGGTCTCAATGCACCCTCGGAGAGATCCTCAGGGGCTAGCTGGTAGTTCATTTTTCCTTTAATCCATACACTGGGTCGGGAAGATCCCCTGGAGAAGGAAATGGCAACCCACTCCAGTATTCTTGCCTGGAGAATCCCATGGATGAGGGCCTGGCAGGCTAGAGTCAGACATGACCTAGTGACTAAGCCACCAGCACCAGGCACTGGCCTATCACTGCAATCTGATGTCATTTGCCATTGGCAATGGAATTAAGGCAGAATGCAGGCTTCCCCGGATGGCAGTGACTGGAATCAGATGTCCATACATGACAGCTTTCACAAGGTTCTTGAACCGTGAAAGGACCAATCCTGTCAAGTGTTCAAAACTGTCTTATAAACCAGAACTCCTATGTGGTCTCTAATGAAATGCAGAAGTCATGAGGATTTTTTCATGATTTAAAGCAGGGTTCTTAACCTGGGAATCATAGATCCCCAAGGTATCTGTTTAGAATTAAGCAGACTTGATTGGAAAAAAAAGAAAATCAAAACATATATTTATTTTCACTAATCTCTGGCTGAAATTTAGAATTTTCTTCCCTTATGAAGGTAGGCCACAAACCACAGTAGTATTAATATTACACATTGATAATACCTGTGATTCTGTCTTAGAAATCATAGGTATTTTCCCTTTACATTACTGCTGTTACCAATGTCACAAAATATCATTTATCCCTGTCTCTAAAGTCACAGTAATTACCAGATATTATTATACACCTTAAAATTGAATGCTTTAATAAGGAAGAATATATATTAATATAATATTTAAAAATTTGTTGATAACTGTACTTTGATGTTATTGGCTTATAATCTTATTGCTTTAATTTCATAGATTTGAAAATATTTTTCTAAAAGGGCTCCACCAGAGAAAGGGAACCCTCATAAATGTAGGGATGTAAATTGGTGCAATCATTAGGGAAAATATTGTGGAAGTTACTTTAAAAACTAAAAATAGAACTATCATATGATCCAGCAATTCCAATTCTGGGTATATATCCAGGAAAATTGAAAACTTTAATCAGAAAAGATACATGTACCCCAGTGTTCATAGCATCACTATTTACAATAGCCAAAAACAGAGGCAACCCAAATGCCTAGCAAAAGATGATTGACTTAAGAAGATGTAGCATATATTACAATGGAACATTAAGTCAGCCATAAAAATGAATGAAATATTGCCATTTTCAGCAATATGTATGGACCTAGAGCAAATAATGCTTAGTAAAAGAAGTCAGACAAATACTATATGATATCATTTATATGTGGACTCGAAAAAATAGTACAAATCTATCTATATACAAAACAGAAACAGACTCACAGACATAGAAACAAACGTATGGTTACCAAAGGGGAGCAGGAAGGTGGGGAGGGACAAATTAGGAGTATGAAATTAAGAGATACAAACTATTATATACCCAATAGAAAAGCAACAAAGATTTACTGTATAGCACAGGGAGTCATACCTTAGGGTGCTTTGGTCAAACGTAGCCTGTAAGCCCAACTCTCTGTGTGGTGTCCAGAGAGCCTCATTTACCTTTCCAGCTTTCAACAAAGATGACTGATCCTCAGTCTAACAGATCTGAGTCAGAACTCTTGAACATAAGGAAGACCAGCCAGCCCATGGCCAGGGATGTGAACAGGTCTCAGTAGTCAATAGCCAAACAAGATATACTGTGTTTCTATCTACAGTATATCAGGCATGAATTCAGGTTCAGTTCAGTCGCTCAGTCATGTCTGACTTTTTGCGACCCCATGAATCGCAGCACGCCAGGCCTCCCTGTCCATCACCAACTCCCAAAGTCCATTCAAACTCACGTCCATTGAGTCGGTGATGCCATCAAGCCATCTCATCCTCTGTCGTCCCCTTCTCCTCCTGCCCCCAATCCCTCCCAGCATCAGGGTCTTTTCCAATGAGTCAACGCTTCGCATGAGGTGGCCAAAGTACTGGAGTTTCAGCTTTAGCATTAGTCCTTCCAAAGAACACCCAGGACTGATCTCCTTCAGAATGGACTGGTTGGATCTCCTTGCAGTCCAAGGGACTCTCAAGAGTCTTCTCCAACACTGCAGTTCAACAGAATGGGAAAGACTAGAGATCTCTTCAAGAAAATTAGAGATACCAAGGGAACATTTCATGCAAAGATGGGCTTGATAAAGGAAGAAATGGTATGGACCTAACAGAAGCAGAAGATATTAAGAAGAGGTGGCAAGAAGAACTGTACAAAAAAGATCTTCACGACCAAGATAATCAAGATGGTGTGATCACTCAACTAGAGCCAGACATCCTGGAATGTAAAGTCAAGTCGGCCTTAGAAAGCATCACTACGAACAAAGCTAGTGGAGGTGATGGAATTCCAGTTGAGCTATTTCAAATCCTGAAAGATGATGCTGTGAAAGTGCTGCACTCAATATGCCAGCGAATTTGGAAAACTCAGCAGTGTCCACAGGACTGGAAAAGGTGGAAAAGGTCAGTTTTCATTCCAATCGCAAAGAAAGGCAATGTTGAAGAATGCTCAAACTACCCCACAATTGCACTCATCTCACACGCTAGTAATGAATTCAGGTAGATTATGGATTTCTGCAGAAGTCCTCCTATACCAAGATGGAGGGGAATACGTAGTACGTATAATATGCTACATGATTTAAGTCCTTATTCTTCAAGATGCCTACAGGAGAATCTAGCTTTTACTTTTCCAAATTTAATATGGATCTGACAATATATCCAAAGGTTGTCTCTGAACTTGGGAACGGCTATTATCTTGAGAAAATCACCCCATCTTCTGATTACTCATTGGAAAAAGCATCTACTTAAAAGACTATAACCTTAAAATAGAAACAATTTGGGAAAATTATAGGTATCAATTAGGATTAAGATCTGCTGCATATAATTGGAAATGCCAAATCACAGTAGTTTAAACAAAATAGATATTTACCATATTTTCTCTTGTGTGTAAAAAAGTCCTGAGGTAAGAAGTCTAGGAGCAGTACATCTCTGTAAAGTTACTGTCCCAGTCTCCCTCTTTTTACTACTCCGTTCTTATCAAGCAATGTCTAGTTTTATGATTCAATGCAGATGTTCTTGCCATCACATTTGCATTCAAGTAGCAAAAAGGGTTTGAGGAGAAAGATGTTCAATTTGGGACATCTTGGATTGAGGTGCCTGAAAATATCGAAGGAAATGTTAGAAATGCAGGCTCAAAGCTCAGAGGAATTGGCTGGTGAGAGGCACAGGACCAGGAGTTGACTGTATGTAAAGTGATGGGCACCAAAACCAGGGGCATGTGAGATGGCTCTGGTTGAGTGAATACCACTAAGAGAGGGCCAAGGAGAGAAACCTGGAAATAAATAAAATTAAAAAAAATTTTTTTAGACAGAAAGATTAAAATGTTCTTCTCTCAGCCAACTTAGCTTCTTTTTAGCAGCCTTCTCAATAAGCCATTCAACATTTCTGCTTATATTTCATTGACCAGAGCTTAGTCACATGGTCCCATGCAGGTTTAAGGCAGTATGGGAAATGTAATCGTATAATAAGGTGTCTTGTTGGCTCCAATTAAACTGGAATTTCACTTCTAAGGGAGAAAAGAGAGTGGATATTAGGTGGCAGCTATGATGACATTATATACATGCTGCTGCTGCTGCTAAGTCACTTCAGTCGTGTCCGACTCTGTGTGACCCCACAGACAGCAGCCCACCAGGCTCCCCCATCCCTGGGACTCTCCAGGCAAGAACACTGGAGTGGGTTGCCATTTCCTTCTCCAATGCATGAAAGTGAAAAGTCAAAGTGAAGTTACTCAGTCGTGTCCGACCCTCAACGACCCCATGGACTGCAGCCTTCCAGGCTCCTCTGTCTATGGGATTTTCCAGGCAAGAGTACTGGAGTGGGGTGCATGGGGACTTAGATATACCCATATTCAGAGAAAGAGCATTGAACTAGCAGACAAATGCCCTGGGTCCTATCCTTGTATCCACTTTGTTTCTGCAACACCTTCAACAAATGACTGAACTTCCCGAAAGGTTTAATTCTTTTATTTTAAAATGTGGATGTGACCATTCTTTTCCTGGTGCTTCCTGTTCGTTGTGAAATTTAACTGAGGCAATGTTTGTGAAAGCATTTTTACAACTAACTATAAAAGCATTGCATACATGCAAGGTATGTTGTACCTGCAGGATGCCTGAAGCTATAATCAGAGAAGAGTAAGTGTACAGATCCCCCAGCAAACCTGCCATACCTGAAACCCTGAGCAAAGAAACAATCCCATCTCTATATTGACCTGTCAACTTCTGATAATGCATTTTCTAAGTCCAGGTAGAAATTAAATGGTTGTGTCATGGAACCATTAAATGACACCAGCTGCATGTCTTATAATTGTGACATGGGTAAAGAAAGTGATTTTCAATGATAATATCATGTATGATAAACAAGGCCTTAAATGCAAGTCTTGGTCACTCTTGAGAGGACAGGGTCAACTCTAACCAGCAGAAGGATTTTAAAAGGGCTACAAAAGCACTGGGGACAGGAAGGTGAAGAAAAGCATGGGCCTAGTTTCCACCAACCACTATCAAAGCTCCCAGAGGATTGCACTGCTGTTCCTGCCATGATCAGGAAACCATCAGCAGTCTTGCTTGAGGGCCTAACTCCAGCATCACACAGCTGCCGCCTGTATCAGATCTAGCATGATCCACACCTAAATGGTGCCTCAGGCTCTTTCTGGCCTCGCTTAACTCCATTCCAAAACCAATTCGCACACAATTGGATCTGACTGGTGGAACCTCAGTTAAGCCAGAACCCTAACTTCAAGTAGCTTCCTAGGTGGTGCAATGGTGAGGAATCTGCCTGCAATGCAGGAGGGGCCGGCTCAATCCCTGGTGGAAAAGATTCCCTGGAGTGGGAAATGACAACCTACTCATGTATTCTTGCCTGGAAATTTCTCTGGAGAGGCCTGGCAAGCTATAGTCCTTGGGGTCGCAAAGAGTTGGACATGACTAAACACACACACACACACACACACATCTAGCTTCAAGAATCTAAGAAATAGAGCTTTTGCCTTTACAACATATGAAGAGAAGCAATGTTGGTATATATTGCTATTATGGGCCAACTATCAATCCAGTGTCTGTCAGAATGTGCACCTGTGACATGAAAATTGCTATGTGAAGTCCCAAAGTACTGGCTGCAAGTCTTAGATGAAACAATCTCAATGCAACATAATAGAATTAGACCAGAGAAATTAACTTTACTTAAATATGAATTGAATGAATAGGAAGAAAGCACAGGAAACATTCATGTATCAATACATATATTTGTAGCAAGTAACTTAAGTTAAAACATTTGCATCAGCATTAAATGCAAGTTAAGCATGTGGATGTTTCATTAAGGATATAATTTGCTCATAAGTATAAATTTCTCTTTACTCATTAATTAGAACTAGAACAACTTACTCATTTGAACGTATTTATGCATACGGCAAAATCACAGTGATTAAAGTTCAACAGGTGCATGGTGATGATCTAATGAAATTTTATTGACTAGGAGATGTCCCCCAAAATATCTTTCTTCTTGAACAGCCATGCTAATGCAACAAAGATGTACAAAAGTAAGAATGGGCTAGAATCATAGGAAAATGGCCACAGTTCTTAATAATTCCAAAAATATTGTGGGAGGAAAATGTATTCATTAGAGAGAGAAAATACTTTTGTTGTAGCAGATCAGAGCAGCTTCTGAGAAGGGCAGGTTCTCTGTTTGATAATGCAGAGCTTCCTCTGTAATAGAGCCATGACCTTCCACGAATAGCATATAGGAGAAGCAGACAAAGAAGGCCAGCGGATCGAAGGACTAGGTTGATATTTCTACAGATTGCTCAGGCAGGGCTTTGCGTGAAGGTAGGAGAGAAGGGAATACTAGAGGGCAATGGGGCAGTGAGGAGATCCTTCTTTCTAAAACCTGCTTTGTTTTTCCCTAAGAGGTTCTCAACCTCTTTAGTCTCAAGTTCCTTTTAAATTCTTAAAAATTATAGAGGCCTCTGCAGTTTTTGTTTTTGTAATATTTATCATGTCAGTCTAGATCAGCATAATTAACAAATTATGGGGAAATAATGCTACATTGTAATACATTACAATTGTACAGTTCTTTTCTAGATTTGAATGGGTTTCAGCTGGTTTCATCTACCTACCTCCCTTGTGGAAGCAGCATCACACAGTGGCTAATAAGGGGTCCTTGAGCTAGGATGCGGAGAAGGCAATGGCACCCACTCCGGAACTCTTGCCCGGAAAATCCTATGGACGGAGGAGCCTGGTAGGCTGCAGTCCATGGGGTCACTAAAAGTCGGACATGACTGAACGACTTCACTTTCACCTTTCACTTTCATGCACTGGAGAAGGAAATGGCAACCCACTCCAATGTTCTTGCTTGGAGAATCCCAGGGACGGGGGAGCCCGGTGGGCTGCCATCTATGGGGTCACACAGAGTCGGACATGACTGAAGTGACTTTAGCAGCAGAAGCAGAGCTGGGGTGAGGCCAGTAAGAAAATGTCTTCAAACAAAATTTCCTTTTTAACAAGGATGGCCGAGGTACTCCTATGTCGTAGTTTCCAACTGCTTGAGATAGGCTGGGTAGTGTAGTGTTTGGGTAAGGGAAATCTTATCATTAAGCTTAATCCTAGAAAGAAAAGAATCTAAAAGGTGGGGTCCTTTTCCCTTCCATGTCTGGGAAGGCTTGTTGATAGTGCTCTCCTGGAGATCAAGGCATTTGTGATTACTGTGAATGGGCTTCAGGTTGATTTTCATTCTTTCTGTTCTCAATTATGGCTGAATCACAGAAATGAGAGGCAGAATTAGGAATTCCACCAGGGATGGAATGCGACAGCCACGTTTAGGAAAGCTTCTTGGAGACTCAGAAATAAAGTGCATGTACGTTCTAAATGGGGACTTCCCAGGTGCTATTAGTGGTAAAGAACCTGCTGCCTATGCAGGTAGACGCAGGACACGTGGGTTCAGTCCGTGGGTTGGGAAGATTCCCTGGAGGAGGGTATGGCAGCCCACTCCAGTGTTCTTGCCTGGAGAACCCCATAGAGAGGGGTCTGGCGGGCTATAGTCCGTAGGGTCGCAAAGAGTCAAACATGACTGAATCTACTTAGCATGCACGTATGCATGGATATCCTGAAAGAGCGTCATTAGGAAAATCTTATAGTCTTAAGATGTCTCCCGTGAATTCTTAGAAACACACAGAAATTATTTCTAAAGTGTGAAGAGCCTTCAACATTTCATAGCCTATGTTTAGAATTTACTTTATCTGGTTTGATTTAGCCACAGCAGATTCCTACTTTCTTGTGAAGCAGAGAATTTGGTGTCAATAAGCAATGTTTCTTCTCCAACACCACAGTTCAAAAGCATCAATTCTTCGGCACTCAGCCTTCTTCACAGTCCAACTATCACATCCATACATGACCACAGGAAAAACCATAGCCTTGACTAGACGGACCTTAGTAGCAAAGTAATGTCTCTGCTTTTGAATATACTATCTAGGTTGGTCATAACTTTTCTTCCAAGGAGTAAGCGTCTTTTAATTTCATGGCTGCAGTCACCATCTGCAGAGAGTCCCTTGGACTGCAAGGGGATCCAACCAGTCCATTCTGAAGATCAACCCTGGGATTTCTTTGGAAGGAATGATGCTAAAACTGAAGCTCCAGTACTTTGGCCACCTCATGCGAAGAGTTGACTCATTGGAAAAGACCTTGATGCTGGGAGGGATTGGGGCAGGAGGAGAAGGGGACGACCGAGGATGAGATGGCTGGATGGCATCACGGACTCAATGGACGTGAGTCTGAGTGAACTCCAGGAGTTGGTGATGGACAGGGAGGCCTGGCGTGCTGTGATTCATGGAGTTGCAAACAGTCGGACACGACTGAGCGACTGAACAGAACGGAATGGAACTGAAGCAATATTTCTGATTTATCACTGGGAGGGTCCTGGTTGGGTTGACTATGGAAATCTTCTGATATTTCAGAAAGCTTATCATGATCTTTTCTTTGACCTATTTTTTCTTCCGTCCTCACCCTTAAAAAAAAAGTCTTCTTTAGGACAGTCCCTCCTTCTCTATACTTTTGGTCACAGGATGATGAAAATATGTTTTTCCCACACCTTTATTTATTTGAATACACTATCTTACACAAAGCTAGATCTTTCCCACAGTAAATACTTAATTTTAATTCAGGATTTTTGAAAATAAGTTTCCTCTCACTTTCAAAAATAATTAAGCCTAAATTTACTTTTTAACCTTACAGATTTCTATGTATAATATATGTTCATTTTTGTTGAGGTCTAGATGTGGTTACATGTACAATTTTTTTTTTTTTTTTGACTGTGCTGGGATCTTGTTGTCATGTGTAGGAGCTTTAGCTGTGGGCATGGGGGATCATAGTTTTCTGACCGGGGATCGGATCCAGGCCCCCTGCATTGGGAGTGTGGAGTCTTAGCCACTGGATCTGTATATTTTTTTTACTCTTTTTTTGTGGACTCTTGAATGAGTTTTCCATCTATCAAATGTGTTTTCGATGGTATTTTTGGTTTTGGTATAATCACTTAATGTGGAATAATGTCTCACCTGACAGTAACTCTGTTAAATCATGTCTCAATGTTATTTTTGTAATTTTACTGAAATTTTTCTTTAACCCCTAAATATAGATTTTGGTTCCCCAACACATTTTGTTTTTTTTTTTTAATGAAGGATAATTGCTTTACAGAATTTTGTTGTTTTCTGTCAAACCTTAACGTGAATCAGCCATAGGTATACAAATATCCTCTCCCTTTTGAAACTCCCTCCCATCTCCCTCCCAATCCCATCCCTCTAGGTTGATACAGAGTTTCCTGAGCCATACAGCAAGTTCCCGGTTCAGTTCAGTCGCTCAGTTGTGTCCGACTCTTTGTGACCCCATGAATCACAGCACGTCAGGCTTCCCTATCCATCACCAACTCCCGGACTTCATTCAAACTCATGTCCACCGAGTCGGTGATGTCATCCAGCCATCTCATCCTCGGTCGTCCCCTTCTCCTCTTGCCCCCAATCCCTCCCAGCATCAGAGTCTTTTCCAGTGAGTCAGTTCTTCAAATGAGGTGGCCAAAGTATTGGAGTTTCAGCTTTAGCATCAGTCCTTCCAGTGAACACCCAGGACTGATCTCCTTTAAGATGGACTGGTTGGATCTCCTTGCAGTCTATCAAGAGTCTTCTCCAACAAGAGGGACTATCAAGAGTCTTCTCCAACACCACAGTTCAAAAGCATCAATTCTTTGGCTTTCAGCCTTCTTCACAGTCCAACTTCACATCCATACATGACCACTGGAAAAACCATAGCCTTGAATAGATGGACCTTTGTTGGCAAAGTAATGCCTCTGCTTTTGAATATCCTATCTAGGTTGGTCATAACTTTCCTTCCAAGGAGTAAGCGTCTTTTCATTTCATGGCTGCAATCACCATCTGCAGTGATTTTGGAGCTCAAAAAAAAATAAAGTGTGACACTGTTTCCACTGTTTCCCCATCTATTTCCCATGAAGTGATGGGACCAGATGCCATGATCTTAGTTCCCATTGACATCTATTTTACATATGGTAATGTAAGTTTCCATGTTACTCTTTCCATACATCTCATGTTTTCTATGTTTTTGTATTTCAATTTGTATAGTACCTATATATGATATGGTTTATACAACTACTTGAAACAATGTGCTCACAGAACATCAAATAATGTTACGAGAAGGAAATGCATAGAACTAAAGTCCCCCTACATTTCATTGTGTTATTGACTTAATGGCAATCTCATTAACTGTGTTACTTTCCAAAGTGACCACAAACATCATTTCATATTGCTAAGAAGAGAAACTGTCCTATAGAAATGAGTACAAATAATTTCCAGAAAAGACACAGTCATTGTAAAGCATGTTTTAATTAGAAGCTAAAGCAAATAAAATCTGCAAATGAACCAATAAAAAAGAAAAGGATTTGCAAAATAAATCCTGTGATACACTCAGGGAAGAGCTGTATGACATTTCCTTTTCCTGTAATAATGGTACTCTATTTGGTGGACCAGCTGGCCAGTCAGTCCCTAAAGCCTTCATATCCTGTTTTCCAATTATAGGACTACAAATTAATGCATCTCCAGTGTTGAGCAATGATATTTTGGATCATTTAACTAACTCCTTTGTACAGGTTACTTTCGTTTATTAGCACCATAAAAATGAGACTGACAGCAGCATTTATAGTCACTGCGAAGAGTGGCCTAATAAGCTGGTTGAGCATGAACTCATTCTTTTCTGTTGCCCAGCATGTCTAGCGGAGCTGAAAGGTGAAGAAAAATGAACCATACATTTTATAAACAGACAGATAAACGTGCTGATAGGTTGACTTTGACAATATCAAAGCTAGGATGAAAAATCATTTGTTCACCATATTTTAAAATTAAAGAAACCACTGCTTAATAGTGAGGCTCAAATTTATATAATCGGGTAGAATCATGATATGTTTCAACTGGCAAATATACTGAAAATTATCTGGAGCCATAAATATTTGTACAATTTTTTTCCTCTTAGAAAAATGCCTCATAGGCAGTTTATTTTAAGCCATATTTCTATAATATTTTCATAATTTAAGAAAGATAAAGTTATGTTATTAAGTCTTTGTGTTGCCATTGTGGTAACATTTGATAAATGAGTAACATGAATCCACTTGTGCTCTGCCATTGACATGACTGGCATGGTAAAGGCTTCTGTTTTCAGTGTTTAAATCATTGGGCTGGACAGTGTGGGAGAATTAACTGCATGCTGCATAATAAATTCTTCTTCATAGGATGATGCTTTCAAAGGAACTTGGATTTAAGCTCCCCTTTTCTGAGATTTGAATGGTCAAATTGGAAATCCAAAATACAAATATGCCCTTTTCTTCCTTGTTCTAGAAGAAAGCACATTGTCAAATATTTTTTTTTCCCTCATAGGGAATAAGGTCTTATTCACTTTTCACTTTCATGCATTGGAGAAGGAAATGGCAACCCACTCCAGTGTTCTTGCCTGGAGAATCCCAGGGGCAGGGGAGCCTGGTGGGCTGCCGTCTATGAGGTCGCACAGAGTCGGACTCGACTGAAGCGACTTAGCAGCAGCAGCAGCAGCATGGCTGGGGACAGTCATATTCACAAATAATATTAAATTTGGATTTTTGTTATACCACTGCCAAATGTGGTCACATGTAGAGTCTCATTGCCAGATGCATTCTACAATGTTAAATGTGTATCTTATCACTGGATTACATTCCCATGAATTATTGTTTTAGAATAAATCTTGCAATTATCTTGTGACTATCACACTGTTCTGTGGGTGGTGAGGTGCAAAGAGTGTTAAAGTATGACATTGCCAAATGTTAACATTTATGTAATTTTTGTAACCTTGTTCAGGTATTTTTTCTATTTTAATGAGACAAGGAATTCTAAAATAAAAAAGAAAGTGGCTCTTTTTTTTTTTTTTTTACCTCTGAGAAATTTCAAGAATAAATACAAAGAAAAGATTGATGACCAAATGATATCCCTAGAAATAGTTATGTTTTTAGTCCTCATATAACTAAAATATTGTTCTATGTTTTTAGAGGAGTGAAGTGATATTTGAGGAAAGGCAATTAGGGAGAAGTTGGAACCTATATATATATATATATATATATAATATATATATATACACACACACATACATACATATATAAAAATAAAAAAAGAGAAAGGACTAAAACTATCAAAGTATAACCATTAGCTAGCCATGATTTCAAGAAGCATTCTTCACTTTTTGATTATCCCAGCACTGCCAAGGACACACCTAGACAGTTTACTCTCCCCTGTTTAACCTGGGAGTGCCCTCTTTCAGCAAAACACAAATGCAATCAATGTGTGGACCCTAAACAGTGATAGTATTCTCAAGTTTAATACCAGGAATGCTATTTACTTCTTATAAACTGCTTCATCAAGCATCCAAACTGTAAATTGTAAGTGGTGATATTCTTCTCACAAGCACTTTCTCTCATTGTCCCTGCAGTGTTTCTTATTCTTTTTTTTTTTTGCTGCTGCTTCCTAGTTTCTTTTACATCTACCTGGTCCATGACATTTTGTTTCTTAGAGCCGCGCATATAGCCTATGTATGCTTGTGGTCTCAGATTTATACCTTATTTCCCCCTGATGGTAACAGCTGTGGTATCATCCCAGATGTTCAGAACTGATATACTAAGTTCTCAAAGTGTGGTCCCTAGGCAAAGAGCATCAGCATCACCAAGGACTTGTGAGAAATGCAAAATTGGGGGCTCTACCCTAAAGAATGGGAAACTCTAGACATGGGGCTCAGAAATCTGTCTTTGAATAAATATCCAAAGTGATTCAAGGTGATTCCAATGCATGATAAAAAGTGAATATTCATGTTTTAATAGGAGGCAATATCTTTGCCCAAAGAAACAAATTTTTTCATAGAAGAATTTCACAGTTCAGGTTATTAAGGCCAAAGGGAAGTTATTCTTTTGTCTTCAGATTATAGCACTAACTCCACCTGTCCATAAAATGAATGTTGCTTTGGGTGTAAATGCTAAACTAAATCATTTAAAGCTGCAGTCATTCAGGTGGTAGGCAGATAAGAATAGATATAGTTGCTTAGAAGTGGGCTGAGAATGGAGAAGGAAATGGCAGTATTCTTCCTGGTGAATCCCATGGACAGAGGGGCCTGGCAGTGTACAGTCTATTGGGTCATAAGAGACAGACACGACTTAGTGACTAAACCACCACCAGGCTGGGAAAGACCTGGTCTCTGATAACTGAAGTAGGGAAAAGATTGAAAGGAAATTTGCTGCTGTTTTTGCAAACAGGGGCAAGCTTTGTTCTTTTTCTGCTCTTTTTACTTTTGACCTTGAATGATTACAAGAATGGCTACAAAGCCCCTTAAAATTAAAGCTTATTTTACTACAAAGAATTTTTATGCAGTAACTTTAATGTTGAACTTAAATTGAACTAGACTCCAGACTGTACACTGTTATTAACTTTCTTGGTAGTTTTATGTAAATGAATTAAATTTTCCCTCAATTTCTCTTTCAACTGTAGATCTTTCCAATCTATGGACATAGCATGAGAATAGAGACTGTTAATAAAAACTATGAAAAAGTGTTTTTTATAACATGGTACTCTTTCTAAGACATGACCATGAATATCCGTGTGCAGATTATATTCACATAAAGCATATTTTCTCTTTTCTTTTTTTACACAGATATCACTTGGACAAACTGAAATTGGACAACCTAGGTAACCCTGGGGTTACCTATTACATACTAGTCAAATGATAACTGTGGTTGAGAGTTTAGGCACTATTTCTGGCTTTGGTTGTATATTGCAATAATATGTAATGAAAAAAATGTATAAATGCACAGCCTTCTTAATAAGAACAAAATGTAAAGACAACTTCAATGGCTAATTGTTTGATGGGAACCAATCCCTTCTTGTTTTTCTCTGGGAACATGTAGCTGGCACACAGTAGTAGGCTTATGAATTGAATACTTTATTAAAATAATAGCAAATTAAACAAAAAGGATTTAGTTAAAAACATGAGTGAGCTCTGGAAGCATATGTTACAGGGACAGAAAAAAAGTGATTACCTAAGCGATCAAGGATATGAGGAGCCACGAGATTTTCACATGATCTCCATAAAATCCATGAGATTTCCATAGATCCCACAGAGTCCAATTTGATAAGTTATGCGATTGCATTTTTTTTACCTCCTTCTGAAAGGGTGTTCAGAGAAAGAACAGTTTGAGGGGTAGGGGAGAATGAGAAGAACACCAAGTTTCCCAGAAGCTGGCAAGGTAGTGACCATGGCTGAACTGCTTTTAATATCTTGCAGGGAAATCTAAGCCAGCAGCTTCCCATGAGGACCTAAAACTACTAGCATGTTGGTGACAGAGCAGTCAAACCAGTCCAATTTATGTCTGATTTACCTTGTAGTACAATAATTTTTTAATCTAGCACTTTTCTTCTAATTCTTTCAAAGAAAGAAAGTGAAGTCGCTCAGTCTTGTCTGACTCTTTGCGACCCCATGGACTACAGCCTACCAGGCTCCTCCATCCATGGGATTCTCCAGGCAAGAGTACTGGAGTGGGTTGCCATTTCCTTCTCCAGGGGATCTTCCTGACCCAGGGACTGAACCCAGGTCTCCCACATTGCAGGCAGACACTTTAACCTCTGAGCCACTAGGGAAGCCTGGTGGAAAATTGCTGGTAGATGGATAGTTTGCTAGGAAACAATTTAATCATCTTTTGGACTTCACATCCTCAGTTCTAACTACCTTACGGTGCTACTGATGTGATAACACAAACAGTAGGTGATACAAGGAAGAGAGACTTTCCAATTCAAGAGGAGAGTGGGGTCTGTCCCTAGATGAACCAGTTAATTAAACTTGTGGCATTGAATGTGTTACTCAACCTTTCTGAACCTCAGTTTCTTCATTTGTAAAACATGCTTAGTAATGCTAGCTTATTGTAAACACTAACAATGATACGTGTGACTGGTCAGAATGGCCATCATCAAAAAGACCATAAATAATAAGCACTGGAGAGAGTGGAGAAAAGGGAAACTTCCTACACTGTTAGGAATGTAAGTTGGTTCAGCCACCATGGAAAATAGTATGGAGGTTCCTCAAAAAACTAAAACCATAGTTACCAAATGATCCAGCAATCCCACTCTTGGGCGTATACAAAGTCAGAACTATAATTCAATAAGATACAGGCACCCCTATGTTCATAGCAGCACTGTTTGCAATAACCAAGACAGGGAAGCAACCTGTGTCCACTGACAGATGAATGGATAAAGAACATGAGGTGTGTATGTATATATATACAGTGAAATATTACTCAGCTGTAAAAAAGAATGAAATAACACCATTTGCAGAAACATGGATGGACCTAGAGATGATCATACTAAGTGAAGTAAATCAGATAAAGACAAATATCATGTTTTTTAAATCATATCATTACTTACATGTGAAATCTAAAAATGATACAATTAACTTATTCACAAAACAGAAACAGACTCACAGACATAGAAAAAAATCTTATGGTTACCAAAGGAAAAGGTGGGGAGGTATAAATTAAGAGTTTGGGATTAACAGGTACACACCACCATAGAGAAATAGATAAAATGAGGGTTTACTGTGTAGCACAGGGAACTATATTCAATATCTTGTAATAATTTATAATGGAAAAGAATCTGAAAAAGAATATATATGCATATATATACATACCTGAATCACTTTGCTATACACCTGAAACTAGCAACATTGTAAATCAACTGTCCTTCAACAACAACAAAAATTTTTTAAACGCTGTGTGTGAGGTGTTTGCTGCCTCACAAGCTCTCAACACAATAAAAGCAACAACAGATTTTATTTTTAACATATCTGTTACATCACATAAAGAGAAAATGCTCATGAATTCTGACCTGGGCATCTGGCATTTGCAGTTTTCAGTAGGATTTCTCAGTTGTGCATGGATCATAGTCCTGAGTCGACTTCTTCACTCCTGTGACAAGGCATCATAATGAAAAAAATTCTAATTTTATGTGGAATGTATTTGTTAATCTGTGGTCAGATCTTTTGCAAGATTCCTTTGAAAGTCCTCAAAGAAAGAATTCATTTGGTATTTACACTTGAGCACTTACACTTTATGCCTTTTAAGAGTAAGCAACATCTGGAATCAAGGAAACCAACAGATGACTCCTGCTGGCACTCGTCTGATGCGACTTGATTTAAGCCTGCAGGGTGATATCCCGGGGACCAGCCTCTGCCCCTTCACTTCCTCCTCTGGTGCAGCAGGGCCAGCTGACCTGTGCTGGGCGCCCTGGGTCTGGCCCCTGCTTGGCCCTCTTTCTCTCTCTCCAGGCTGTCCTGGCCGACTCCAGCTGCTTCCCATTCATTTCCTGGCTTCACAGCTTGCAGAGGGCTTGGGAATACTTCCCAAGTGAGGCAGCGATCAGTGTTCTTCACAGTGGGCAGATTTCCTGCCATACGGAGCCTTCCTCCTGCAGCACTGCCCACCTGCATGGCTGCTGGATGTGTCCCAGGCAGTCAGAGCTCAGAGCCCATGATGGAGCTGAGAGGAATTCCTGCCATGGGCTGTGGAGAGGCCACCCCTCTGCACACTTGGTGCAGGACACTGGAAATCCCCCCTGCCCTGCCTCCCACCTCCGACCCGAGGGGAAGCATCATCTCAGCAGATTTCTACACTGTTCCTCTTCTGCCCTGTTCCTATTTCCCCAAATGAGAGCCCCGAGGAAGGCCAGCAGGGCTGGGAATCAGCTAACCAGGGTTAAAGCATGAGAAACACTAAAGGTTCAAACAGGAAATAAGAACCAAGAGTGTTTTCAGATAGTTGACAGAACTCAGGATCAGCTGAACATTCACCCCTGTGGATAAGAGGAGTAGCCTCTGCCTGCTGTGATCTTGGTGCCTCTGCAGATGGACTCTAAAGGCTTCACACCATGCCTGAAGCTCTAGCTCCAAGCCCAGATTCCTCTTTCCAGTAAAAGCAGGGTGTGGTGCAGCATTTTCCAGAGTGTTCTGTGGAGGAAGAATCCCCTGAGATACTCCTTGAGGAAAGGTTTCCATGGTTGAACAACATTGTGCAATGCCACACACTGCCTCTGGCCCAGGGAAGATTTGCAGGGTGCCTGCATAGGCTGGAGGCTCTTAGAAGTTCTGCTTTACCCAGAGGTTCTGAAAGTTACTGAACCACAGAAAGCTTCTGTCAGCTAACACCTAATAACCACCAGTAAAATTAGTGTTCCATGAACATGCTGTTCTCTCACCCCTCAAGCACACACCCACCTCAGGGCCTTTGTCCTCACTGTTCCCTCTGCCTGGAATGCTATTTCTGTGGATATTCGCATCACTAACTCCCTCCCCAGACTGAGGTCTCTGCTTAAGAGAGGTCTTCCAGGATGACGCTATTCTAAAAAGCCTCTTCTTTCATCCCTATCCAGTCATTTTCATTAATCCCTTTCCCTGCTTCATTATTTTTTCATAGCACAGCAAGTCACTTATTTGTTTTTATGTAAGAATGGCTTCCCTGGTAGCTCAGATGGTAAAGCATCTGCCTGCAGTACAGGAGACCTGAGTTCGATCCCTGGGTCGGGAAGATCCTCTGGAGAAGGAAATGGCAACCCACTCCAGTATTCTTGCCTGGAGAATTCCATGGACAGAGGAGCCTGGTAGGCTACAGTCCATGGGATCGCAAAGAGTCGGACACGACTGAGCAATTTCACTTCACTTCAAGAATTAATTTAATTTGGATAAATCTAATGTAGTTTGGCTCAGACAGTAAAGCGTCTGCCTACAATGTGGGAGACTCGGGTTCGATCCCTGGGTTGGGAAGAGCCTCTGGAGAAGGAAATGGCAACCCACTCCAGTACTCTTGCCTGGAAAATCCCATAGATGGAGGAGCCGGTAGGCTACAATCTATGGGGTTGCAGAGTCAGGACACGACTGAGCGACTTCACCTCACCTCAATGTAGTTTAAATTAAGCTCCATGAAGGCAGAGGCATTGCTTTGCCTGAGGTAGCTTCAGCTCTGGAATGGTGCTCAGTGCAAAAGTGACGTCACAACAAGTACTTGTCGAATGAATTCATGAAGAGTGGAAAAGGGCAAGTTATCTCAAGCAGAAAGCCTGTCATTAAACCCTGGCTATACTTCTTTCTTTTTTGATGTGAACTTGGGCAAATCCCTTCATTGCTTGGACCCTTGATTTCTTTATATAAAATGAGAAAAAAAATAGCACCCATATCATGTCATATCATCAGAAGGATCAAATGAGGGCTTGGCTATCATGGTACTGTGTAAAATGTTGGGACTGTCTTTGTTCAGGCTGCTAACAAAAGTACAGCTAGCTGGAGTGGTTTATACGGTGGCGGTGGTGGTGGCCACTAAGTCATGTCCGATTCTTGCGACCCCGTGGATGGTAGCCCGCCAAGCTCTTCTGTCCATGGGATTTTCCAGGCAAGAGTACTGGAGTGGATTGCCATTTCTTTCTACAGGAGATCATCCCGACTCAGGAATTGAATCTGGGTCCCCTGCATTGCAGGCAGATTCTTTACCGATTGAGTTATGAGGGAAGTCCAAAACCAGACATATTTGACCACATAGGGTCTTAGTTGTGGCACACAGGATCTAGTTCCCTGACCAGGGATGGAACTGGACCCCCTGCATTGGGAGCTCGAGTCTTCACCCATATCATGTCATATCATCAGAAGGATCAAATGAGGGCTTGGCTATCATGGTACTGTGTAAAATGTTGGGACTGTCTTTGTTCAGGCTGCTAACAAAAGTACAGCTAGCTGGAGTGGTTTATACGGTGGCGGTGGTGGTGGCCACTAAGTCATGTCTGATTCTTGCGACCCCGTGGATGGTAGCCCGCCAAGCTCTTCTGTCCATGGGATTTTCCAGGCAAGAGTACTGGAGTGGATTGCCATTTCTTTCTACAGGAGATCATCCCGACTCAGGAATTGAATCTGGGTCCCCTGCATTGCAGGCAGATTCTTTACCGATTGAGTTATGAGGGAAGTCCAAAACCAGACATATTTGACCACATAGGGTCTTAGTTGTGGCACACAGGATCTAGTTCCCTGACCAGGGATGGAACTGGACCCCCTGCATTGGGAGCTCGAGTCTCAGCCACTGGACCACCAGGGAAGGCCACACAGTTTTGGAGGCAAGTCCAAGATCAGAGTGTTGGCAGATCTGGTGTTTGCTGAGAAGCTGCTTCCTTGTTCATAGATAGCTTTTTTTTTTTTCTGTGTTCTCACAGGGCAGACAGTGGGAGGGAACTTTCCTGGAGTTTCTTTTACAAGTACACTAATTCCATTCATAAGGGCCCCACCCTCATGACCTAATCACTTTCCCAAGACCCCAGTTTCGAATACAATTTCACTGGGGATTGGGTTTCAACATATGAATTTTTAGGGGAACACATTCAGACTATCCTGGCTAACCAGATATAGATTGTTATTATCAAAGATAAAATACAGAAAATAAAAAGCAGGCAACCCCCATGGTGGTGATCAGATTTTCTGGGAGCATGAGGATAAGTCATTTTGACAGAATGGGAGGCGAGAGAGCAGGAAAAACCCAGAAAAGGTAATGTGACCTAGAGAGGAAAGACTCCTTGATATCATTATCAATCATAGGAAGCTGTGGGTATTTATGGGGTGGGGGGTGGGCAGAAAGATGCACAAATAGGGGCTGGTGAATGCTGCTCTGCTTCTGATACCTTGCTTTTCAAACAAAGTTTATTTAATTCAGATGAAAGCCCTGGTAGGGTAAGGGTGTTTTATTTATAAGGTAACTGAAGTCAAAGGGATTTGACTACTGTGCTGCTAAGTCACTCAGTTGTGTCCAACTCTGTGCGACCCCGTAGATGGGGGCCCACTGTCTCTGGGATTCTCCAGGCGAGAACACTGAAGTGGGTTGCCATTTCCTTCTCCAGTGCATGAAAGTGAAAAGTGAAAGTGAAATCGCTCAGTCGTGCCCGACTCTTAGCGACCCCGTGGACTGCAGCTCCTACCCGGCTCCTCCGTCCATGGGATTTTCCAGGCAAGAGTACTGAAGTGGGGTGCCATTGCCTTCTCCGTTCACTACTGTACCCAGGGTTATATAGGATGTGTGAGTCCAGATCTAAATGCTGATCTGAGGCTGTGTGACTGTGCAGTCTTGGCTCCCACAGAGTCTAAAAGGGTCTGCTCCTTGCCCTGTTTGGAGGTGTCCCTGTAAGAGCCAGGGCAAGGGCCACCAGAGCACATCTGTTAGTCTCTTCCTCAGCTCTCAGAAAAAAAAAAAAAAAATTGAACTACAAATCTACAAATGCTGCTGAGACCTAGACCACCCAGTGCAGTTGCTCACTGCTGAAGGGAGCAGGGGAGTGAAAGAGGAAGGTAGGAAGTTGTTAAGATGAAGCACTGGTTTGGACTTTGTTTTTAGCGGAAATGTGCATATGTTCAGAAAGCGGAAATCGGTGAGGCTGGGGTGTGTGGAGATTGAGGCTTGCTTTGTTTACTTTTATTATTTTCTGTTGTTAGGGCTAATTTCTTCTCGTATCTTATTTCTCTTTATTTTTTAATCACGTGGGGTTATTAATGTTTGCATTAACTAGTTATCTGTGTGTCTCCATCTGAGTCAACCTAAAAATCATAAATGACTACAGTAACAATCTGGGAATGGAAGTGACTGAATGAGCTCTAATATTCTTCTCTGTGTTACCAATGTTTACCTAATCAGGACTTAAATCTTTGAAAAACCTTAATGCATTTGGGTATTAAATTCAATGAAGTTTTCCTACAAGTCCAGCTGTTGGACTTGATGTGTGAAACCTGCCCCCACCGACGATGCTGGGAACTTTGCCCATAAAACTGGGACCATGGTTGGAAATCAACTCTCAACATTTTTAGAACATGGAATAAAATGAGTATGATTAATGTAGTCACTACTCCATGGAGCTCATTTTCCTTATGAAAGTTGTCAGAGTGAGTCTGGAGGGATGATTTGATTACATGAGTAAAGGGGCAAATCTAAGTAATGATCAGAATAATTCAGCCCCCAAACTTCTCACTTGAAATAAACAGGGAGCTGATATTTAGAGGTGAGATCGGGCAAAGGGAAATGTTTTTCTCTCATCTTTTGATTTTTTGGTTTCTTTTTTTTTCCTGAATATTGCTTTTAGTTTTCTCAGTTCAAGTGAATGGACATTCTGTGTGTATTGAGGGGGGAGGGGGAGTTGGGGAGAAAAAGAGAAAGCATTCCAAGCTTTGCAAAGCTTTTCTCCTTTATGTCATGGACTCCCTGCTCCCTGGAAGGCCCCAGGCATATTCTGTCTCCCCGTCATCATGAGCAGAAGGACTAGGGGTGGGATCCCTGGCAGCAGACTCAGAGTTTGGATCTCGACTTGAACACTTTCTTCTGGCCTTGATGCAGTTATTTATTTTTGGCAGCGCGAGCTTTCCACTAGTTGCCGTGTGCGGAGGTTACCCTCTAGTTTCGGTATGCAGGCTTCTCATTGCACTGACTTCTCTTGTTGCAGAGAACGGGCTCTAGGGCACTCCAGCTTCAGTAGTTAGGGTGCGTGGGCTCAGCAGTTGCCGCTGGCCTTGGTGCAGTTTTTAACTCATCTCAGTTTTCTCATCTGCAAACGGGGATAATGACATTCCTTGCATTTCCAGGTTGTGATGAAACAAATGTCTAGGCTCAAGATATGGCTGCTTCTACCTGGATGTCACCTCAGCAAACAGAAATGGAGATAACATCCTTGTAAATGTTCCTCTTGACCAGAAACGCAGGCTATCCAGTCAATCAATCCCCAAATGCCAACCCAAGTCTGGGCCTTTCAGTCCCAACAAGGCAGACTACAAGGCTCCAGCCAATCAGATATTTTCTATTGTCTTTCCTTGTTCTTTATTCTTTATCCTGTTAGAGCTTCCTGCCTCCTGCCCCTTTTTACACTTCTTGGGATAGAAACTGTCCACTTCATGAAGTGTTAAATAAAGTTTGTTTGTATCACCTAAATTGTCTTCCTTAATCATCTTTTAAATAGTTGTCATGAAGACTATATAAAATAAGCATGTGGGGCATCTGACACAAAGCAAGCATTCAGTGAATACTAGTCAGAGTTATCTTTACTGTGAACACCCTCTCCATTCTCTGGGAGGATATTCCTTTCTTGAGGGAAAGAACTGTTTTACTCCTCTTGTTGCCTCATATTATCCATACACTGGTGTTGGAGAAGACTCTTGAGAGTCCCTTGGACTGCAAGGAGATCCAACCAGTCCATTCTGAAGGAGATCAACCCTGGGATTTCTTTGGAAGGACTGATGCTAAAGCTGAAGCTCCAGTACTTTGGCCACCTCATGCGAACAGTTGACTCATTGGAAAAGACCTTGATGCTGGGAGGGATTGGGGGCAGGAGGAAAAGGGGACGACCGAGGATGAGATGGCTGGATGGCATCACGGACTCAATGGACGTGAGTCTGAGTGAACTCCAGGAGTTGGTGATGGACAGGGAGGCCTGGCGTGCTGCCATTCATGGGGTCGCAGAGAGTCGGACACAGCTGAGCGACTGAACTGAACTGAACTGTCACATCCACAATGTGAATGGAATCCACATTTAATAAGACTGTGTGTTCCAATTAGCCCTCCAGCTTCCTGAAAATACGCTTGTTATAATCTGCATGTTCTCCTTGCAGGTATTGTCCAGTGTTAGAAAGAGGATTTGAATGCTCTTAAATTCATGGTGCATTTCTCAAAAGCATACCCTTTACATCTAAACGTCACCTTATTTTTTTGAACATGCATTTAGATAGATTGGATCCTACTGTTTTGTGGTCTTCCCTGGGAGTCTGATTTTTATGGAGCTGGTAGGGGTCCTGGGAATGTGAAGAGATTTGCAGTTGTGGAAACCAGACACTGATGTTCTAAACAGCTTTGCTGAGAAAACAGTCATTTCTGTTTCTTCTGGGTTACATTCTTGTCACCTGCTTTTCCATGAGATGGTCAGAGACAGGAAAATTGATTAGGAGGCTCATCGCTATTATTATTAATATCTTTGAAAAGCTTTGTAAATTGGGTATTTGCAAAGGAGAATTGCTTAAGAAACAGGACACTCATTCACTGTCTGTCTGAGACAAATAATTCTGTGGTACTGACTGCAAAAATCATTTAGGTTGTACAGATCAAGCTCCATGAACAGCATTTCATTACAGAAAGATGGCAAGAACTGTCTTATTAAAAAGCAATGTGATAGTAAGACAAGATTAAAGTGAGTCAAAAAAGAAATTACCAAGCAGGGATCAAGAAAGAAGAAGGAGGCTTGAACATGGATATATACGTCCAGATAAATTAATTCTATGGGCATTTGTTTATAATAATTATGCATAAACATGTGAATAATAATCACACCTCCAAATTAACTGAAAATTATACTCCATTCAATTGCATGAAGCAGTTTACATGTCCATTATCAACTGAGCCAAGGAACATGTAATGATGTGAAAAGCAAGAGCCCCATGAAATGTTTCCATAAAAACTGAGTTTTTCCTTCACTTACATTTACTTGTCAATTTCAAAGGAATCAAATTTCATTAGCCATATAAATAAAGTATCCTGAAAGCACTAGCTATTGCTGTTTCTGAAAGCTACTCTATATTTAGAAACTTTCTGTGGCTTTCAGATAAATGTATTTCCTTTAGAAAAGCAATTCTCACAACCTAACCTAAGTGGACAGAGCAGGGGCTGTTTCTAATGAAACTAAGGAATTTGTGATGTCATCTGGTGTGTGGCAATCCCTCAATTAAGAGGGGAAGATCAGAAAACGCAAAACCCTATGATTACACCAAGCAACTTGAAATGCATCAAAAGTTCATTATGCGTGATCAGTTTGCACCAAAATACAACCCTATAGAAAGTGAAAAGGTCTGCTCTTTTCATGAACAGTTTTGGAAGCCAGCGGTGACAAACTTCACAGATCAGCAGCCTCCCCTTTGAGCAAATGTAGAAAACCACTTGTTAGTTCCTTCCCTCTAAGCAGCCCTCCCGGTGGCTCCACTTTGTTTTTACACTTCTTTATTTTTGGTAAAAGCCAGGCTTACCAAGCTCTACAGTACACGGAACCTCCTGCTGTCCATCCCAAGCGGCCCCAAGAGGAAAAGTGATGCATCACGTGTGACAAAGCAGAGGAAGGGTATTTTATTAAGAGTTGGCACCAGAATTCCCCCTAGAAAGGGAAATGGATTTACTTTGAAAAATACCCTGATAAGAGCCGGGAGAGTAGGAGAGAGCCCCTGAGGGGCTAGGGTGTGGGCGGAATGTTTCTGAGACAAAGGGAGCAACTTGGCATAACTTTCCAGCGCTGCGTCAGAAGAGACAGGGGAGGGGCCGCAGCCACCGAGAGGGCGGAGAGTCGCTCTCCTCTGCTCACGTGACTCTTCCTTGGCTCCCTCCCGGACACAGCTTCGCTGAAATGACTAAACTGATTAAATATTTGACGCAAGTCCTTTTTTTTTTTTTTTTTTGATGCAAGTATTTTTTTTTTTTTTTAAATAGAAACATGTATAAAGTAAGGGCTGGGCTTGTGTCTAGATAGACTAAGTAGAACACGAGTTAACTTGTGTGGACCCAAGAGTGGAGGCAAAGAACAACCTCTCAGTATAAGAGTGGAGGCAAAGAACAACCTCTCAGTATAAGTGTTAAGAATTTTTTTAGATGCTCACAGATGTAGACGGTTTTTTGAAATCTCTGAAGGGATTAGAGAGCTCCTCATGGCACCTTGGTTAAACCAGCTACTTTATGGCCAGAATCACTACTTTGTGATATCCTCGTCACTGACGGGAAGCAACTGTCTTAAGCTACTTCGTGGAGAGGTATGTGGAAATGTGACGCCGTAAACACTAAAAATCATAGTTGATTTTGCAGTCTTTGAACTGGCTAGACTTCAAAATCATGCTAATTTAAAGGCTGGCAGAGGAAAATAATGCTTTTAGTAGAATATTAAAGAAATTTAAGATCCCAGCCTTACATTTCATAAATGTCCAGCACCACCAGTTTTTCAAAATCAATTCAAAATCCTAGAGAATGAGAGATAAATTCAAAACCGGATGAACTGGGTATCTAATAGTCCCAGGGAATTTTTTATTACCCGTGTTGCTAAGACACAGGTGAAGATGTACCAACAAATTGGTACCTTTGTACAAGATCATCGTATCTGTTCTAGGATCAGATCTAGAGGACCACAGTATAAACCAATGGACAAAATAAATTTGATCCTGGCTCAGTGTGTCTTAGGGCTTCCCTGATAGCTCAGTTGGTAAAGAATCTGCCTGCAGTGCAGGAGACCTTGGTTCAATTACTGTGTAGGGAAGATCTGGGCTGCTGCTGCTGCTGCTAAATCGCTTCAGTCATATCCGACTCTGTGCGACCACCCCATGGACGGCAGCTCACCAGGCTCCCCCATCCCTGGGATTCTCCAGGCAAGAACACGAGTGGGTTGCCATTTCCTTCTCCAATGCATCAAAGTGAAAAGTGAAAGTCAAGTCGCTCAGTCGTATCTGACTCTTAGCGACCCCATGGACTGCGCCTACCAGGCTCCTCCGTCCATGGGATTTTCCAGGCAAGAGTACTGGAGTGGGGTAAGAATCTGCCTGCAATGCAGGAGACCTTGGTTCAATTACTGTGTAGGGAAGATCTGCTGGAGAAGGGATAGGCTACTACTCCAGTATTCTTGGGCTTCCCTTGTGGCTCAGGTGGCAAAGAATCCGCTTGCAGTGTGGTAGACCTGGGCTCAATCCCTGGGTTGGGAAGATCCTCTGGAGAAGGGAAAGCCTACCCATAACAGTATTCTGCTTTGGAGAATTCCATGGATTGTATAGCCCATGGGGTTGCAAAGAGTCAGACACGACTGTGCGACTTTGACTCACTCACTTAGTGTGTCTTAGCACTTTTGGGATATAAAAATAATAGAAGTATATCACCTAAAGAATGGTCCAGTGTCATTATTTCTTCCAAATGGAATGACTGGACTCAGACTTTAAGATTTCATCATCTCCTGAGAAATGCCTTCTCTGACCATCGTTTACAAAGTTTTACCCTGCACATCACTCTTTGGATTTTCTTCAGGATACTTATCACCACCTAGAGCAATCCTGTTCATTTAATTTTTAATCTGTTTTTGGTCTGTCTGCCAACCATTGTAATGTGAAGACCATGAAAGCAGGGAACTGACACTCTATTCATTTCTGTTTCTCAAGCTCCAGGATAATGCCTGTCATGTAATCAGAGCTCAATAAAGTATTTGTTGAATCATTTAATGAATTTCACCCAGCATCTAATCTGTAGAGATTATCAGAATCCTCATATGCCACTACAAATACAATGTGATTATTATTGTAAAGACAAACTGAAGGATTCAATGACTGGTATTTTGATCTAATTCTTTTTGATTATCATCCTAATCTTAGATCATGTAAATGATCATCACATTATACCCATCAGGATACTTTGCAAGGAAAAAAAATCAGAATTATGGTTGCTCTGCACTCAAAGTATCTAGAGGTACAATTAAGTGATATAACTGTAGAGTTCAGTTTTCAAATAGAGGGATGTTTTGATGTTCAGTTTTTGCTTTTAAGTTAGTAGCAGTGTTAGATTATATTCTTGGGTCATTAGAAGGTTGGGTTCACTTTTTTAAAATTAAAAAATGTTCAATAGTGGAAGTTGGATAATAATGACTATGAGATTTAGTAAGATTTAATATTACTTTTGATGTAAAATTTATTTGAAAATATAATTATAAAAAGAGAAAATATAATTGTGAGCAAGGAATGTATAAATTTATTTGAAATGACAGCAAATACCAAAAACGTTCTTTGGTTATATATTACGGATAATTAAAAGAATATACAGTGGCCCCTTGGCCCTTGATTGTGGGGATTGTTTCCAGGATCCCCTACTCCTGTGATTACCAAAATCTGAAGATGTTCAAGTTCTGAAAGTCCATAGAACAGAGGGCTGATTGTATTTCAGAATGCAGATGCATCGTTTTGAAAGAGTTGAACATTTTTTGGATGATCTTACTTGTGATACATTGTCATAAGGGATTTCTTTTTTTAATGTAACTAGGCTCATTAGACAAAGAAGTTTAAATTTTCTTCTATGTATACTATTTTTTCCATTTTCATATGAAAAGATTATCAAAGTGCTCCTGAATTAAGCTAAGTGCATAAAAGAAATTTCCAGGAACTTTAAAAAATGTCCTTTCTGGAATTGGTGAGTAGATACTGGTGGAGTAAAGAAAGAGCTCTTTCCAAGTGTTTATCTACGCACAAATTATTTTGGGTTTGTGTCTGAAAGAGTACTGTAATCATTTTAGTTATCTATTTCTGCATAACAAATCACCACAAAATTTAGTGGTTTAAAATAACAATAAGCATTTATCTCTCACAGTTTCTGTGAGGAGTTAGGAGCAGCTTAGTTGAATGTTCTGCTGGAGGGGTGTTGTCATTAGGTTTCAGTCGAGATGTTGACCAGGGCTGCGATCATCTGAAGGCATAGCAGGGACAGGAGGCTCTGCTTCCAAGATGGTGCACTCACAGAGTTGGCAAATGTGTGCTGGTTGTTGACAGGAAACCTCAGTTCCTCAAGCTGTGTACTGCTCCACAGGACTGCTTGAGTGTCTGTACAACACGTAGTTGACTTCCTGCAGAGCAAGTGATCCAGGTAAGCAATGTGGAAGTTGCTATGCTTTTCTAAATCACCTAGCCCTAGAAGTTACACACCATCATTTCCACCATGTTCAACAAGTCGCACAAACCAACCCTTATACAACAGGTCAAGGGACTACAAAAGAGCATAAATCCCAGGAAGGGGAATCATTGGGCAAAAATCTTGAAGGCTAACTAACACAGTGAAAATTACTAGCGTTATCTTAAAATCCTCCACCAATTTTGAATTGGTGACCAACGTGCACTAAAAAGTGTTTTGCAGATTATGGAATAGTGTAAAATTGGAAATAATATTTAACAAAAGTCCTGATAAGTGTGTAAATATCATTTCTCCCCATGTATTTGAACAAAATATATCATCATGTTGCATAAAGCAAATAAATAAATATTGTCAAATCTGTTTCATAAGATTATAAACATCCTCCATTTTTGATAGGGAAATAAGGTCAGATAATTGAAAAAAAAAAAAGATGGAAGAAGGGAAATATTGGAGAATAGAACAATAGGGCCCAAAGAAAGAAAAAAGTAGTAGAAAAAGGCAAGGGAAAGGAATGGGGATAAAAGGGATGATAGAAGACAAATGGGAGAGATAATAGCAGAAAACACAGAATACAAAGATATGGAAATGAAAACAAAAGAAGTGTAGAAAAAAAAGATGCTTTGTAAAAAAAGAGAGAAGAAAGAGGGAAAAGATCAGGAGGAAGAGAGAGAGAGTTTTAAATAAAAAAGCAAAATAGAGATTAGCTTTCTTATTTTCCTTTTTCAGAACCTTTTCCACCTCAGAACAGAGCCAGGGATTTGTAGCTTCTTTCTTAGTTTTTCTCACTGTGTTTTTCCTGGCTTCTCTGGAGTTCCTTTTAAGGCTTGGTTTGCTTTAATGCTTGATTTTCAGCTTGTCACTCAGAATGTGTTGACTAAGGGTGTCTGAAGAGAAGAGAGGAATGACCAATGTAGTAAATATCCAACTGGTAATTCTTAAGGACACATTATCTTGTTAGATAATATTTTATCTAAAAGTATTAAAAATATATCAGAAAGAGAAAAAACAGGCACAAGAAAATGATTTTCTGAGAGAATTTTGGTTCTGTAAAGAATTATTACCATATTTGGCTTTGGTTCCCTTTGTGTATTTTCTGCAGATTAGTGTAGTTCATTTTGAGTTTTTGATTCAGGGTTCATTTTAGTTCAGGTTTCTGATTCAATTTATGTTTCTGTGATTGAACCAAAATTCCAGTTAAAAAAGTACTCAGTAGGCTAGATTCCTTAGCCAATACTTTTATTTTTTTAAAAAAACATGAGAACATTCTAGAGTATGTACTTCAAAATGTTTAACATCTAGATTTAAAGGAAATTTGGATAAGCATTTTTCATATATTAAAATACTAAATAATTAGATGGATTTTTTTTCATTTATTTTCAGTATACTTTCTGATGTACAAGCTAATTCACAAAGGGAAATTTAATCAAAGTAGTTCATAACAACATGCAGTCTACTTTGTAGACTCTTTGTAGTCTCTTGCCCCTCTCTTCCCAAACTTGTTTGTTTTTCAAAAAGGTGTTTAAATTACAAAGTTTTTCAAATATATAATACATTCACAAAGTTCAAAATTCATCCCTGTTTGTAATTCACTTCTTGCGTGTGTGGTTAGGATCCTTCACTTGGGAAAATTCTCATCTTGTTAGGTCTTCAGATATTGTCTCATTCTCACTCTTTTCTCCTTCTGGAATTCTGATTTAGAAGCATGTTGCTTTCTCATATTCAATGTCTTTTAACCTTTCTGTCATATGTTACATCTCTGCCTCTTTGTGCTTCTTTCTAGACAAGTTATTCTGATGTATCCTCCATTTCAAAAATGCCCTTTTTTAAAACTTTTATTGAAGTATAGTTGATTCACAACACTGTTAATTTCAAGTGTACTGCAAAGTGAATCAGTTACACATATACAAATATCCACTCTTTTTTTAAGATTATTTTTCCATAAAGGCCATTATAGAGTATTGAGTAGAGTTCCCTTATACAGCAAGTTCTTATTAATTATCTATTTCATATATAATAGTGTATATACGTCAGCCCCAATCACCCAGTTTATCCCTCCCCTCTCCCCGCCCTTGTTCCCTGGTAGCCATAAGTTTGTTTTTTACATCTATGACTCTACTTCAGTTTTCACCAGTTCTTTCTTTAGCTGTGCCTAACATGCTGTTAAAACCATCCATTTAGTTTTTAAGTGATTATAGTTGCCAGCTTTTGAGGTTCTATTTGATTTTTTAAAAATTTTTTGCTTAACAAAACGAATACAGTATTGTAAAGCAAAACAAACTAAAAAATAAAAATTAATTAATTAATTAAAAAAATAAGATAAAAAAAATTTTTTTGCTTGGTTATTTTGTATAGTTTCTTAAATATTATCTGTATTTATTTTCACACGACTTTAATAGCAATAGTAATTCATAGGCATTTTGTAATCTGTGTCTGATAATTCTTGTATCAGAGGTTTTGCCGCTCTGTTTCTGTTTTCTGTTTTTCTGCTGGTTTTGCTTTAGTACTTTGTCTCCTACATGACTGTGAACTGCTCATTTTCTTTAGAGAATTATTTGTGAGCATTCTTTGAGGCCCTGGATGATGGTGAGCTTTTCCAGTGTGGATTTATGTTTGCTTTGGTTGTGTGCCTGGGACCACTATCAGTTCTTTACTTTTTCTTGGATCATCCAGATTGTGTGAATTTGTAAATCCTCATGAGGGCTGGCTTGTCATTACAACTCATCAGGGGACTTCCTTTCCTTTATTCTTGCTTTCTCTAGGCCAGGAATTGTGGGACTTATTTTTGATTTATTCTTACACCAGAGGTCCATCCTTTTACCAGTCCTCTGGGAAATGAGTATGCTATTTGATTCCCCATGCCGGCTCAGGGCTTTGTCTACTGTTCTTCCACATTTCCTGAGGCCATGGAAACCAAGGCTGAAATAGACTAGGTTTGGCAAGTGCCCTCAGTGTCCTATTCACTTCTGGGTTCCCATCTTAATAATTTCTTCTTAACATTCTTTTGATGCTTTTAAAATTTTACTAATTTTGGGGGAGGAGATTTTACTAATATTTTATCTCGTATTTTCAATTGAAGGATTGTTCCAGTTATTTAGCCCTCCTTAATACTGGAAATGGAAGTCTTGATAAAAAGTCAACAAGTACAAAAGGGTATACAGTAATAAGTCTCTTGTTATTCCTGTCTTTCTGATCTTCATCTCAGTAGGTGCATAATGAGCATTTGATGAAATTCAGAGCTCATTTATACACTCACCCACTCACATATCCAGACTGTTAGAAAACTACAAATAGAAGGAAAAGTTTAAAATCCTGACAATAGTTTACATCTATTTTAGTGGTGAAAATTTGGAGGTATTCATTCTTGTTCTAGTTAAGAGCAAGACGAAGAGGCCTCTAGCACTTCTATTTAGTGTTATATTGGTAGTCCTAGCAAATGTATTAAGAAAAGGAAAAGGATTAAGATATTGAAAAGGAAGATAAAAATTTATTTGCAAAGGATGTGATTGCCTATAGAGAATTTAAAGACCATTGAAAAATTCAGCAGGTTTGTAAGACAGAATCGCATTCCTATATTGGTAATTATTATTTAGAAAATTAGTTGCTTCTAAATTATTATTTAGAAATTTTGTTGCTGTTACATAACAGCAACAAAATAATAAGGTATGTTTGAATAAATCTAACAGAATAACCTTGATGCTGTATAGAGAAGATAGAACATCGCTCAATCACATTAAAGAAGATCTGAATAAATAGAACTATATACCATTTTTGTGAGAAGGAAGATTGAATATTATAATTCTGTCATCTTCTCCAAATCAGTCTACAAATTCAGTGCTGTCTGTCGAACTTGTCAAACTGATACTAAAATTCATTAGAAAGAACAAAAGCTAAGCCAAATTTTGAAGAATAATTTGGGGCGCTTATACCACCACATATCAAAGCTTGCTATAAACCTGGAAAAGTGAAAATGTTAGTCACTCAGTCGTGTCCAACTCTGTGATCCCATGGACTGTATAGCTCACCAGTCTGTTTTGTCCACGGGATTCAATAGGCAAGAATATTGGAGTGGGTAGCCATTCCCTTCTCCAGGGGATCTTCCCAACCCAGGGATTGAACTCAGGTCTCCCACATTGCAGGCAGATTCTTTATCATCTGAGCTACTATAAACCTAAGGCAACTAAAATAATATCATATTTATGCAAAGATATACAACAGAGTCATCCCTGAGTATATCCATGGGATATTGGTTCCAGAATGTCCCCAATACCAAAATTCACAGATGTGCAAGTGATTTATATAAAATGGCATAGCATTCGTGCATAATGTATGCACATCCTCCTGTGTACTTTAATTACTGTAGATTACTTATAATATTGAATACAATGTAAATACTATGTAAATAGCTGCTGATGCATGAAAAATTCAAGTTTTGCTTTTTAGAACATTCTGGAATTTTTTCCCAAATATTTTTAATTCATGGTTGGTTTAATACCTTTCTATGGAATTTACGAATATAGAGGACCCACTATACATATATGTAACAGAATAGCATAGAAAAGAGCCATATGCATATAGGGGTATAGCATGTGACATTACAGACAATTGGGAACAGAACTACTCAAAATATTGTCATGGAACAGATGGCTATCCACATAGAAGGGGAAATTATCATACCATATATTAAAGTGTTAATTCTATGGGGCGATTTATGAACTAAATATGAAAGCCCTTAATATTTCAGGACATTTTAGGAGAAAATGTACGAAATATGTTTCTGACCTTGGGATAGGAAGGTATTTGTTGAATAACACAATCAAAAGCCTATAGCATAAAGGCAAAGATTGATAAAATTAAAAGGACTTTGCTTAACAAAAGACACCATAATCGAAGTTGACAGAAAAGCTCAGAATGGCAGAAAATGTTTATATCACATATAACTCATATAAGATTTATATTCTAACTATACAAAGTACTCCTACAAGTATAAAATTAAAACGCCAGCAAATCTACTAGAAAAATGAGCAAAGATATGAACAAGCTCTTTAGAGAAGTGGCTAATGTAGTGGGTAGTATAGCTCTAAGGAAAATCTATGAATGTGTACAGAGTTTTCATCATAGCCCTGTGTATAATAGGAAAACATTGGAAATACCCTAAATGTCTATCAGCATAAGAATGAACAAATGAAAGTGTAATATATTCATAAACTGGAATACTATACTCCTATCAAAATAAGTAAACTAGAACTACAGACATCAGTAATTATAAATTTTTTTTGAGTCAAAAAACAAAGCAAAACCAAGCTGAAGAATGATAATATAGTATCATACATTTTATATGCTGGTTGAAAAATACTGCATTGCTTGTGAGTTCTCATAATTAATATTATAAACATGTCCATGCTAATGATAAAGCTTTAACTCAGGATAATGGCTATATCTGATTAGGGAGCAAGGGAAGGGCCTAAGGACCTATACTGATGAATTTCTATCCTCTCTCCAATTACTTAACTGTAGCAAAATGTTAGATTTGATAAAGATTAATGGTGAATAATACAGAGGTGTTTAATTTATACTATATTAACTATTAATTAAATATAAGATGTAAGTATAACATGGGCTTCCCTGGTAGCTCAGCTGGTAAGGAATCCATCTGCGATGCAGGAGACCCTGGTTCTATTCCTAGATCTGGAAGATTACCCTGGAGAAAGGATAGGCTATGCACGTTAGTATTCACGGGCTTCCCTGGTGGCTCAGATGGCAAAGAAACTGCCTGTAATGTGGGCGACCTGGGTTTGATCCCTGGGTTGGGAAGATCCACTGGAGGAGGGCATGGCAACCCATTCTAGTATTCTTGCCTGGAGAATCCCCATGGACAGAAGAGACTGGGGGGCTACAGTCCATGGGGTCGCAAAGAATCAGATACGACTGAGCAACTAAGCACAGCACAGCATAATGTAAACTAAATATATATAATACTTTTTTGTATGTTTGGCATATTTCATAAGAAATCATCAAATGGAACCTCATAGTCAATTAGGATGATTCAACACTGGAAAATATATTAATGTAATTTATTAATTAGTAAACTCAACTGGTAAATTAAAGAAGTATTTAAGAATATATGAGCAAGAAATGGGTAAGATTTATAAAGGAAACCCACAAAACTTTAACCGAGGACACAAGGCAAGATTGGAATACACAGAGAGACTACTATGTCCTAAGATAGGACAACTCATAAAATTACCAATCCTCTCCAAGGTGATACGGAAATAATGCAATTCCAGTTGGAGCTTCGATGTACTGAGTATTTCAAATTAGTAAGTAGAAGGGGAGCAGGACAATTGGCTATCCATGAAGAAAAGAGTAAAGTTTGTCTTATCTTACCCAGCTTATAAAATAAGTTTTGAATTGATTAAATAGCCCAATGTAAAAAGAAAAAAATTATAAAATCACTGGAAGGACATGTGGAAGAAGACTTTATAAAATCCTGGAGTAAGAATTACTTTTCTGAGTATGATACTAGAATCTTTGTCTAACAGACTCACAGAGATAGAGAACAGACTTAGGTTTCCAAGGGGGGCTGGCAAGATGGATTGGGAGGTTGCAGTTAACAAATATAAAGTATTATATATAGACTGGATAAACAAGGTCCTACTGTATGATATATTAAGACTATATGGTATTATACTGTATAGTACAGTAACATTAAATATCTTGTGATAAATCATAATGGAAAAGAATATGAAAAAGTAGGTCGATATATGTATAAATGAATCACTTTGCTGTACAGCAGAAATTAACACAACATTGTAAATCAAATATACTTCAATTAAAAAAAGAATAATTTTCTATAAGGGAAAGATTGACAGATTTAACTCTATAAAAATGAAAAAATTTTAGTACACTTTAAGACAGATTAAAACAAAACAAAATGAAAAAGAGTAGAGGTAGAGTGAAAGAAAATAATCACTGCAGATAAATGATTGCTGTCAGTCCTGGCCAATAAGCTGCTATAAATTACTAGCATTTATCAGGCATTTCTCTCTGTGTCTGACATTATTCTAAGTGCTTTTTAATTTTAAGCCATTCAAAACCCCACAGTAGCCCTACGGGATAGGTTCTAGCATCATCATTTTATAGGTGGGGAAACAAGTACAGAGAGGTTAATTAACTTCTCCAGTGTCATGTATCTGCTAAGGGTCAGAGATGGGATTTGAATCTAGTTGGGTTGGCTCCAGCTTCTGTTCTCTAAACTACTCTCCTGCTTATAAACAAAACAAAACAAAACAAAAAAAAAAACAAAAACAAAACCCCAAGAGAACAAAAAACAAAAGAAAAAAGTAGAAATTTCACAGAGGAAAAATACAGTGGTTTACAAATGTGTGAAAATATGCTCAACCTCATGAGTCATTCAAAAAAGAAAAATAACATGAAATGTCACCTTTTGCCCTCTAGACTGGCTAAAAAGAAAATTTTTTTTAAAATTGGAATATGGAGATAATATGAAAACTAAAGAATTAAAGTATGGTAATTGGTAAGGATTTGTAGATATTGACACGTACTTTGGTGGTGCAAAATAGGTGACTTTGACGTTTTAAGGAAGGCAGTTTGGCAGTATTAATCAAAATGAAATTCACACACCTTTAGATTAGCAATTTACTTTTTGGAACTTAGTTAACTATTCTTTCAGCAGTATACACAGATGTGATACAGCTATACAGTAGTGTGACTGAAAAATTAGAAATAGTGCGGTAGATCTACATATTATGGGAAAATATCCAAAGCAGAGCATATATTTGGGTTAAAAAAATGCACACGTCTGTGTCAAGAGCAAGCCCATCTGTATACTCTCTCAGACCAGTACTTTCCTAAGAGTCTCTGTGGTGGCTTTCTTGAATGCCCCTGACTTTTCTAGTCTTGCCTTCAGTCTTGGTCCCTCCTTGTGAGGAATTAGTATTAAGTGCCTGCTGGGATCACCTGTTCGTAAGCCCCTCTGGACACAGGGTTCCTTCTTCAGTGCATATTAGTCTGCCCCAAGTCTAGCAGATTGTCTTCAATGTTACCAGTAAATGTTTGTACCTTTGCCCCAGTTCCGTTCCCACTGCTGAGGTAAGTTTGCTCACATAGATGTATTTTTATTTCCTGGATTGTTTCGATAAGATAATAGGATACAGACAGCTGGAAACGTGTTCAAGGCACCATATTACCTCTAATGTTTTTCACATCTTTTCCCCTCTTCCATTTCCTCTAACTACTTAGGGATATTTTGGGAATTGTAATGTCAAATAATTAAGCATTTGGAAGAGTGTATGTTTGGAATTTTGCCAGAACCAATTAAAAAATAAAAGTTTTTTTTCTTTTAAAGCAAAGTTTTGATAGAGAAAGTGATTGTGATAAAAATGAATGAAAACTTGTTTAAGGAGCACAGTTTATTTTGATAGTTAAAGTGGACTTATTTATCTGTCCACTTAGGACTGTGCAAGGATTTTAATTGAATACAGCTCTTTTACTGTACCTGAGGGGACAGTCTGCACTAAAAGAATAAAAGGATCAGACTGTGATAACCAGTGGCTGCTGCTGCTGCTGCTAAATCACTTCAGTCGTGTCCGACTCTGTGCAACCCCATAGACAGCAGCCCACCAGGCTCCCCCGTCCCTGGGATCCTCCAGGCAAGAACACTGGAGTGGGTTGCCATTTCCTTCTCCAATGCAAAAAAGTGAAAAGTGAAAGTGAAGTCGCTCATTCGTGTCTGACTCTTAGTGACCCCATGGACTGCAGCCTACCAGGCTCCTCCACCCATGGGATTTTCCAGGCAAGAGTACTGCAGTGGGGTGCCATTGCCTTCTCCGAACCAGTGGCTAAAACAGGTCTATTTTTAAGGAGCATGTGGTTTGTGGTGAGTATTATTCAAGAAAGCCAGCAGGAAGCAAGGAGATGGAAATGGTCCTAATGAAGACAAGAAAGTGTTGTCACTCATTAATGGGGAGCATATCCATCAACCTCACAAATAATTAGAAATATTAAAATCATAACTGAAAGAGCATATGGGGAACTCTGTATTAGAAAAGTAAATTCATGTTTGTATATTTCAGCTGAGTTTATAATGTGCTTTCACATACATTATCTCATAGGATCCTTACAACCATCCACTTAAGGTGTAGAGTGTATTATTATCCCTATTGTGTAGAAGAAGAAATTGCTACTCAAGTGGTTAAATGATTTAATAAGGTCATACATTTAGTTATTAGAAATTCTTATATATAAAAGCTTTTACCTCAGATAAGTTTTTTTTTTTTCTTTATTATGAAACCTTCAGCAGCTGTAGGGCCAGATTAATACATGGTGGTATTTTTGCACATTACTAATTTTTTTCACAGAAAAGACCAAACTAATATAATTAGTTGAACTTTCATAATATTCCCACTGATAACTCAGTCACAGTGACAGACCCTGAAATTGCCATCAATTCTGAAATTCCTAAAAAAGCTAGGAGACATACCAAACTTCTCTTCCCCAGCCTAAGAGAAGCTTGTAAAGTGAAAGAGAGCATAGGCTTATATGCTAATTCAAAGTGTGGTATTTTATTCTTCGCCTATTTATTTTCCATTTTGTTGATTTTCTTGGGAATATGTGTTTGTAGGTGAACAGGAGTAAGCTGGGAACATTTGATTAACAAGCATTTATTGGACAACCATTATGTACATATCAAATAAAGTTTTCTTGCCTGGAGAATCCCAGGGACGGAGGAGCCTTTGGGTGCCGTCTATGGGCTCGCACAGAGTCGGATACAACTGACGTGACTTAGCAGCAGCAGCATGTTAATGTCTATAGCTGGGTTAAAATCATACTTTTAAAACTAATGTTACAAGAGTGAGACTGCCTCTGTCACTGATGGGGCCTATGACTAGTTAATAAATCAGGAGATGAAACAACAATAAGCATTTATTGGACAACCATTATGTACATATCAAATAAAGTTTTCTTGCCTGGAGAATCCCAGGGACGGAGGAGCCTTTGGGTGCCGTCTATGGGCTCGCACAGAGTCGGATACAACTGACGTGACTTAGCAGCAGCAGCATGTTAATGTCTATAGCTGGGTTAAAATCATACTTTTAAAACTAATGTTACAAGAGTGAGACTGCCTCTGTCACTGATGGGGCCTATGACTAGTTAATAAATCAGGAGATGAAACAACAACAAAAAAGAAATGTACATAACACTTAATAAAGCATGTGGGGTGATTTAAGAGAAAAAAGAAGTAGTCATGATTCCTGAGAAATGTATAATGTAAATAGGTAGAAATAAAATGAAGGAGAACAAACACAAGATGATATATGGAGAAGTGTGAAATAATTTAGAACATACACATCACTAATAAGAGAAATGGTAAATGATTAAAGCAGAACTGGACCAGTCTTAGAAAACTATCTTGGTGAATGTTGAACAAAAATTTCAAATTGGTTTTAGTCTAAGATTAATTGGGATGAGAGATTGCTTTTTTTGGTGTGGCAGGAAGCATGGAGGACTGGGGAGGGATGGTAAGTACAAAGGGATTGCCAGAAAGATAAACACATATCTCTAGTTACTTGGAAAGTGATTTAAAGAAGTGAATCTGGAAAGACAAATTTAAATACACAATCTGTGACTCAGTTTTTCTTTTTAAACAAATCTTTTAAAAATGTTAGGGAAGGCTTGTTGTTTGAGAAGAACCATGTACCTTTTCTTCATGAAAAAGTTTGGAACTTGTTTTTTGATATTGATGATAATGGGGACCAGAGCTTAAATAAAACACAGGTAGCCAATATTTATACATAATATATAAACAATCACATACTTAACAGAGTAGTGAAAGATACAAATGTCTCGTCTCTAAGCTGACAAGTAGTTGAAGCAGCATGGACATGTTTCGGACTATGTGTATAAATACTTCGGATATACAAGTACAGGTAAAAGAGGCAGCTGTGATAAGCTCTTGACTTGGCGTCAGTGGCCTAGATTTCACATCTTGGCTCTAATACTTAATATATCTATAACTTTGGGTAAGTTGCCTAGATATATTCAAAGTCGATGTTACAGGTTTCTGTGAGGATCAAACAAGATAATGCATGTAAAATTACCTGGCATATTGTGGACACTCAATGCATTTTTCTATTTTTGTTGTTTTCTGTAAGAAGTTATTTAACTTATATGCAGAGTACATCATGAGAAATGCTGGACTGGAAGAAACACAAGCTGGAATCAAGATTGCTGGGAGAAATATCAATAATCTCACATATGCAGATGACACCACCCTTATGGCAGAAAGTGAGGAGGAGCTAAAAAGCCTCTTGTTGAAAGTGAAAGAGGAGAGTGGAAAAGTTGGCTTGAAGCTCAACATTCAGAAAACGAAGATCATGGCATCTGGCCCCATCACTTCATGGGAAATAGATGGGGAAACAGTAGAAACAGTGTCAGACTTTGTTTTTTTGGGCTCCAAAATCACTGCAGATGGTGACTGCAGCCATGAAATTAAAAGGCGCTTACTCCTTGGAAGAAAAGTTATGACCAACCTAGATAGTATATTCAAAAGCAGAGACATTACTTTGCTGACTAAGGTCCGTCTAGTCAAGGCTATGGTTTTTCCTGTGGTCATGTATGGATGTGAGAGTTGGACTGTGAAGAAGGCTGAGCGCCGAAGAATTGATGCTTTTGAACTGTGGTGTTGGAGAAGACTCTTGAGAGTCCCTTGGACTGCAAGGAGATCCAACCAGTCCATTCTGAAGGAGATCAACCCTGGGATTTCTTTGGAAGGAATGATGCTAAAACTGAAGCTCCAGTACTTTGGGCACCTTATGCGAAGAGTTGACTCATTGGAAAAGACCCTGATGCTGGGAGGGATTGGGGGCAGGAGGAGAAAGGGACGACCGAGGATGAGATGGCTGGATGGCATCACAGACTCAATGGA